>CM056379.1:12394821-12472321 GCA_029718625.1 Synaphobranchus kaupii
ACGTAGGCCGAACGGCAGTTACCCATCGTCACTGCTCTCCGGCAGTGGAGAGAGGTAGGGAAGAGAGGGGAGAGGGAGGAGGAGGGGGATAGAGGAGACAGGGGGCAGGGAGGGAAGAGAGATTGAAGAAAGGAAAATGAGAGAGGACAGGACAGAGGTTGGAGGGAGGTGAGAGAGCGGAGGTGGAGAGATGAGGTGGGTGGGAAGAGGGGAGGAGTGAGAGAGAGGGTAATGAGGAAGGAGAAGGGAGAGAGAGACAGAGAGAGAATAACACAGGGAAAGCAAAAGGTGAGAGAAAGAGAGATAGGGAGAGAGGGAGAGGGAGAGATAGGGAAAGAGAAAGAAAGAGGGAGGCAGGGAAGGAGAGAGAGAACACAGCTGTGCGTTTGGGGGGGGGGGGGGGGGTGAGGGGGGCACAGCGGTCAGTGCCCCCGAATCTGGACTTTCTCATTACATCACCCTCCCCTCTGACGCTGCGCTGCAGTCGAACCCACAGCCAGAGAGCACAGAGCAGATCTGACACCGGGGTGCCCGTGGCCGAAAGAGCAGATCCATATGGATAACCCAGCTGTGCGGAGGCTAGCAGAGCTTAGCCAACCGTGCAACAGTATCAGATGGAAAAGCAGAATCATAGGAGCAGTTCCCATATGGGTAACCCAGCTATATGAAGGGACGGTAAAGGCTAGCAGAGCTTAGCCAACCGTATGACAGAATAAGATTGTTATACTGAACATATCTGACACTGGGGTGACCTAACCATAAGAGATATAACAGAAAACGGACAGGAATCCACTGAAGAAAACTCGGGTTAATTACTTTGCTCAACTGCACTGCCCCACCTGGGAATCAGACCTTCAGTCTTGGGAGTTCCCCGTACCCTAACCATTATGCTACAGTTTACCCCTAGCCCTGAGTGCACCCTCCCCTGATGCCAATATGTACTGCTATGACAGACGCACTCTATCAGGTGAAAGACAAGGAGACTAGTCTAACTTACAGGAAACCGGGGGCTGTGTTCAGAATTATATGCTTTCTTCCTGTTGTTCCCTTCCCTTGCTTCAAGGGGAGAACCCCAAAATGCCAGGATGAAAGATGGCTGCCACACTAAGTGGGATTCGGTTCCAATTTAAGAAAGGGGAGGGAGTAATTATATTCCCTCGCTCCCTCGTTTATCCTCCCTTCCACCAAGGGTATAAAATACAAGCTTCCAGCAAGAAGTGCTTGCGGGCACATTGAAAATTTAGTCACAAGATAGCTCACTCGAGGGAAGAGAGCAAGGGAAGGGAATGTGTTAAATTGGATCCGAACGCGCTCCCTTACACTCCTCCGCAATATCGCCCCCTGTCTCTCTCCACAGGTATTGCACAGGACACCGCAAGAGTGTCCTTTCACTACACACACACAAGATTTGGTAAAATTCATTCACGCAGCCCCGTTGAATGTAATTCGCGATTTGCGCCGGCTGTTTAGAGATTAGCACGCTCGTTAGGAGAGCGCGCACTGCTGTGTCATTCCGCCGCGCTCTTGGCTGACTGCGTCGGCTCTGTCAGGGAAGCGGCCAAATGTCATCTGCTCGGTCTAACAATGAAAATCCCGCGTGTGATTTACCGCCTCGTTATGGATATTAATGACGGGTTCAGCTCGCTGACAGAAAGTGCATAACTAGCACATCAACGCGGGACAGCCCAACGGCACCGACCGGGGGGGGGAAACGCAGAGGACCAGAGGAACAGCTGACAAGCTCTGATTAACCCCCTCAGATGTTTGGGAGCGATGTAGTTGGTGCTATGCCTGAACCCTGATCGGGGCACCGCTACACTCTGACCTGAGGAGAAAACCTTACAGCACATCCCCCTTCTGGAATCCCCCGCCCCCCCCCCCCCCCCCCCCCCCCCCCCCCCCCCCCCCTCCCCCTCCAAACAAACCAGGACGGGGACCTTACACTGCAGAATGCACTCCACTCAGTCGGCGGCGGGCATCTTTTCACACCGCCCGACTCCTCGCACAACGCAAAGCTCGCCCCCGTTTCCTCACACAACGCTAGGCACTCAGAGCAGTGTCCAAGGAAACGGCGAATCTCAGTAACGTGAAGCGCAGAGAGAACGGAGGACTTAAAATTTTTTTTTTAAAAACCTCTTCCCCACATCCGGCCACCAGTTCGTCCCACGCACTCGCACATCGCATATGTCTCACTTATAATGGCTCTGTTCTGGATGTTTGTGGCGAAACAGGACTATCGGCTTTGGCTCTCAGTCTGCAGGCCGTAATGAGGATCTGGGAACAGCCTCCACTCCAGAACATCCGCTGTGTTGTAAAGTTGCAGAACGTATGCGAAAATGAGCACAAATTTTCTGATAGCATCTGAAAAGTTCCCAGAAACCTCTTCCCCTGTCCTGCTGTCACGGACTGTGCTATACAGACAGGGAGAGAGAAGGACTGGAGAGGGGGAGGGGGAAAGAGTCGCCGGTTGTGACTGGTGGCTTGTCATCGGTTCATTGGCTGACCTTTTTGTAATGTGCTCGTGTAAATGGCTCTGGATAAGACCATCTGCTAAATGGCTGAATGTAAATGCACAGGATGACAGGGGGAGAGAGCTGGACAGAGGGGCCCGAACACTTTCCTTCAATTAACCGTCTCGAACATCAAGTCTTCTTTGGCTTCTGTCAAAAGAGCCTTTAGAGACGCAGTCTAATGCGCTCCCGGTGTTACAAAGCAGCCCTTTCACGGGGGAGATCTGATAAACGGCGTTATTATGGTCTGTCCTAAAGTGGGACCAGAGGAGATCGGGTTTATCGTTATAAACTGAACGCAGACAGACAGGATTTACGGTGACTGTTATTGGCTAGGTTGGGTTCGGGGGGGGGGGGGGGGTCGATTCCCGCGGGCCGTGGAATGGAATAACGCTCGAGTCTGCCGCAGCGAAGATATCCCATAATCCCTTTCTCTCCCCCCCCGCCAACCCACCCCAGGCATGCGGTGAGCTCTCCCTTTAATGCCCACCGCACAGTGTAATGGAGAGAGCAGGCTAATGACTGTGCCAGAGAAGAGCAACCCTCCTCCCTCTCTCTCTCTCTCTCCCTCCCCTCCTTCCCCTCTCCTCTCTCTCTCATTTACTCTTCCCCCCCCCCCCCCCCCCCCCCGTAGCTCTGGGATAGCCAGTCTACTAGGGAAGGGAGTCGAGATGCTTCCATTGATCCAATCAGAATGAGGGCAGTGGGAGGCGGTGGGGGGGTCAGAACCACAGGACAGCCCACAGGGAGAGAGAGCCCAGCAGTAGTGTTTTATAGGATTGCAGGCAGTGGGGGGTCCGGCCCTCCCGGAGCTTGTCTCTTCGGCCTCGTACTCTCACCCAGAAACCCCGTTAATCACGGGGGCCCGAACACAAAGGTCCCCCCGCTCGGACTCCTGGGTCCATAAAACAGCCATGGGGACGTTCTGGGTCACCTGTGCAGGTCACAGGAGCAGCACTACCCCCGGTGGTGGGGGTCTCCTTCAACCACTTAAGGGCTACAGCCACTAAAATCCACTGGGAAACCAATGGACAAGAGTACCTCTACCTATATCTATCTCCCTTTCTTGCTCTTTCTTTCTTCAGTTCTCTTTCCCTTGTCCTTTCTCTCTCTCTCTCTCTCTGACATTCTCTCACTTTCTTGCCTTTGATTTCACTCTACACCTCTCTACCTTATGCCCTTTCCCTCCCTCTTTCTCCTCTCTCTCTCTCTCTCTCTCTCTGGCTCTCTCTCTCTAGTGATTTGAAACTGACGCGCTATGCTCTCTCTCTCTCTGTCTCTCTCACTTTCTTGCCTTTGATTTCACTCTATACCTCTCTACCTTATGCCCTCTTTCCCTCCCTCTCTCTGTAGTGATTTGAGACTGACGCACTACGCTCTCTCTCTCTCTCTCTCTGTAGTGATTTGAGACTGACGCACTACGCTCTCTCTCTCCCTCTCTCTCTGTAGTGATTTGAGACTGACGCACTACGCTCTCTCTCTCTCTCTGTAGTGATTTGAGACTGACGCACTACGCTCTCTCTCTCTCCCTCTCTCTCTGTAGTTGTTTGAGACTGACGCACTACGCTCTCTCTCTCTCTCTGTAGTGATTTGAGACTGACGCACTACGCTCTCTCTCTCCCTCTCTCTCTGTAGTGATTTGAGACTGACGCACTACGCTCTCTCTCTCCCTCTCTCTCTGTAGTGATTTGAGACTGACGCACTACGCTCTCTCTCTCCCTCTCTCTCTGTAGTGATTTGAGACTGACGCACTACGCTCTCTCTCTCTCTCTGTAGTGATTTGAGACTGACGCGCTACGCTCTCTCTCTCCCTCTCTCTCTGTAGTGATTTGAGACTGACGCACTACGCTCTCTCTCTCTCTCTGTAGTGATTTGAGACTGACGCACTACGCTCTCTCTCTCTCTGTAGTGATTTGAGACTGACGCGCTACGCTCTCTCTCTCCCTCTCTCTCTGTAGTGATTTGAGACTGACGCACTCGCTCTCCTCTCTCTCTGTAGTGATTTGAGACTGACGCGCTACGCTCTCTCTCTCCCTCTCTCTCTGTAGTGATTTGAGACTGACCGCACTACGCTCTCTCTCTCTCTCTCAATTCAATTCAATTCAATAATGCTTTATTGGCATGACTGCATACAGACTGTTACAATGTTGCCAAAGCAGGTGAAATATTAGTAAGAGTACTTAAAATAAATACCAACTAATTAAAATGGAACAGGTAAGTAGATATGTAAATATGGTTATAATAAAGGGAAAACATAAATGAAGAAATAAATAAAATAGTAATAGCAACAGTAATAAGGCAATGCAGAAATATATAAAATTAATAATAATAATAATAATAATAATAAATAACAGTATTTCCATTACCCGCTGTCCCTATGGCTATGGCATTCTGACACATATTGTGCCGCAAGGTGTGTCCTTTGTCCCTCTCCTAGAATGAGTGCCAATTTCTCTTTGTCATCTAGGAGTAGAAAAATTTGGAATTTGGTTTTCAAATTTTTTCTGGTATTTTTCTCTAATATTTTGGAATTTATCACACTTTAGGAGGAAGTGCATCTCTGTCTCAACCTTACCTGTCGTACAGTGACCACATATTCTTTGCTCTTTTGGTAACCAAGATTTTTTATGTCTGCCTTTTTCAATGGCTAGACTGTGGTCACTGAGCCTGTACTTGGTAAGGATCAGTCTCTGCTTTCTATCTCTGACAGTGGAGAGATAGTCAGCCAATTTGTATTCTCTTTTTAGGGCCAGATAACATTCTAATTTGTGTTGTAATTTGGTTTCTATGTCCCAATGTTCCAAATATGAGTTTTTGCATTGTTTGATGATTTGGTTTACTCTAATCTGTGGTTGGTAAGCAGTGCTGGTCTGTAACTCTTCAGTGTTTGTGTTTACGGGGTTAGTTAGTTTCAGAACCAGCTGACTGAGGGGACTCTTTTTTGGGCTTAGCTCTTGGGTTTGGAATGCTTTAAATTGTAATGTATCATGGGGACTTGATTGAAGGTGCATCCAGAATTTAAGTGATCTTTTTTGGATATTTATTAGTAATGGGAAGCGGCCTAATTCTGCCCTGCATGCATTTGTTGGTGTTTTCCTTTGTACATTTAGCAAATTTCGACAAAATTCTGCATGCAGGGCTTCTATTGGATGCTTGTCCCATCTAGTGTAGTCTTGATGACTGAGTGGACCCCATACTTCACTTCCATATACTGCAATGGGCAGGATGACACTGTCAAAGATTTTGGACCAAATTTTAATTTTAAATGTCTATTTTATAGAATTTTCTTTTTATTGCATAGAAAGCTCTTCTGGCCTTCTCTTTGAGTGCATTCACTGCCAGACCAAAGTTTCCTGAGGCACTGATTTTTAGTCCCAGGTAATCATAATTTAGCGTGTGTTCTAGGGCGGTGTTACCTAGAGTAAATAGGTGTCTACTTTCCTGACACCTGGGCTTCTTCTGGAAGATCATAATTTTTGTCTTTTTTAAATTTACTGCCAGGGCCCAGTTCTGACAGTATTTCTCTAGCAGATCCAGATGCTGCTGTAGACCCTGTTCTGTGGGTGACAGCAGCACCAGGTCATCTGCGTAGAGCAAGAATTTGATTTCTGTGTTGTTTAGGGTGAGGCCAGGAGCTGCAGATTGTTCCAGTAACACCGCTAACTCATTAATGTACATATTGAACAGGGTTGGACTCAAACTGCAGCCCTGTCGTACCCCTCGCCCTTGAGTGAAGTATTCTGTTCTTTTGTTGCCGAGTTTTACACCGCACTTATTTTCCAAATAAATAGATTTAATTATGTCATACACTTTACCCCCTACACCACTTTGGAGGATTTTATAGTATAAGCCTTTGTGCCAAATAGAATCAAATGCTTTCTTAAAATCAACAAAGCATGCAAATATTTTTCCTTTATTTTTTTGGTGAACATGTTGATTAATTATGGTGTGTAGGGTGTAAATGTGATCTGTAGTGCGGTAATTTGGTAGGAAGCCAATCTGACTCTTACTCAAGACATTGTGTTCCATAAGGAAGGCCTGTATTCTAGCGTTGAGAATACAGCAGAAAACCTTCCCCAGATTACTGCTCACACAGATGCCTCTGTAGTTACTGGGGTCGAATTTGTCTCCACTCTTGTATATTGGGGATATAAGCCCCCTATTCCAGATGTCAGGAAAGTAGCCAGCTTGTAGGACCAGATTGAATAGTTTAAGCAGGGCCGTCTGCAGCTCAAGAGGACTGTGTTTGAGCATTTCTGTCCTGATGCTGTCGGGGCCACAAGCTTTTTTTGGTTTGAGATTTTGGAGTTTATCTTTTAGTTCTTCTAGAGAAATTTGGAAATCAATTGGGTTCTGATTGTTTTTTATAGTTGATTCCAGTATTTCTAGCTTTTCCTTAATATGTTTTTGTTCAGATGAGAGGTCTTCTGGCAGTATTTCTTTGTAAAGGTTTTCAAAATAATTTTTCCAAATGTCTCCATTTTGAATGGCTAGTTCATGGGATTGTTTAGAGTTCAGGTTGTTCCATTTTTCCCAGAACTGGTTTTCATTTAAAGACTCTTCAATGTCTCTAAGAGTTTTGTTGTGGTGATCTTGCCTTTTCCATTTTAAAGTTTGTTTATATTCTTTGAGTACCTCACAGTATTTTTGTCGTAATTCAATTTTTTGTGGTTGATGATGTTTTTGGTTAGATAATTGTCGCAGATTATTTCTTACTTTTCTGCATTCTTCATCAAACCATTTTTCTTTTTGAGGTCTCCGATTCTGCTTGTTGTTGATTTTGTTCAGGTTAGCTTTGATAGCTGATTTATTATATATTTCATTAATTTGTTTAACTGCCAGGTTTACATCATCTGAATTAGGTTGGAATGGTGTTAGAAGAAACTTGTTAATAAGGTTAGTGATCTCTGTAGAACTGATTGCATTATTAAATTCAGCCACGCTGTTTGGAGCCCATTTGTATGTTGGGTTTATTTTGAACAGTTTGCAGGGCTCTGATTGGGTGTTATTTGGTTGTCTAATTCTTTTTAAAAACACATTTATCTGGCAGTGGTCTGATAATGGTGTCTGTGGTCTGACAGTGAATGCACTAATGAAGGAGGGGTCCATGTCAGTGATGACATAGTCGACTACACTAGTCCCAAGAGCTGAGCAGTAAGTGAACCGACCTAAAGAGTCTCCTCTGATCCTACCATTAAGCATGTACAGGCCTAAGGCTCGACAGAGATGCACTAACTCATTCCCATTTTTGTTTACAGTGCTATCAGGGTTGTTTCTTTTTGTAGTGGTGGGTATAAGGTACAGAGAGGGTTGCCTGAATATGTGGCTGTTTCCCTGCGTTTCAATGCAGTCTGGTTCTGAACCTGTTCTGGCATTGAAATCCCCGCACAACAGCACATTCCCCTGAGCCTGGAAATGGCTGGTTTCTGTGTGGAGATTGCTGAAGAATTGGTCATCATAATATGGTGACTCCACGGGGGGGGGTATATGCTGCACAAATGTACAGGTCATTGTCAAATTGAATATTGCCTTTTTTGAGCTTGAGCCAGATGTGTGTTGGTCCTTTTTTAATTTTAGTTAGTTGGGATGCTAAGCTTTCTTTGTACCAAATAATAACTCCACCTGAGTTTCTGCCATGTTTTATATTTTTGTGCTTCAGCGAGGGTAGTGAAATTTCTGCATAGCCAGAGGGACAGTGGGTATCTACGTCTGCACGACACCATGTTTCGGTCAACACAATTATGTCCTGGTCTTTAATATTTCTCAGGAACTCTGAGTTTGTACTTTTTGCTCCTAAGATTGATGAGTATAGACCTTGAATATTCCACGAGCTAACAGTAAATGATTTCATTAGTGTAATAGTAATAATTGGTTTTGTTATATAGGGTAAAGTACAGTGGAAAGAAAGTTTTCAACATATTTTATAATCCCCCCTCCCTCTTGTTTCTATAATTATAATGCAAAGAACGCTAAAGAAAGCTAGAATTTGAACTGTTCTTCAGTGGTGAAAGAGATTAGGTGTGTGTGCGTGCGTGCGTGCGCGCATGTGCGTGTGTGTGTGTTTATGCGTGCGCATGTGTGTGTCTGCGTATGTATGCACATGCATATGTGTGTGTGTGTGTGTGTATGTGTGTGCGTTTGCGTGAGCATGTGCGTGTGTGTGTATGTGCTCATCCTATGATCCTGCATATTAGTTGCAGTAGTTGCCGGACCTCTCCCATGTCTGAATATTCTGGGTGCTTGTTACCATGTACCACCTCTGCATAGGTTGGCCGGTGCTGTGTGGGAAGCATGAACTCAGCTGCCACATGTGATGTTCTACTCTGCTGGGGGTAGTTGTAGGAAATGCTGCTGGGCTGGGTCCTGCTGCAGTGGGCTTCGCTGGGCTGGGCTCCGCTGGGCTGGGTCGTCCTGGGTCGGGTTCCACTGGGCTGGGTCGTCCTGGGTCGGTCTGCGCTGGGCTGGGTCGTCCTGGGTCGGACTGCGCTGGGCTGGGCTCCGCTGGGCTGGGTCGTCCTGGGTCGGACTGCGCTGGGCTGGGTCGTCCTGGGTCGGTCTGCGCTGGGCTGGGTCGTCCTGGGTCGGACTGCGCTGGGCTGGGTCGTCCTGGGTCGGGCTGCGCTGGGCTGAGCTCCGCTGGGTTGGGTCATCCTGGCATAGGCTCTGTTGGGCTGGGTCATCCTGGGCTGAGCACTCGTCTCTGTTATTGGGTGGCAGGTGTCCAGTGGTCCCTGGCTGTGGTGGTGAGTGAGTGGGCTCCTGCCGAGCGCTGTATCTTTGATGCTTTTTGCGAATATTCTGACAGAGTCCTGGTCCAGATGCAAGCCATCATAAAGGTGCTCGTGTGTGATGGCAGGGTGATGGGCGATGTTAATGTTGGTCATGGGGGCACAGTCTTTGGTAATTTTTTTGTTGATTTGATTAATGATGTGCTGGGGGAAATCTGTTCTTGGCAGTAGGGTAGAAATAACAATGTTTGCCTCTGGGAACACCCTGTTTGCTTTTTCTGCCATTTTCCTCACTGCCTCTGACACTCCCTCTCTTTTTGAGCGCAGATCGTTGGTGCCCGTGTGGATGACAATGTTGTCTGGGTTGTCAAGGCTGGATTGGCAGAGCAGCTGTAATGCCCTGTCTGTAGTCGGGCACCAGAATTTTGCCACCTTGTGTCTGGGGAACAGTTTCCTGTGGTGCAGGAACTTCCCATTGGAGTCAATAAGGATGGCTGTTTTGGGAGGTTGGGTTGGTTGAGGTGGTCTAAGTGAGGGTTGAGGAGGAGCTGGTTGTGTGGCTGGTGGTATTTCAGGCTGTGGGACAGTGGGACTGAGGCCCGGGCTGTTCTCAGGGTCTGTCTGTGAGTCTGTGGTCTGGGTCTGGGGCTGCTCTGCTGCTGCTGCTGCTGCTGTAGTCACACTGACCAGCTGCTGACTGAGACAGCTCATGTCTCTCTCTCTCTGGACCAACTCCTCTCTTACTCTAGACAACGTGTCTTTTAGTGCACCATTATCCTTGCTTATTGTCCTGATTTTATCACCTAACTCTCTTATTGTGAGTTTGGTCTCTTCTTTGAAGAGCCTTAGTTCTTCTTTTAGCTGCTGGATAGTATCACTCTCTTGGAGTTTGTTCTCCTTGAACTCTGTGATCTCGACCTCCAGCAGTGAGAGACAGTCCTGAATGCGCTGCACAGATACAGGTGTTCTGGGGGTCTGAGGAGTGCGGGGGGCTGAGGGAAGGGCAGAGACACAAGGAGAGGAGGGAGGGGCTGGCTCTCTGTGGGCTGAGGGCTGTGACTCTAATTCTGACTCTGATGCTGCTGTTTGAGGCAGGGGTTTTTTCTCCTTCTCAGCAAGAGACTTGAGGTTTGTAAAGTCAGTTTCAAATTTCACTAGACTGTCCTCTGAACCTTGAATCATTACCGTTCCATTGTTGTAAATATTTACATTGAACTTAGGTACAGTGTCCAAATAGAGTTGTCTCATGGCTTTATTACCAGCCATTTTCAGCTGCTTATTGGCTAAGCAGAGGGCTGTGTGCCAGGCATTTGGGTGTTCTGTATAGAAGAGCAGATCAGCTTTGGTTTCTTTGTCATTTAAAATAAAAATGTCTGCCTTCAGAGTCTCTGGGAATTCTCTCAGTATTTTCTGCTTGTACTTCTTTCTCCCCGTCTCACTGGTTACTTCTGCTGGGTATGCAAATGACATGCTGCTCAGGCTCCGCCCCTTAAATGTATCCATACTTTTCCCCCAACTGTCGGGTTCCAACTGTCAAAATGCACTTGACAAAGATGCCTGTTGCTGTAGCTAATATACAGAGCTGAGGCTAGTTTAGTTTAGTTTAGCTTCTAACTAGATTACCTAGTGGTTAATTAAGGGATAAAATAAAGGCCTACCTCCCTTATATTCTTATTTTCTTCCCTGTCACAGGATGGGTTCCTTTCAGGATTTTGTGTGTCCTGACAATGGTCCTTTCTTCTTGTTTGTCCTGTCTTTGGCTGTCTCTCTTCAGCTTGCCTGTCTATTGAGCTAGTTAGTTAGCTTGAAAGCTAATCTTTTTAAATATTTAGTTTTAAAACATTTCCTGTTGGTCCAAATTTTCACAAAAGTTGTCCAATTTGTTCTATACTTTTTCACATTTAATATAATACCTTTCTTTTCATTGTACTTTACTCTAGAAAACAAAAAGGAATATTTTCTATTAGGAGCTCATTTTTCTGTGTATCTCTGTGTATCTCTCTCTCACTCTCTGTAGTGATTTGAGACTGACGCACTATGCTCTCTCTCTCTCTCCCTCTCTCTCTGTAGTTGTTTGAGACTGACGCACTACGCTCTCTCTCTGTAGTGATTTGAGACTGACGCGCTACACTCTCTCTCTCCCTCTCTCTCTGTAGTGATTTGAGACTGACGCACTATGCTCTCTCTCTCTCTCCCTCTCTCTCTGTAGTTGTTTGAGACTGACGCACTACGCTCTCTCTCTCTGTAGTGATTTGAGACTGATGAGCTACGCTCTCTCTCTCTCTCTCTGTAGTGATTTGAGACTGACGCACTACGCTACGTGGCGCGACGTGCAGCAGAAGGCAGTTGAAGGACTCGAGGTCCCTGGAGAGCCTCTTCCAGGTGAAGCAGGAATACCCAGCATGCCTCCTCCCCGCGGTCCGCAGGGTGGGCGGGCGGGTTGCCATGGCAGCCAGCTCAGTGTGAGGGGCATGATAAAAAATACCGCTCAGAGAGGAGAAGATAAATGTTGCATTAGGAAGCAGGAGGAGCTATTTTAAATTGTGTGAAATGTACCCCCCCTTCACAACCCAGCTCATTTACCGCCGTGCTTGAAAAAGGCTCAGTCGTCATTTGTCACTGTGTCGTGGCAGCTGGAACCTGCCCCACCAATCCCTGCGTTCGCACGGTCTCCAAGGCTACCCGCATGTGTGGGATGCTCTTCTGATGGAGGCGGTGTCATTACCCAAGCACCCCGGCAGTATGTGGGACACCTTGCCACATTCCACTGTACCACTTTTATTTGTATTTGTGAGTCTGGGCACGTGTTTCTGTGTGCATGTGCGTGTGTGTGCAGGTCAGAGACTTTTAAAAAAAAATTTTTTTACATGTACGCAAGTGTGCTTTCGCATGCATGTGCATGTGTAGGTCTCTGTGTATGTGTAGGCATGTGCGTGTGTGTTTGCAGGTCAGAGACAGTAACGCACCCCCAAAGCGCAGGCCTAACCCAAGGGGAGCTGAGATTAGCCTTGGGCAGGGCATAATGTAGTGGCCAGAGCCCGGGTAAAGGAGAGGGGAGCTCAGTGGAGGGAACAGGAGAGGGGATCAGTGGAGGGAACAGGAGAGGGGGATCAGTGGAGGGAACAGGAGAGGGGATCAGTGGAGGGAACAGGAGAGGGGATCAGTGGAGGGAACAGGAGAGGGCGATCAGTGGAGGGAACAAGAGAGGGGATCAGTGGAGGGAACAGGAGAGGGGGATCAGTGGAGGGAACAGGAGAGGGGATCAGTGGAGGGAACAGGAAGGGGGATCAGTGGAGGGAACAGGAAGGGGGATCAGTGGAGGGAACAGGAAGGGGGATCAGTGGAGGGAACAGGAAGGGGGATCAGTGGAGGGAACAGGAGAGGGCGATCAGTGGAGGGAACAGGAGAGGGGATCCGTGGAGGGAACAGGAGAGGGGATCAGTGGAGGGAACAGGAAGGGGGATCAGTGGAGGGAACAGGAGAGGGGATCAGTGGAGGGAACAGGAGAGGGGATCAGTGGAGGGAACAGGAGAGGGGATCAGTGATCAGCGAAGAGTAGCCTACTGGGAATGAAACACGACAGCACCCGTATGCTGTTTACATGTCATCCATGTCTGTGCAGCTCAGCTGTGTGCGTGTGCATGTGTGTCTGTGTGTGTGTGTGTGTGTGTGTGCGTGTGTGTGTGTGCATGTGCGTGTGTGTGTGCATGTGCGTGTGTGTGTGTGCGTGTGTGTGTGTGTGTGCATGTGCGTGTGTGTGTGTGTGTGTGTGTGTGCATGTGTGTGTGTGTGTGTGTGTGTGTGTGTGTGTGTGTGTGTGTGTGTGTGTGTGTGTGTGTGTGTGTGTGTGCATGTGTGTGTGTGTGTGTGTGTGTGTGTGTGGGGCTTCTGGATGGCCCCCGGGCCCTGAATGCGCAGTATGTTTTATAAAGTGATAAAATTGTGGATAAATAAAGATAAATATGAAGGAATGGCAGTCCGTTAGTAGCAGCTCAGTTTAGATATAGGCCTGTAATACTGTGTAATAAATCAATTAGAATATAAAAAAAAAGAGATGTGGCACACTGAATGACCTCTACCCACACCACTTCAACCTTGAATGGTACAGTCCTGCTGACCCCTCCCGCCACTCCAGTACACATGGTTCAATCCCTTTATTACCTCACGGCTGTGCACGCCAGAGGCATATGAAACGCAGGTCACGCCACTGTCTGGAGAATTCAATTCGAAAGACCTACGTGCTCCGGAAGCCGGATGAGCACAAGAATGGAGCACGACCAAATTCTGAAATCTGACTCTGAGTCTCTGAGAAAACAGGGGTGCAGAGACCTAAAGCACCCCTCTGTGTACCCCATCCTTTAAATTAACCATCTCAAACTCCTGGAGGGATTCTGTGCTTTCCTTTCAATTAGCAGTCATCATAGGCCTCAGACATAGGTGAGTGGACTCTTCAGCCAATTATTTGTCTTAGACATAAGGTGCGTACACTCTTCAGCCAATCATATGCCTTAGACACAAGGTGAGTGGACTCTTCAGCCAATCATGTGCCTTAGACACAAGGTGAGTGGACTCTTCAGCCAATCATATGCCTTAGACACAAGCTGTGTGCTCTCTTCAGTCAATCATGTGCCTTAGACAAAAGGTGAGTGCACTCTTCAGCCAATCATGGTGAGTGGACTGTTCAGCCAATCATATGCCTTAGACACAAGCTGAGTGCACTCTTCAGCCAATCATGGTGAGTTGACTGTTCAGCCAATCATATGCCTTAGACACAAGCTGAGTTCACTCTTCATCCAATCATGTGCCCTAGACACAAGGTGAGTGAACTCTTCAGCCAATCATATGCCTTAGACACAAGCTGAGTGGACTCTTCAGCCAATCAATAACTTAAATGAAACATTTAAGTGCCCAGATACTCCTCTCTGCTCCTTGCTGAACTGCAGGTTTCCCTGTAAAACCCCCCGTAGCTTGAGGGAAAGCACCGCTAGGGAGACGCACACCATTGAAACATTTATATAGCGTGTGCATTTACAGCATCAATATTTCAGCACTGCTAAAAATACACTGGGCAAGTGTGTGACCATTGTGTGTGTGCATGTGTGTGTGTGTGCATGTGTGTGTGTGTGTAACTGTGGGAATCCCCATGAAGGGGCATGCCAAGGTAAAGAGGTCTGAGTGTGTGATGTTCACACTCATTCTGATGACACACAACCTCTCCTCTTCTCCTTCTCTCCGTACGATACACTGGCCTCAACGCGCATCTCAGCTTGCCAGTCACACAGTCTCCGGAAGCTCAGTTTGACGCTGTATTTCCCAGCCAAGTCCTCCCCCCTTGCTTGACCTTTCACTGACCCTGGACAGAACCACAGGTCTGCTCGGAATCATCTGGACTGTCCCTCTCTCCGAGAACATCGCAGTGATATATCGGCTGTGCAAATTCCTTCTGTGCAACATCCAAGAGATTCCGCCCCTTCCTCACAATCCAACAGGTGCCGGTCATTTCCTGTTTGGAATACTGAAATTCCCGCCCTGCTCGGCCTCCCTGCCTCAGCCCCCAGAGCTCTACAGCTCATCCCAGAATCCACACGACCAATCATGTCAGCTGCTGACTTTACACTGCCCATAACGAGACCGCTGATTTTCACACCGTCAGCTTCACAATTATGACACTTTACCCTGGTGATTTCTCACGTCAGCCCATCGATTTTACCGACTTCCACACTGGCCGCTCACCCCCGTTTAAGACCGCAGATGGATTACCGAGCTTCCGCTGTATAAAACCTTGAATGTTACAGATCTTTGATTGTCCGGGAAGATGTTGCTGCAGGAGTGGATTTACAGGGCAAGCTGGGCTGACAGTGAAAAATGTGGCAGTTGAAGACTGAGGCCTGGCTGAGTGCCACAGAGTCACAGCTCAGACGAGGGCCTAATGAGAACCACACAGAGGCAGGCAGCCCAGAGAACCGTCCAGGCGAGAGCAAACGATCACCGCATCACAATACAGAGAGTGCTGAGGGGGGGATCCAGGCAAGAGCAGACGATCACCCATCAAAATACAGCCAGTGTTGAGGGGGACCAAAACTCCGTGGCAGAGATGAATTGGGGGAAGCAGTACAACCAGCCTAGAGTGTCCGCTGGTATGGAGGTGTCTTCTGAGCAGTGACTGAATAAAATAATATACCACAGTGATAATATACTAAACAAAAGTGATGGGTGGCCAAGGTGAGCAACGTTAGCAACATCAACACGAGTTCAACTAAAATTCATATTAGTCTGTTTTCTGTTAGTTATAATTCTTGCAACTGCAAATTTCAACTTTGCCTTTTTCAACCCAACTTAAAAGTTTGACCTCAAACTTTCCTTTCTAGTCATTATTACTATTATAATGGCACGATAATTATATTTAATATATGATGCTGTTAAACATTTTGTACAGACCGTGCTCTGTTTCCACTCTGCAGACTAATGTAATACATGCATGAAGCAGGAGTACCTGGGGCCAAGCGCTTAACTGCAGTGCCAGCGTCACACATTCTCAGCGGTTTTCCCACAGCTGCGCACATCTGGGGCTGAGCCGCTGTTTCGCATCGAAACGGGAACATTTGTTCCCCCCCAAAACGTGTTTTTTTGGACGTTCCCCCAGAATCTCAATCCTCGGGTTCCCCCTGAGAGGGGTCCCGACTCCCACGGTGCCTTCGGCCCGCGTCACGGACCTGGAAACCGGAGCCTGAGTCGTTCAGCTCCATGGCCTCCATGGGTACTGGGGGGGCGCAGCGAAGCAGGGTGAAGAGGGGGTGTATGTGGGTGGGTGGGAGATGGGGTGTATTTCGGGGGGGGGGGGGGGGGGGTTGGGGGGGGGCGCTCATTTAGCCAAACTGCAATGTGAACAATTACAGATGGTGAGTACTAATGGCTTCACAGGCAGAGGTAGGTACTGCCAGCACCAAGCCACTGACTAACCTGCAGCAGTTCCGTCTGTTCCACAGCCCGCAGAACTGACTAACCTGCAGCAGTTCTGTCTGTTCCACAGCCCGCAGAACTGACTAACCTGCAGGAGTTCTGTCTGTCAGGCATTCTTATCCAGACTTACACAGCTGTTGCACAGTATCCATTTACATGGCAGCGGCTGGATATTTACTGATGTAATTCAGGTTAAAGTACCTGATGGTTAAGTACCTTGCTCAAGGGTACAAGGGCAGTGCCCTACCTGGGAATTGAACCTGCAACCTTTAAGCCCAGTCCCTTACCCATTATACTACACTGCAGCCCCTGTCAAATGCAGATGCGAAAGGAACACTACAGCTGGGGAGTCTTCCACAATTTTGCTGAAAATTAAACACTGTTTCTGTGTAACAGGCATAATATTATTATTATTATCACCGACATGATGACAGAAAAATTTCTTCTCCTTTAGAGACCAAAGTTAGCACACTATCAAATAACCATGGCCCGAAGGCCCGTCTCTCTCGATAAGAGGGTCTATTGAATTACTATCTAAAAAATAAATGAATGACCGCCGAATCAAATGTGTCATCCAATTGAAGTGAGGGCAGGGAACCTCGTGAGGTCATTACACAAAGGCAAAGGTCGCCTCGCTGTGTAATCTTTGGGTTTATGTGCTCACACCATGGCGTGGGCAAAGCAGACCGCAACAGAGGAACGCTCTCACTGTGCCTGGATGAAAATCACTATAATAATTAAATAAGTAAATAAATTCAATAAAAATGTGGGAATTGGAACGGAGACGGTACACAAGTGCGGAGCAGCAGGGATGGAGAAAACGTTCTGTTCTTGTGAAAACAGCAGATGTCTCTAAGGGAGGGGACCGTTTTTGCGCGTTGTTGGGTAACGGCGAGACGGGATGGGGTGGGATGCCTCTCCAAGGGGAGGGTGGAGTCGGGTGGTCCACGGCGTCCCAACAGCTCCTCTTTGGTGCCTACGTGGTAGGCGTGGCTACATGGTGATGTGGCTACGTGGTGGGCGTGGCTACACGGTGGGCGTGGCTGCTAGGAGGGAGCTGGTACTGAGTCAGTGCTGCATTAACTCAGTCTCTCTTTCAGTTCCTGTTTATTTACTGTGACAGTTAATGCAGACACCCACTCTCCTCCTTCCTCTCTCTCTCTCTCTCTCTCTCTCTCTCACTCCCTTTCTCTCTGCCCGTCCTTTCCATTACTGACAGCTAGTGCAAACACCCAGAATTACTTTCCTCCCACCTCTCTCTCTCTCTAAATTCCCTTTGTCTCTCTCTCTCTCTCTCTCTCTCTCACCCACACACACACCCACCCACCCACACATAGACACACAGACAAACACGCAAAAACTCAAACACACACACACACACACACACACACACACACACACACAGCAACGTGAGCACCCACCAGCACCCACGCACCATCCTGCCCGCCTGAAAATATCCAAACCTTGCGCAGCAGAAGGCAGGGCGCTGGTCTGAAAGGGCTTTTTATTTTCACCGCACTCTTCCCTCCAGTCTGGTGCTCGGGGGCTCCCCTCCCTATCCCCTCACCAGGCTTCCCACCTGTCCCGTTACGCCCGCCCCAGCCGAAAATCCCACGCACCCGTGCCTCTTCCCCCTCCTCGCCTGAGCAGAGGGGCACCCACGCCATCCGCGCGATGCCGACCGAGCAAACGCCCCACGCTCCGAAAAATCATCTATGAACACCATTCACGGTTCCACCCTGGGCTACGCTCGTGTGTCTCCATTGACTGCGGGCTCTGACTGAGAGTGAATAAACTACGCTGTACAGGAAGTGATCGTATAGAGCCCAAAACGGCTCTCGGCAGTTTGCACATCCGCTCGAGTAAGACCTGATACCCACGATAAGGGCTGTGGGCCAAGATTAGCCTTATCATTCAGGACAGGAGAAGAGGGAGTTCTTTTTTCCGGCTGCGTGATTGAAGCAATTTCCTGAGACGTCCTCCTTGGACCGAGCCCGCGCCGCTGTGGACGCAAAAATAAAGAGCTCCAAATTTTTCCCCTCAGAATTTCTGAGCCTTCCAGGGATCAGGCGATCAGACAGGGCTGGGGAGGAAGAGGATGACGAGGGCACTTCCCGTCTGAGTGTGAAGGGAGGTTCTGGGTACCCCCTGCCACCCGTCAATCAAGCCAAACTCCTCCCACTTCCTGTCCTGGGCCTACCCACCCACTTCCAGGCATTGTGTCCCAGCATGCTGGCCAAAAAAACAAAAAACAACATATTTATGAAAGAAAGACTCATAAATCTGGAACACCCTACACCTTTTCAACGAGAAAAAGAGCTGACAAATAGCCTGTATTATATACGGGAATTCTGCTGTACACAGAACCAATGTAACCTTTGGCTCTCCTCTGCTTGTCTCTCTCTCCCTCTCTTTCTCTCTGTCCCTCTCTCTCCTTCTCAGATGAAGAATAGAAGGATGTAGCAGTAATGAGACACACGTCTACTCTCTGTGTTAAATTGCTCCATTAGTTCCAGGCGATGTTGAACCCTGGTCTTTAATCGAATGTCATTTCTCCCCTCGGGAGCTGAGAGGAGTCATTTTGGACGCAAACGGGAGCTTCGCCGTGAGAGAACCCAACACACGGAATGAGCAGTGACACGCTGAGCTGAGAGAACCCAACACACGGAATGAGCAGTGACACGCTGAGCTGAGAGAACCCAACACACGGAATGAGCAGTGACACGCTGAGCTGAGAGAACCCAACACACGGAATGAGCAGTGACACGCTGAGCTGAGAGAACCCAACACACGGAATGAGCAGTGACACGCTGAGCTGAGAGAACCCAACACACGGAATGAGCAGTGACACGCTGAGCTGAGAGAACCCAACACACGGAATGAGCAGTGACACGCTGAGCTGAGAGAACCCAACACACGGAATGAGCAGTGACACGCTGAGCTGAGAGAACCCAACACACGGAATGAGCAGTGACACGCTGAGCTGAGAGAACCCAACACACGGAATGAGCAGTGACACGCTGAGCTGAGAGAACCCAACACACGGAATGAGCAGTGACACGCTGAGCTGAGAGAACCCAACACACGGAATGAGCAGTGACACGCTGAGCTGAGAGAACCCAACACACGGAATGAGCAGTGACACGCTGAGCTGAGAGAACCCAACACACGGAATGAGCAGTGACACGCTGAGCTGAGAGAACCCAACACACGGAATGAGCAGTGACACGCTGAGCTGAGAGAACCCAACACACGGAATGAGCAGTGACACGCTGAGCTGAGAGAACCCAACACACGGAATGAGCAGTGACACGCTGAGCTGAGAGAACCCAACACACGGAATGAGCAGTGACACGCTGAGCTGAGAGAACCCAACACACGGAATGAGCAGTGACACGCTGAGCTGAGAGAACCCAACACACGGAATGAGCAGTGACACGCTGAGCTGAGAGAACCCAACACACGGAATGAGCAGTGACACGCTGAGCTGAGAGAACCCAACACACGGAATGAGCAGTGACACGCTGAGCTGAGAGAACCCAACACACGGAATGAGCAGTGACACGCTGAGCTGAGAGAACCCAACACACGGAATGAGCAGTGACACGCTGAGCTGAGAGAACCCAACACACGGAATGAGCAGTGACACGCTGAGCTGAGAGAACCCAACACACGGAATGAGCAGTGACACGCTGAGCTGAGAGAACCCAACACACGGAATGAGCAGTGACACGCTGAGCTGAGAGAACCCAACACACGGAATGAGCAGTGACACGCTGAGCTGAGAGAACCCAACACACGGAATGAGCAGTGACACGCTGAGCTGAGAGAACCCAACACACGGAATGAGCAGTGACACGCTGAGCTGAGAGAACCCAACACACGGAATGAGCAGTGACACGCTGAGCTGAGAGAACCCAACACACGGAATGAGCAGTGACACGCTGAGCTGAGAGAACCCAACACACGGAATGAGCAGTGACACGCTGAGCTGAGAGAACCCAACACACGGAATGAGCAGTGACACGCTGAGCTGAGAGAACCCAACACACGGAATGAGCAGTGACACGCTGAGCTGAGAGAACCCAACACACGGAATGAGCAGTGACACGCTGAGCTGAGAGAACCCAACACACGGAATGAGCAGTGACACGCTGAGCTGAGAGAACCCAACACACGGAATGAGCAGTGACACGCTGAGCTGAGAGAACCCAACACACGGAATGAGCAGTGACACGCTGAGCTGAGAGAACCCAACACACGGAATGAGCAGTGACACGCTGAGCTGAGAGAACCCAACACACGGAATGAGCAGTGACACGCTGAGCTGAGAGAACCCAACACACGGAATGAGCAGTGACACGCTGAGCTGAGAGAACCCAACACACGGAATGAGCAGTGACACGCTGAGCTGAGAGAACCCAACACACGGAATGAGCAGTGACACGCTGAGCTGAGAGAACCCAACACACGGAATGAGCAGTGACACGCTGAGCTGAGAGAACCCAACACACGGAATGAGCAGTGACACGCTGAGCTGAGAGAACCCAACACACGGAATGAGCAGTGACACGCTGAGCTGAGAGAACCCAACACACGGAATGAGCAGTGACACGCTGAGCTGAGGAGCCTGGAGCAGTAGAACATGATGGGGGCTCTCTCTCTCTCTCTCTCTCTCTCAATTCAATTCAATTCAATTCAATAATGCTTTATTGGCATGACTGCATACAGACTGTTACAATGTTGCCAAAGCAGGTGAAATATTAGTTAAAGAGTACTTAAAATAAATACCAACTCATTAAAATGGAACAGGTAGGTAGATATGTAAATATAGTTATAATAAAGGGAAAACATAAATAAAGAAATCAATAAAATGGTAATAGCAACAGTAATAAGGCAATGCAGAAATATATAAAATTAATAATAATAATTATAATAATAATAATAAATAACAGTATTTCCATTACCCGCTGTCCCTATGGCTATGGTATTCTGACACATATTGTGCCGCAAGGTGTGTCCTTTGTCCCTCTCCTAGAATGAGTGGCAATTTCTCTTTGTCATCTAGGAGTAGAAAATTTGTAATTTGGTTTTCAAATTTTTTCTGGTATTTTTCTCTAATATTTTGGAATTTATCACAATTTAGGAGGAAGTGCATCTCTGTCTCAACCTTACCTGTCGTACAGTGACCACATATTCTTTGCTCTTTTGGTAACCAAGATTTTTTATGTCTGCCTTTTTCAATGGCTAGACTGTGGTCACTGAGCCTGTACTTGGTAAGGATCAGTCTCTGCTTTCTATCTCTGACAGTGGAGAGATAGTCAGCCAATTTGTATTCTCTTTTTAGGGCCAGATAACATTCTAATTTGTGTTGTAATTTGGTTTCTATGTCCCAATGTTCCAAATATGAGTTTTTGCATTGTTTGATGATTTGGTTTACTCTAATCTGTGGTTGGTAAGCAGTGCTGGTCTGTAACTCTTCTGTGTTTGTGGTTACGGGGTTAGTTAGTTTCAGAACCAGCTGACTGAGGGGACTCTTTTTTGGGCTTAGCTCTTGGGTTTGGAATGCTTTAAATTGTAATGTATCATGGGGACTTGATTGAAGGTGCATCCAGAATTTAAGTGATCTTTTTTGGATATTTATTAGTAATGGGAAGCGGCCTAATTCTGCCCTGCATGCATTTGTTGGTGTTTTCCTTTGTACATTTAGCAAATTTCGACAAAATTCTGCATGCAGGGCTTCTATTGGATGCTTGTCCCATCTAGTGTAGTCTTGATGACTGAGTGGACCCCATACTTCACTTCCATATACTGCAATGGGCAGGATGACACTGTCAAAGATTTTGGACCAAATTTTAATTGGGATGTCTATTTTATAGAATTTTCTTTTTATTGCATAGAAAGCTCTTCTGGCTTTCTCTTTGAGTGCATTCACTGCCAGACCAAAGTTTCCTGAGGCACTGATTTTTAGTCCCAGGTAATCATAATTTAGCGTGTGTTCTAGGGCGGTGTTACCTAGAGTAAATAGGTGTCTACTTTCCTGACACCTGGGCTTCTTCTGGAAGATCATAATTTTTGTCTTTTTTAAATTTACTGCCAGGGCCCAGTTCTGACAGTATTTCTCTAGCAGATCCAGATGCTGCTGTAGACCCTGTTCTGTGGGTGACAGCAGCACCAGGTCATCTGCGTAGAGCAATAATTTGATTTCTGTGTTGTTTAGGGTGAGGCCAGGAGCTGCAGATTGTTCCAGTAACACCGCTAACTCATTAATGTACATATTGAACAGGGTTCTCTCTCTCTCTCTCTCTCTATCTCTCTCTCTCTCTCTCTCTCTCTCTCTCTATCTCTCTCTCTCTCTCTCTCTCCTTCTCTCTCTCTATCTCTCTCTCTATCTCGCTCTCTCTCTCTTTCTCTCTCTCTCTCTCTATCTCGCTCTCTCTCTCTCTCCCCGCCATTTGATAATGAACTAATTTAACTGCCATCCTATGGGAGGACGGCTTGGCTCTCTTTCACACTCTCTCTCTATCTCGCTGTCTCTCACACTTGCTCTCTCTCTCTCTTTCTCTCTCACTCTCTCTCTATCTCCTACTTTCTTTCTCTCTCACACTCTCTCTCCCACACTCCCACTGTCTCTCTCTCTCTCTCTCTCTCTCTCCCCACCATTTGATAATGAACTAATTTAACTGCCATCCTACGGGAGGACGGCTTGGAAGGAATTCTCTTTCCCAGGCTTCTGTATGGAGACAAATGGGACTTGGAGAATGCTCAGAATTCCTAGATCTGTGTGGAGGAGGAGTTGGAGGAGGCACAGAAAGGAGGTGTGGAGGAGGAGTTGGAGGAGGTACAGAGGCCGGTGTGGTTCTGGTGCAGTAACAGCAGTGTTATCCAATGGCGTGGCAGAGCAATAGCAGTGTTATCCAATGGCGTGGCAGAACAATAACAGTGTTATCCAATGGCGTGGCAGGAAAACAGCACATACGGAAACTCTAACAGAGCAGCTCATTTACACCCGGATAATGAGGCCAAGTGGAGCGGAGGAAGCCATGTAAATGAGGTCATCCCACATTACAATGGACTTAATGCAGAACGGTTGGATCATAAACTCCAGTGGGGACTGGAGATGTGGAGGACGGGTAGAGGAGGGGAGGGATACAGAGAGAGAAAGGGATCTGAGATGGAAGGAAAAGAGGAGAAATGAGAGGGGAGGAAAACGAGCCCTCAGACTTGTGCTGGAAGAAGAGATCAGTGGAGTTGTCGTGACGATGATCTTGACAACCTGGTGACCTCACAACAGGCTGGTGGGTGAGACCAAACGGATCGAAAGTCCTGCTTTGTCTCTGACAAATCTGAGGCAAGTGACTTGATGTTTCCTGCATATGAGCTCTGCCAGCCACGCCCATCCACAAATGCTATTGGCTAATTAGAGATGGCAGAGAGAGATGGCAGAGAGAGAGGGAGAGAGAGAGAGAGGGAGATAGAGGGGGGAGTGATAACAGCTGATAAATAAATACAGGATGCATCCCTCCATCATAGCCATTCTCTCTGCTGAGTGCCCAATGCGTCTGAGCCCTGCCGCACAGGAAGTGGAACATCAGAGAGGTCCCGTCCCGTCCCCCGGGGAACTACAGCTCCCACCTCCCACCACACCCTCTATACCACCCCCTACCTCCTACCACAGACATAATAACTGCCCCACCTGGGGTTGCACTGCAAGAAGCTCCAGCCTTCCTAGTGCAGGGGGGCATACTACGAAAAACCCGGAACAGCTCTTTTTACTTCACTCCATTTCCAGATTTGGGCAGGTTCCGGGTTTTACTCATTGCAGTTATCCAGCTAACTCGGTAATCCTGCTTCGTAGTATAGCTAACCCCCAGATCAGGGACATAAAATCAGGGATAAGATGGTTGTGATGTCACCTCACTGGCATACAGGAGCTCCACCAATCATGGAGTATGTCGTTAACAATCATTTACTGTGATTGGTGGGTACTTTCCGGCTATACTTCCGGGATTCCTGTTGGAATAAACAGGAAGTAGCCAGAAAGTATCCATCAAGAGAACAGCCAATCACCACAGGTATAGTTCAAGTGGCTGTCATCAACATACTCGAGGATTCGTAGAGTTGCTCTCTTGTTTTCTACAAGGAAAGTAATATCATGACTGTCTTATAACTATTTCATTAACCCTGCTGCATGTACAGGATAAGTGGAAAGCTGAGCCGGCAGCAGCCCTCCCACATGTGGGCAGGTCCAGTTGTACAGAGTGTAAGCCCCTCCCATTTATGGGCAAAGTCCAGTTGTACAGAGTGTAAGCCCCTCCCATTTATAGGCAAAGTCCAGTGCCCTCCCTCTGAGTACGAGAGGGCGGCCAACCCGTAGCCATGGAAACAGTGGAAACAGTTGAAAGCCGCACTACACTGGTCCCGCCCTAAAGAGACGGGGTTTGTGGGGAGTTGCTCAGTCTGTGCAGCCTCCAGGTTATGGGAGCCCCAGCTGCATCCGCATACATCAGTGGGAGAGTCTGTTTCAAAGTAGTGAAGGAATGACTCAATCCCACTGTAATCCCTGCAAGCTCAATCAAAGCACGTCAGCGAGCTCCTCATAAAGGAAAAAAGGCCCCAGATAAAGCCTTTAAAAATGCACGGGGGGGGGGGGGGGGGGCACAATTAGAGCACTGAATGTACAGTATGAGGAAGCGCGCATACACACAAAACAACACACATATGCACACACTCACGCACACACACACACACACACACAAAGGCAGATGCTCACACATACAGGCATGCGTAAACAGACACATGCACACACGGACACTCGGCTATACACATGGTACACATAGCCTAGGCATGCATAAACACACACACACAATCACTCACGATCACAATCAACACACGCAGCACACGGTCACACATACAGGCGTACATAAACAGACACACACATATGCAGTGTGGATCTCTCAGGGGAGGCACACACACACACACACACACACACACACAGGGGAGGCACACACAGTTGTGTGGGGAGGATAATGGGGTGCAGCTGTTGGGGAGCTCCCTATCGCTGTGGCCCCGGTTTGTGGCCCCACCGCTCCTCAGGGTCCGGGGGTCTGATATTCGCATTAAGGAGCCGGTGCGGTTCAGATCCCCGTCCAGGCAGAAAACCGTCCCGCAGGCACCGTGGGACTCTGGGGTAAGAGGAATACACACCCCACTACTGAGAAAGCATGCCTGCGTTTGGATCCATTCACTAAGCCTGCCATAGAGCTCAAACCTCTTCTACTGCTGGGCTTAGCACCGTGCAGATCTCTGTACAACCTGCTGCTCAATCAGCTCATGCACATTCAACCTGATGCCAACAATAATCAATTTACACACAATAAATTTACCACTTCCCCCAGTTCAGTGAAAAGACGCTGACTGTCTCATGCACACACACCCCACACACACACACACACACACACACTTGAGTTGCCTGTGATTGATACACTACAGCAGAAGCAGCAGGAGGGGGGCGTGTTCCTGCTTCAGTCAGCCCTACAGGAGACGGGGCCTGGCTGGGTCTAGAGGAAGCCTCTGGGCCGAGAGGCAAATCTCCAGGCCTCAGAGAGAAGCCTCTGGGCGTGGGGTAGTCTCTGGGCCTGGGGTAGTCTCTAGGTCTGGGATAGTCTCTAGGCATGGGGTAGTCTCTAGGCATGGGGTAGTCTCTAGGCATGGGGTAGTCTCTGGGCATGGGGTAGTCTCTGGGCATGGGGATAGTCTCTGGGCATGGGGTAGTCTCTGGGCATGGGGTAGTCTCTAGGTCTGGGATAGTCTCTAGGCATGGGGTAGTCTCTAGGCATGGGGTAGTCTCTGGGCATGGGGTAGTCTCTAGGCCTGGGGTAGTCAATGAGGCCTGGGGTAGTCAATGAGGCCTGGGGTATTCTCTGGGCCTGGGGGTTGTCTCTGGGGCCTGGGGGTAGTCTCTGGGACCTGGGGGTAGTCTCTTGGCCTGGGCGTAGTCTCTCTGGACTCATACACCCACAATGCCACAGCAGCCTTGGAGCCCAGGTGTTGTACCTGCACACCCAGCTGTGCAAATTGGTCGTAGAATGCCTGAAGCATGAGTCACCCTAAAGTCAAGATGGAGAGCAAATAACAAAAAATAAAAGCGAAACGTGAGGGGCGCAACGACGAGGAAGAGGGGAGAGCAGAGGCGTGGCTAGTCCCAACTCCCCCCAAACAAAAGAGCGGATGCATGCCAGTGCTTTTCGGGAACTCCCACGCGTGTGTGACGGCACCTCTGCCACACACACACACACACACACACACACACCTCCATCACGGCGCAGACACACCAGGAAGGGGCGTGGAATAACCGGCCTGAAATAGCAACGCTGCCATTATGATTATTATTCTTTTCTCTGTAGTGCTGTCCCATTCCCTGCAGACCTGCATACGGCGCCCTAATGCCAGACCTTTTCCCATAGAGAACAAAGACCCATCTTTTCAGGCTACAATTCAAGTTCAATTAAATTGACAAAAAGAAGCTTTTCTCAACTCACGTGGCTATTTCTTCCATTTCAAAACGCACTCACTGTGCTGTAAGCCACTTCTGTATAAAAGCTTCTACAGAACGCCCAGGCTGCAACTTGTAATTACCATGTGAAATGCACTTTGGTAAGTCTCTTTGGCTAAAAAGCTTATGCTTGCTGACTACGTTGTAAATTGTAATGGACGCACCGCTAGGTCCACTCACCTCCACTACGGTGATGGCTGCCACCTGCCATCTCACTACCACTGACTTACTTGGGTTCAAATCCCAAATTATATGTTACCCCTGAACTTCCGCCCAGAGGTGACCGGCAGTCACATTCCAAAAGCTACCAAACAAAACAAAAAAAAACTCATTCTGGATCTCCGCTCTGTGATACAAGACAGCTGCCTGCTAAAAGCTAAATGTGTTTCCAGCCTGCAGTGACCCGGGCCCTCACAGCGCTGTGATCAAAGAGTGTTTCCACAGTAAAAGCATCCTCGGTAGACGGGTCCTTGTGCTTTTTTTCCCCCCCATGCTCAGACCGAGGAATTTCCTCTCAGGATATCAGGGTCTCTCTTAATCTGGTTATCGAGGCAAGCGCTGAAATAAAAGGAGGGTTTCGGGCTGGAAAACAGGAAGCAATAAGGTTACGGCGTGTGGTGTTTTTTCCAAAGAAGTTCACATTTGTGCACTGCGGGGGGTTGCCAGATTCACAGGTGAGAGCTGCAGATGGTGCTGTAGCCCTCGCGTAACCCCTCTCCACTGTTCCAAATTGGGGTGAGAGGTGAGCTTGTGGACACAGGCCCTTAAAGCATGCTGGGATGGAGAGACGGAGAGAGAGAAAAAGTGCAGGACTGACTGACTGACTGACTGACTGACTGACTGACTGACTGACTCACTCACTGACTCACTCACTCACAGCAGCTCAAGTCCTCTTCTGTAAGGATTGATAATCTCAGACAGCGTCCCAGTGTTTTATGCTTTGTGGTGCTTGTGTGGGGCGCTGTGGGAGACTCAGGAGGCGGATCGGGACCCCCACAACTCTACCCGAAAATGAGTCTCAATCACAAGGCCACGAGTTTTGCCAAAATGTATTTCTCACGACTAAGAGGCCTTGGGAGGGACAAGAACAGGCTATTAGGGAATTAAAGAGTTTAATTTCATCCAGTTTAGTCTTCCGAAATCCAGAGGAGGAGGAAAGTGCCTCTTCTGTTATCACAGAGCGAACAATAGCCAAACTTTGAGGGATTGTTATGCTCCGAGTCAGACGTCCGCCGTTGCATTTTCAGTGTTGCTTTTAATAAAGAGCGAGGGGTTAACCGCGCTACGCTGCGCTGCCTGGGTTTCCTGCAGTTTGTAAAACGAAAGTTTTAACGGCGCTGGCTGCTGCGCTTGGCTCGTCTATCCCTCTTTCCTTTCCCTCCCTGAGTGTATCGGACATCACTGCAAAATGCTTTTAGTGCAAATCGGCCTGGAAGCAGAGCTGAGGCTACAGCGAGCTGAGCCCTGCTGTAATTATACAGACACTTTTCTCAATGGTACTAAACAACAAGTTTTTTGCATTTCATGCACAATAATTATGTGTCAGTGATGCATGCAGATGCACAATCGTAATTTAAATTCTGAATGCACAATTAGGCATTCATGGTGCATAATTAAGAAGTAATTCATTTTTTATGCAAGAATAACAATTATATATTAATAGTGCATGCTCCATTAAAACAACACCAATCATTCATTTATTAATGGTGAACAGCGTAATAATTCATTATTTGTGCGGGAATAACAATTATTTATTAAGAGTACATGAACAATACTCATTTTAATGGTCCATGCAGAGCAATTGTTTTTTTATTTGCGCAAGAATAAGAATAATTTCTGAATCATTGTTAGTAGTGCATGCTCAAGCATATTAGTAGTCATTATTGGTGCATGCACATTAATAACAATGTTGTTCCTGCAGAGAAATCTTTGGTGTGAGGCAAAGAGAAATTTGCGAGCGCCAAAGCGGAGAAAAAAAGAAAGAAAACAAACGATCGTAACTACAGTTGAAATATTATTTATTTGACGGTGCAATGAAGCCCTCTGATAATCAGAAGAGGAGGAGGAGGAGGAGAGAGAGAGAGTGAGAGAGTTGACGTTGGCAGCGAAGGCATGTGCCGGGAGCAAGCAAAGGCAGACAAATCCCGTAATGTGTTTTAATCAATGATGTCAGCGCTTATAGTATTTTAATCCTCATCAATAGGAAGCGCGTTCTGTCGTATTGGGTCAGAGGTCGCAACGGCTTGTTTGTACACAAATGTCATTTTTGGCGAATCAGACACGGACAGTTGAACTGTGGAGCCTTTTTTCCCCCCTCAAAAACACAGTGTGGTGACAGTTGTGATTTATTGAGCACATCTCACTGATATTAATATCAATATCACAAGATATTAATTAATATTCATAATATTAACACCACAAGAAAGCTGAGACTCTCCTCTTCATGGCCATATATAAAACCCAAAATGTGTTTCTGGGACAAGAATCGACTCAAAATGATGAAGCAGGTCACAGCACACTTTATCCAAGATGTTAGCTGTATGGCACGCTTAATCAGTGGGATGACAGCAGAAACTAATCATTAGACCTAACCATGTATCACCCACACAAAGGTGCGGACCATCAGTTTATCCTATAACTGCTCTATGCACTGTTATGATCACATATGGCAAGAAGGAGATGACGAGACATAACAGCCTTCTCTCTATTTCCTGATGTTTTCTATTCTTCATTTTTATACTCGCAAAATAAATAGCAATTCTGGCAAGCATTTTAGACCAAGACTGTTATTAGGGGGCCAATTTAGGATAGTTCAATGCAAACAGCATGCAGTGACCCTCCGTGTGACTGCAAGCACTGGCCCAAAGACGGGGAGCGCCAAAACACATTTTTATGCCAGGAAAAACCCCGAATAATTTGTTATTGGAGCATGCACAACAATAATTTATTACAGCTGCACGTACAAGAGTGCCTGTTTATTACACTACATGCTGTTCCACACTCAGAGCTGTGACTATAGACTATCCAGAAATATACTATTACTTACATTCTGAGCAAGTATTGCATTTTTATTTTACAAAGGAAATAGAATACAAAAAATGACCGCTGAGTATTTTTATAAAGCTTCTACACTTTTCGGCATACAGTCAACTAGAGAACCACACGCAAACCAAACATAAGCTGCCTTTAATGTCCATTAGGTCAAATATAACTTTTAACAGAGATTGTGCAGCTAAATGTCTTTTCATTGTTTATATGCGGGAATAAAGGAGAAGTGACTGTGTGCAGCAGGAATGCTGGGATACCTCCCCTGATCTCTCTGCTCAATAAAGCTCTGTGTAACTGGGCTCCCTGATTGGACAGCTCTGTAACAGGGCTCCCTGATTGGACAGCTCTGTAACTGGGCTCTCCGATTGGACAGCTCTGTAACAGGGCTCCCCGATTGGACAGCTCTGTAACAGGGCTCCCTGACTGGACAGCTGTGTAACTGGGCTCCCCGATTGGACAGCTCTGTAACAGGGCTCCCTGATTGGACAGCTCTGTAACTGGGCTCTCCGATTGGACAGCTCTGTGACTGGGCTCCCTGATTTGACAGCACTTTGACTGGGTTCTCTGATTGGACAGCTGTGTAACTGGGCTCTCTGATTGGACAGCAGGTAACAGGACTGGAGCACCAAGCTCACACCGCCCTTCAGCAAGGAACGGCAAATCCCCCTGCTCCAGACTCTACAGGCAGAGGATCCACGTGCGTTTGGAGAGAGCAACGGCAGGAACAAAAACAGAGAGAGAGGTCCGGGCAGCTCTCGGGCCTTCTTCTCCCGTCTCCTGTGTTTTAACATCAGTTCAATCAATTTGGGAAATGAATCACGAGTCAGTGAATGATTTGCGATTTTTCTGTTACTTGAATTTCATTTAATTTCCTGAATTGAAACAGAAGTCTCCAGGTCTGGTGAGCGTTCCACTTGGACCTGAGTCTGCTAGACACCAGTGACTCCCCTTTTCATGGCTAAAACCCTAAAACCTAAAGGCTTCTGCATGCGCCAGGAGGCCCACCTGATGATGCATCACGCAGCATATGCTGCACCTTCCTCCACGCAACTGTATATGTATATGCATCATATTTATGAGCGATAATGGTGCTGATGGCTGTTAGTGGAATTACTGCAGAACTGGCTGCAAACTAGGCCCCAGAGAGACCCACTGGGCGAGGGTCTAACTCATCCCCACTAACTCATCCCCACTGTCCTCTTCACCACTAACTCATCCGCACTGTCCTCATCATCACTAACATAACTCATCCCCACTGTCCTCTTCACCACTAACTCATCCCCACTGTCCTCTTCACCACTAACCCATCCCCACTGTCCTCTTCACCACTAACTCATCCCCTCTGTCCTCTTCACCACTAACTCATCCCCTCTGTCCTCTTCACCACTAACGCATCCCCACTGTCCTCTCCACCACTAACTCATCCCCACTGTCCTCTTCACCACTAACTCATTCCCACTGTCCTCATCCTCACTAACTCATCCCCACTGTCCTCTTCACCACTAACTCATTCCCACTGTGCTAATCCTCACTAACTCATCCCCACTAACTCATCACCAGTAACTCATCCCCACTGTCCTCTTCACCACTAACGCATCCCCACTGTCCTCTCCACCACTAACTCATCCCCACTGTCCTCTTCACCACTAACTAATTCCCACTGTCCTCATCCTCACTAACTCATCCCCACTGTCCTCTTCACCATTAACTCATTCCCACTGTGCTAATCCTCACTAACTCATCCTCACAAACTCATCACCAGTAACTCATCCCCACTGTCCTCATCCTCACTAACTCATCACCACTGTCCTCTTCACTACTAACTCATCCCCACTGTTCTCATCCTCACTAACTCATTACCAGTAACTCATCCCCACTGTCCTCTTCCTCACTAACTACCTGGAGCCAAATGTAGCCAAGTATGTTCATGAGAAGGAAAAACAGCAGGGGCTCGGCCTCCTGATCACTCAACCCCGCCCACTCGCTTCATCACCTAACCCTGCCCACTCGCTTCATCACTCAACCCCGCCCACTCGCTTTATCACTCAACCCCACCCACTCGCTTCATCACTCAACCCCGCCCACTCGCTTCATCACTCAACCCCACCTACTCACTTCATCACTCAACTCTATCCACTCTGCTACCCCCAATTACTCAACCCTGCCCACTCTGTTACACCTATCAGCTTGTGATACCTTGTGTGTGTGTGTGTGTGTGTGTGTGTGTGCGTGTGCGTGCGTGTTTTGCCTGCATTTGCATGGATGCTGGACTCCTGCATGAGGAAGGTTAACAAACACATGTTTCACTGGCCTTTAACTCCCGTTAGTTCACAATATGTGTTCTTCCAGTCTGCAGCTGTACTGCTGTCATATTCACTCAGAGTGTGTTTGTGTGTGTGTGTGTGTGTGTGTGTGTGTGTGTGTGTGTGTGTGTGTGTGTGTGTGTGTGTGAGGGTTAAATCACTGAAGACAGTACTTAGACACACACAGTAGTGGAGGGTACTGTCCTAAAAACAGACCTGTCTCTAAATTCTGCCCACACAGATCGTTCAGTTCTGCTCCCTGTCATCAGAACGGGACAGAGCATTTGGTCAGGATGGTGTGGGGAATGGGGCAGTGTAACACAGATGGTCTCATTACACTACATTAATTCAGCAGGCACTCACATGCAGAGAAACTTATGATTTAAGTCCACTTCATCCTGTGAAAAAGCATGTCTAAGCAGCTATGCCACACACTTCTGGTGCTGGAGGGTCTAGAGTCTAAGGCTCTGCTGGCAATGCAGAATGTGCTACTCAGAACCATTCCCAAACCCACACCTTACATGCCAAGATGTGTGTGTGTGTGTGTGTGTGTGTGTGCGAGACAGAGAGAAAGAGAGAGATGAGGGGGAAATGAGGCCTACAAAAACAGAAACCCACTTAGCTGGCCAGCAAACTAGGTCAGAGCTTTGTTAAATATTCCAGAATATAGCTGCAAGCGCGCGTGTACACACACACACACACACATGCAAGCAAACTTCCAGAGACAGCTCGCCAGTGAAGACAGGCAGGAAATTGTGGCGGAGAGCGGCCGCCGAAGTTATCCACAGTGACCGCTGATGTTCTGGAGACCGTTTCCCTCAGAGCTCACAGGGACCAGCTTTCGCAAAGCTCACCTCCGTAATCCCCTTAAATCACGCAGGCACGAAGGGTCCTTCTTAAAAACCCAACGGTCAGCTCAGGCACACACTCCTCAGCACGTTTAGGGTCAAAGGTCAAAAGTCAAAGGTGAGGCGGAGTGGAGACACAAAGCAGTGCTGGATACTAAATTAAAGACAGCGGGAAAGGAAGCCTATTCTCTGGAAGGCGTGCAAAACATGGAGGATGGAAGGGAAGAACTCTCGGCACGTTTCCATGGTGAATTCCGGAATTGCTTGATGTCACAGATAGGGGGGCATGAGTTATAAATCTGGCATGACTCACAAGGCAGAATTTTTGTTGCACTAATTAATTTTCTCCTCACCATCCAAATTACCAAATAACCCTGTACAGCGTCTCCACGGTTTCCAGCTGCTGATATTTTCGCCAATCCCCCCACCGGAGACACACTGCAGTGCCCTTTGATCAGGGAGGGAGATACCCAGCTGTATAAATGTGTAATGCACACACTGTGTAATTGGCTCTGCGTAACGCAGCATTCCCAGGTTTTTCTGTCCCTGCCCTTATGGAAATGTAACATACTGCAGTATATTTTAAATATATTGTGAAGATAATTTAGATATATTTACAATAAACTGCAGTATATTCTTTTTCCATAAGGGTGTGAGCGGGTGAGTTCGCCAGGAGGCTCTGCCGCGTCGTTATGACGCTCGCTTTGATGACATCACCACAACGTGTCCGCGGCTTTCGCGGTCCCACCCTGGGGACACCGGCGCTGAAGAATGCCGAAAAATAATGAATAGAAGGCCAAGTAAACACCCCTGGTACCCCAGAGGATCATGGGAAAACAAAAAATGGGAGAGATATAGAGAGAAAAAGGTAGCGAGAGAGAGATTTTAGATTTTTTACATCTCTTATTAAATGTCACAATACGTTAGGTGATCATGTAAACAAAACAGTTAACATCAGGTGAACACGTAACTAAAACAGTTAGCATGCTGGCACATAGAGAGTTGTTTGGTCACACCTAAACCCCTGTTTACAGATGGGAGGCCCAGGGTAAGCGGTAGCGGATGTACGGGGCGCATCACTGGGAATGTGAGATCCGATTGGACCTGTGGACCAATGGATGCGGGCCGTTTACAGTAGAGTACGGGTGCAAGACAAGCTAGTCCCGTTTAATTTGGTTGCCACGGTTACGCAAGCACTGCCAATGTCCCACAACAAAGACAGTCAAGGCCTTGTGGTGACCGGAGTAAGCTGGGGGGGGGGGGGGGGGGGTGGGGGGGCAGATGTCCTTTGTCGAAGGCCTCAGTTCCCTCCTTCCTTAAAAAATACTTTAGGAGAAACTGAGTGAAGCAGCTGGCCCGGACGTCACGGTAACCGATCCACACAGACGCAGGCCGAAATCCCACCAGTCGCGTGCTGTGGAATACCCGCGTGCGGAACATCTGATACGTCCCCATCCCATCCTGTTTACCCCTCGCTCTCTTCCGACAGTCCTATCCTGTCATATGGACTGTGCTCAAGGCCTGTTTCTGTCTCTTCTTGGTGCCTAAATGAGCTGCTTTATCAGTCTCTACTCAAATCCATTATCAATCTCTACTCTCTACTAACATCTCATTATCAGTCTCTACTCACATCTCATTACCAGGCTCTACTCACATCTCATTATCAGTCTCTACTCAAATCCATTATCAATCTCTACTCGCATTGCATTATCAGTCTCTACTCTCTACTGACATCTCATTATCAGTCTCTACTGACATCTCATTACCAGTCTCTACTCACATCCATTATCAGCGTCTACTCGCATCTTAACAGTCTCTACTCACATCCATTATCAGCGTCTACTCACATCTTATTAACAGTCTCTACTCACATCTCATTATCAGCCTCTACTCACATCTTATTATCAGTCTCTATTCGCATCTCACTATTAGTCTCTCATTAGTGCCCACGGCACACACACACACACACAGCACACACACACACACACACACACACACACACACACACACACACACACACACACACACACACACACACACACACACACACACACACACACACAGCACACGGCACACACACACACACAGCTTTTTGGTTATTCTATATTTCAGAATGTATAGCTGACTGTGTGTACTTCTCATGTTGATTACTAGGGATAGCTCCTACGCTGTGAGAAAGCTGTGCTTTGTCGGATTTGCTTTGTAGTCGCGTCAATGACCTTCAATATGCACTTACTGTACGTCGCTTTGGATAAAAGCGTCTGCCAAATGATTGTAATGTAATGTAATGTAATGTATTGTAATGTAATGTAATGTAATGTAATGTATTGTAATGTAATGTAATGTAATGTAATGCATTGTAATGTATTGTAATGTAATGTAATGTATTGTAATGTAATGTAATGTAATGCAATGTATTGTAATGTAATGTAATGTATTGTAATGTAATGTAATGTAATGTATTGTAATGTAATGTAATGTATTGTAATGTAATGTAATGTAATGTAATGTAATGCAATGTATTGTAATGTAATGTAATGTAATGTAATGTAATGTATTGTAATGTAATGTAATGTAATGTAATGTATTGTAATGTATTGTAATGTAATGTAATGTATTGTAATGTAATATAATGCAATGTATTGTATTGTAATGTAATGTAATGTATTGTAATGTAATGTATTGTAATGTAATGTAATGTAATGTATTGTAATGTAATGTAATGTAATGCAATGTATTGTAATGTAATGTAATGTATTGTAATGTAATGTAATGTAATGCAATGCAATGTAATGTAATGTAATGCAATGTATTGTAATGTAATGTAATGTAATGTAATGTAATGCAATGCAATGTAATGTAATGTATTGTAATGTAATGTAATGGTATGTAATGTAATGTAATGTAATGTAATGTATTGTAATGTAATGTAATGTAATGGTTACCATTGTGCCACAAAAGGGACCCAGAAAACCCAAGGGAAAGAATGTGAGGGAGGCATGCACGCGCCGGACGGCCCACTTCCTGTCGGGAGATATTTGTCATTCCTGAATGACAGGAAGTGGGCTGAGGAAAGGCGAGCTATAGCAGGGGGCGGGCGATCGGCAGTGGCTTTCAGCTGCCTGAAGTGGAAGGTCACTTCTGAAGCCGTGGCCTTACGGAGTCTTCCCCTTCACCTCGAAAATGCCCCGGGGGTTATTTATTTACCCCCTACAGGGGCTTTATTTGAACCCATACCCTGTCCTGCCCCTGACACTTCAAAGCCAGACATCCTGTTGTTTCATTTCTGTTCCAGCAATACGAAAAAAAAGGAAATCCAGTCACGGCCACCCCATGAATCTGGGAGCCATGAGAGGCTGTGGAGTGATTTAGGACAGGAGTCTATAAGAAGAGCTTCCTCCTGGAAACTAGCGTACCTTCCCTAAATCTCATCTTAAGCCCCCCCGACAGCAGGGGTGCATATTTTCAGCAGACGGCCCCCTCCCGACTTCAGCTCTGCCGCCGCCAACAAAATGGGACCCTCATATAGACAGGAAGTTCTTTTTTCAGAGACGCCTCTAAAAACCCGAAATAACCCAGCCAAAAAAACCCGAAATAACCCAGCCGAATCCCAGAATAACCCAGAACGGGGCTCGCGAAAAATGGCCCTGCTCAGCTTGCGCCTTAGTGAATCGCTTTTTTTCCCTTCATCGTCCCACTGATAATTACACCATCTTTCATTATGTTTCACAGTGTATATTTCTCCGCCTTTAGGCAACAGGGTGACCTTGGCGCTTTAAGGTGAAGATCGAGGTCGGTTGCTAACGAGGACACGGACGGGGGTTCTGCTGTGAGGCAGCTCTGGGCGGGGAAGCTAAAATAAGCCCGCCGTGGAGAGCGAAGATACCACACTTAAACTATTCACAAAGCGGGAGTCAGGGTAGTCACGGTTACGCCCACGCCCTGCACCCCTCTCTGGGTTACGAGTCAAAGAAACAGGGTCCTCTGCCACTCGTGGCCCTTGGAATTTTCCGTAAAGACAGGCGCCCACACAAGCAGTCACAAACACTCACCTGGTCCACCTACAGCACAAAGAGCAGCAGATTGCCTCTCTAATCAGCTGCTGCAGCACAGGGGCCTGAGCTGTGGACCAAATTAGAGGAGAGTGATTTTCTCTTTTCCGGCTAATGAGTGCAGCAGCAGCAGCAATCAGGAGGGAGAGTCTTTACAGGCAAGGGCAGGACATCCAGTCACAACACACACACATCTTAGCCATTTAGTAGATACTCTTATCCAGAGTGACTTTTCTACAGCCGGCTATTTACTGACGCAGTCCAGGTTAAGCAACTTGTGCAAGGGAACAACAGCAGTGCCCCGACTGGGAATCGAACTGGCAACCTTGGAGTTACAAGCTGAGTTCCCCAACCATTATACTGCACTGGCTCAAAGCAGCATAATGTATGCATGTATGCTAGTTTGTATGTATGTAAGTAAGTACATATGTTTGTATGCATGTTTATTATTGGTTGAGTGGTATTATGCACTGGCTCTTGTACTGTATGTCTATGGAGCTCTACCCTAACACTGCACACAGGGGTGTAAAGTGCAATTAAAAGTGTGTTTTTTGCAGGGTTGTAATGCAGTTTGGCAGACTGGAGGGGGGTGGGGGGTAATGGGTCTTTCATCTCTCTGTTCTGGACCCGACAGCCCCCCCCCCCCGCCCCGCCTCCTTTTGCGTATGCCGTTGAATGTCCCAGTGCCCCAGCTAACCTCCATCAGCGTCTGTGGTCCGCCTCTCCCTCCCTCCTCCCTCATCCCTTCTTCTGAAGGGTCCCCTGCGTTAAGCCCCCTAACCCCAGTCTACACGGGACCGCCGGCTGCTGTCTTTGATGCTCTCTCTCTCCCGGGTCATGTGCTCACCGACAGACAGCCTGTGATATCTATCAGTGATGGATATGGAAGATCTCCGGTGTGAACATCAAGGCTCCGCTCAGTTATCCCCCTCTCCCTTCTCTCTCACTCCCTCCCTCCCTTCCTCCCCTTCCTCTATACGTTTCCCCTCTATTTCCCTTCTCTCTCTCTCTCTCTCTCTCTGCACTTTTGACACAGGACTCATTTCCAGGCTTTGTGACTGGGGCTGAATCTCAAACGCGTCAAACTGCACACAACAGAGATCAAGAAGAAAATTAGAATGTCATTAATTTCACCCCCCACCCCGAAAAAAAAGCTCATTATCAAACCTGCTGATAGCTATACATTTACTCTGATACATTAACACAAATAAACCTGCTGATAGCTACACATTTACTCAGATACATTAACACAAATGACCTGCACTCTGTGCAACTGCAGGCCTAATGCATGCACACTCATTTTTAATGTATTACTTTACCTTGAGCATAGTTCCATTTATGAGCACGGCACAGCCATGTTCAGGGCTGGGGTATGTCCCACTGGGATTCAAACCTGTAACCCCTCCCCCACCCACTGCCCCCGAGGCCACATTCTGACCTGTGTGCTGCGGCCCAACGCTATCCGAGCCTGGTGTGGTTTTACCACCCATTAAATTTTAACAGGGAGGTAGAGTGGCGTAGCGTAGCATAGCTTAGCATGGGTGATGGGGAGGGGTGTGGCCTCCTGTCTCACGCACAGAGCGGGGATCAGGTGTCCCTCTCGCCTGTGTCCTCAGTGGAGTCAGTGTGAGATGTGCATCCTGTGTGTGTGATCAGGGCCTGTCTCTCTCTCACTCTCTCGCTCTCTCGCTCACACACACTTGCACATATGCACACACATACACAGACACATACACACACACACACTCACCTGCATGGACAGGCCTCTAGTGATTGACAAGCCACATATCTTACAGTATATTAGATCATTGAGACCAAGCAGGGGTTATATGAGTAAAGCCATATGTACGTGCATAATGAATATTATAGCCGCCATCTTACATTTTGATGAAATTACAACAGACATGAATATATATGACATATTCTGGCCGGCTTAATAATTTTTATAATAACTACCATCTCTATGCAGAGCCGGTACTCACACGTCAGGTGAATAAACATTTAAAAATGCAATAAATACCTGGTCATTCTTTAATACCGCCCCCAGTTCCTGCCCCCTCCCCCACCCGACACCGCTCCGCCGTGAGAATAACAGATTACCGCCACTACAGGGCTCTGATCTTAGAGGCAAAATATAATTAAATAAAATGGTGACCAATGAATATCATCAGATTGTGAATGAGCCAGACGGCGAGCGCCGGCATCCAGAAGCGTGATGTTTTATACATGTCGCCCAGCGGGAGGGGTCAGGGGTCACCATCACAGAGAAATGGAAATCACTCTGAGGGGAATAGAATACAAAAGAAATGATGGGCAATAGAACAGGGCAGATATGGCCTCTCTCTCTCTCTCTTCTTTCTCTTTCTAGTTGATGCTGGTGAGTGCCATACCAGTGATAAGGTCACGTTTTCTTCATCAATCACAGAGGAAATGACAAACCACTACGGCGCGCGGTATAGTGTTGGTGGGGGGTTAGACGGAGCTATAAGGTTTTAACATACAAGGGAGCTACATGTTCTCCACTGGAGACATTTCAGTTGGAGGATGTCGTCTGGGAGAGCTGTGGTGCAGTATAGTGGTCAGGAAATGGCACCTCAAGAGGTTGCAGGTTCAATTATGTACAGCACTACCGTAAAAAAAACAAAAACCCTCAAACAAGGTACATAAACTCAATTGCTTTAGTAAATATCCAGTGTAAGTGGACTGTGTAGTAAAAAAAAGAATAAGAGAAGAAAGATAAGCTTTATAAGAAACGGCTGCATAAAAAAGGCTAAATGAGAGCCCCCACCTTTCCTCTTAGCTGGAGGTCATCAATGCAGGACAAGGACAGAGAAGCGTGTTGCACCCCCTAATCCCAGGGGTACCCTGCATCTCTCTCCAGCAGCGCCCCTCATTAGTCAGATTTGACCGGGCCGCTAATGGAATGTTCTTCCTAATTTAGAAAACCGTGAGAGAAATCTGCACCTCTTTTTCCTTTTATAAATCCCAGCATCGCTAATCACTCCATCTCTGCAGCGGACGACTTCGCTTTGCGTGCAAGTTGTCGATGCAGTTGAGAGATCACAATGAGTATGGTTATCCTAACTGCAGTTTTCTCATTCAGTTTCCAAATACAACAACAGCAGGCAAGCAGTAACCTATAGCCTATACTTACCATATCCTCCCACCACCTAGTCATATCCGTGCCCTCCACAATTATTGGAACCCCTGGTAAAGATTAGTAAAAAGGGTTATAAACTCAAATTTAATTGAAGTAAATTTAATCTGAGAAAAAAAAATTCCCCGTCAAGAAGTAATTATTTTTAACAATTAAAAAATTATTGGCACCCCTAGAAATTCTTATGAACAAAATGTAACTTTTTGTAAATGCATTTTTTCCATTTATATTTTATTTTTTAAAGTTGAACAGAGTGTTTAGAAACTTTCAAGCAGTAATCCATGACTTCCTGTTTCACTGGGGTATAAATATGAGGTGACACAGAGGCCATATTCCCTTATTCATACATCAACATGGGAAAGAGAAGAGAACACACAAATCAAATGAGATAAAAGTGTGTTGAGCTTCATAAGTCAGGGACTGGCTATAAAAAAAAAACTACTCAACTGAAAATGCCCATATCTACCATTAGGGCAATACTTAAAACGTTAAAAGCAACTGGAACTGTTACAAACTTGCCAGGAAGAGGACCCAAGTTTATTTTGCCCCCACGCACAGTGAGGAGGATGGTAAGAGAGACAGACAAATCCTCAAAAAAAACAAGGATCACTGTTGGAAAGTAGCATCTGGGGGTCATCAAGTCTCCAAAACTACCATTAGACATCACCTCCATGGCAAAAAATTATTTGGAAGGCATGCCAGAAAAAAGCCTTTCCTGTCATTTCACCACAAACTTAAACGCCTGGAGTTTGCTAAACGTTACTGGAACTTTGACAGGAACCGTGTTCTATGGTCAGATGAAAGGAAAATTGAGCTTTTCGGCAACCAACACTCAAGGTGGGTATGGGGTAGAAAGAAGGATGGCTATACCGAAAATAACCTGATCCCACTGTTAAGTATGGTGGAGGTTCCGTGATGTTGTGGGGCTGTTTTTCCTCCAAAGGCCCTGGGAACCTTGTTAAGGTACATGTCATCATGAACTCCATGAAATACCAGGAAATTTTAAATCTGAATCTGGCTGCCTCTGCCAGGAAACTAAAACTTGGTCGTCATTGGATCTTCCAGCAGGATCCAAAACATACCTCCAAATCAACACAAAAATTGTTAACTGAACACAAAATCAAGCTTCTACTATGGCCATCTCAGTCCCCTGACCTAAACCCCATTGAAAACCTGTGGGCTGAGCTGAAGAGGAGAGTGCACAAGAGAAGACCTAGGACTCTGGATGATCTGGAGAGATTCTGTAAAGAGGAATGGTCTCAGATTCCTTGCTCTGTATTCTCCAACCTTATTAGATGTTACGGGAGAAGACTCAGTGCTGTTTTATTGGCAAAGGGAGGTTGTACAAAGTATTAAATGCAGGGTGCACACAATTATTGTGGCACACAATAATTTTCAGTGTGAGATTAAGCTAATTCACCAAATGGTGAATTTTTTAATAACCATTTTTACTCATCTTTACCAGGGGTGCCAATAATTGTGGAGGGCACCGTATTACCATTATGTATATCTGCAGCTTCTTTTTACGAGAGAAACATTTTATTGGGAGACTGTGCGTGTGACACACAAGATAACATTGCACACTGCAACCCTTTTCCAACACAGACAAAGGGAAAACATGGACACCTGCCCAACTTTACCGACAGGCTTAACCCCATTACAATGAGAAAGGGTTCCAATCTCCCTGCTGCTGCTACTGCTTCCACACGCAAAATCACAGGCCCCTGAACTGGACGGCTGGAAGCCTGACCGCATCGAGCACTACTGACAGGCAGCTGAAGAAACTACCCATTTAACTGGGCCGTTGTCACATGACAGAATGACCGATTATATGAGGCTGTGGTGCCGACTAAGAAAACAAACAGGAAATCGGGATACGACCACGCCGGGCTTGCTGTCAACGTCTCGTCAAAGCGGCGCGGTCGCGGAGCGAGATCTGCTCTCACGCCAACCTGAAATTAAAAAACGGTCCCCGCGGGAGAGTCGGGAAGATACGTCAGGCCATTACGTCACTTCCTGCTGAGCCGGGAGCAAGCATTGCCCCTGTGTATAAGAGGGTTTTGGAACTGTGTAGTCTGTGACTTTGGGGAAACCATTTTGTGTCAGGGGCGTGGAGGAGGATAGAAAGAGGGGGAGTGGTCTGTTGGTTATTCCGCTCATTTACTTGCTTTGGACACGCCCCTACTTCAGGTGACTCACAAAGCTTGCATTATGCACTGCCTATGTACTCAGCTGGAGACGGCTGAAGCTATTAAGCTTCATTTCCTTTCTCAAGGGTACAGCAGCACTGCCCCTCTCTGGAGTCAAACCTATGACCACTCACGTGACCCTTCTTCACCCTTGTCCAACGCCCGAAACACGGACTCACCCCGGAGACTCAGAGGAGAGAGGTACGAAATGCACCGTCCCACTGCCGATGGAAACCGTGGCGACGGGAGCGTCTCGCGCCAGCGCGACGTGAGCCGTGGCGTTTAAGACGTCGCTGTCTCACAGTTGCCTTGGCCAACCCCACACAGCCTCGCAGTTAGCCTGGCCAGGCCGGGAAAGGCGGCACTCATAAGGGACTTCAGATTCAATCGAACTCCCCCCCTTGAACGCCGTTAAGAGCTCTAGCAGCTGCGCTAGCAGCCCACAATGCCGATCATTAGTAACTCAATAAGGGCCCTTGAGTCTCTGCCAGGACAGGCTGCCGCAAATGAAAGTCTCTTTAGCATCCATTCGGGCTCTTAGCGCAGTGCCAGGACAGGCGGCAGACCTCCCTCACTTTTACTGTTACTTACCCAGCATGCACTGCTGCGCCCTGAGGGGAATACCTGCCCCGCCTACTGACTCTGTCCCTGCCCTGCAGATTGGTGCCCAGTATGGCCCCGAGAGATTATGGCCTTCTATTAGTGAGAGCCTGGGGTCAAATACTGACGTGGGCGTGGGTGAGAAAATTCTGACCCCTGGTCAGGAAAAACTGACAGACTGACTGCTGGCCTGGGTGAGAAAATACCCAAGTGTGTGTCACAGAGCGGGGTTGGGAGACAGACAGACAGAGGGGGAGGGAGAGACACAGGGAAATAAATGAGACTGAATGAAATCTCTTTCAAGACAAAGACAAGGAGAGAGAGAGAGAGAGAGAGAGAGAGAGAGAGAGAGAGAGAGAGAATAGGGAACGACAGAAAGACAGCAATAAAGAGAGAGAAACAGAGGTGAATGGAGTGAAAGATCAATAACTATTCAATTCAATTCAAATGGAGCTTTAGTGGCTTGACAAATAACATTGGGTTGATTAAATAACAGAGAGGGGATGAAAGCAGAAGACAGAGAGGGGATGAAAGCAGAAGACAGAGAGAGAGCGAGCGATAAAGAGAGAGAAAGCGATAGAGAGAGAGAGCGATAGAGACGTCTTTCCCAGGTGTTACTGGCAGGTTGTGAATGGCTTTTATTTTCCCATAATTACAGATAAGAGCAGGGAGACGGCGTGGGCTCTGCCATTAATACAGCTTTACAGTGATTCACACTGAGAGTCCTGAGGGGACAGTGCTCCTGGAGCTGAGCCCGGCCTGGCTTCATAAACACCTCACACTCCAACGTCCAATCACATAACGGGCACAAATTACAATTACTGCCTATGTGTGTTGTGTGTGTGTGTGTGTGTGTGTACATGCTTCATAAACACCCCACAGCATCCCCCTCACACCCCAACATCCAATCACATAACGGATACAAATACTGCCTGTGTGTGTGTATGTGTGCGTGTGTACATGCTTCATAAACACCTCACAGCATCCCCCTCACGCCCCCACGTCCAATCACATAACGGATACAAATACTGCCTGTGTGTGTGTGTGTGTGTGTATGAAGGCGTGGTGTGAGTGTGTGTATGAAGGTGTGGTGTACGTGTGTGTGTATGGAGCTGTGGTGTGAGTGTGTGTGTATGAAGGCGTGGTGTGAGTGTGTGTGTATGGAGCCATGGTGGGAGTGTGTGTGTATGAAGATATGGCGTGACTGTGTGGGGACAATCACAGCAAGCCCAACCCCAGGGAATGCCTCTCCAATGGAATGACAATCCATTATGATCCAATGAGCAGGCCGAGGGGGTGGAGAGAGGCTGCTGAATAAAACATGACTGATTAATCAAACACACGTTTTCCACCGGAGAATCCCTCATTTTAAATACGCCGTCTGCCTCAGACGCAAGCACCACAAGACCGTTAATGAACACGCGAACGGAGCGCGTCATTTGATTAATTACCGGCGATTCAGGTGCATTACCGCATGCCGAGATACCGAAGCGTGCCGCCGGCGCGCGACCGAAGAGCGATCGTGTTAAACACGCTCCCCCGCAGCATCTGATCTAATGCGTCCAGCACCTGCTCGCCTCTCCAAATCACCCGGCAAGCACCGCTGTCAAAAGTCTGAAGGAATGCGGACGGAAACCATAACTCTGAACGGCAGGTAAACACGGCTTGACACACTCGAAGAAGGAAGTAAAACGGCAATGGGGAAAGCCTGTGTTTGAATGATACGTTGAACCGAGAGCAGCACATAGGCTACTGTATTGGCGCGCATTCCCCTGTTGCCAAGGCGACGCATTGTGATGTCGACGCTGTCGGAATGTCGCGCGATAATTGAACAGAGAGCCCCCTGGCAGACCTAGGACATGTAAAACTGTGATTTATACCCGCAACGTCACGACCGGCCAAGCGAATGCGCTAAAAAAAAATCCACAGGAGCTTGCGCCCCCAGCTCTTAAACATAACCGCGGTGACTCAGACCGAAAGGATAAAGCACACTGTCACCCACGCTGCCCAGCTTTGGGTCAGAGGGGTAGACGGGTCAACAAAACAGGTACACCCCCCCCCCCCCCCCCCCACACAGCCCCCACTGGGCTGGGCTGGAACTACAGAGAAATGTGGCTTCCCCATTGCAGAGTGTATGGCCAGGGATCACTGACTGCATTTAGAAGCCTGAGGTAATTCTATCTGTGACAGACACCAGCATGTGCCGCGTCCAACGCTGAATCAACGGCGAGGAGATGCAATGTGAGCCGCCTAAACTCGGCAGGGCACGGCCAGGCTCTGGAATCTCCCGTAGCCGGGCACTCTGCTCTCAACCTGAGGTATTCTCCCTACCTCGGCCTGATTGGTCAGTTTGGGGGTGGGCTCTATATGGTGATTAACCATGTGACTGGTTACAGCTTAGGAGTGGCAGGAATTCTAGACGGGATGACAGCACCCCACCGACGTCTGCTTCACCCCCCCCCCCCCCCCCCCCCCCCCACCCCACCCCCTACCCCCTACCCCCCATCCCCTACTCACCACCCAACACCTACCCAAGTCTGTATCTGTGCCTGGGTTTGAACTCCTGACCACTCCCTTTCTGACCCTGCCAATGATGGAACCAGGCCCAAACACACATGCACATACGCTCACACACACACGCCCACCCACCCATCCACCCACACACACAGATCCCCCCCATTCTGAGTGTGTGTTGGAACCCTAATGGACTGAGATGGCCCCACATCAGCCCTGATTTCCACAGACAAGGAAAACAATAAAAGCGATGAGCTGGACGAACGCCTTGGCGGCTGCTATGAACCCGTGTTTATGATGAGGCCTTCATTCTCCGCTTCACAATAGCATCAGGAGGGGAGACAGTCTTTCATAAACAGGAAATATAAGAGACCAAGAAGAAACCTAAGAACCTACCAGGAATAGTGAAATGATTATTTATAATAATAATAATAACTCCCTAATCTCCCTAATGTGCCTGGAACCCTGGAAGAAAATGTATTTCAGCTACAACATTTTTTTTTTAATGCTTCCTCTACTGACTCAGCAAAGTCTAACAGACACAACAGCAAAAATAAATAAATAAATAAAAAAATTCCCAGAAGAAAAGGACATCTTTGCTTAAAGTGGCAACACCATCCTTCCAGAAAACACAAACACTTGGACAGATTTCTGGCCTCTGAAAAGATTGGCTCTGAAACATGAATAAGGAGACATCTATAAATAAACAGCTAAAGAGATTAGCCTACACTCATTCTCCTGTCAGTTTCTACCACACCCAGGTACTTGTGTACTGCAGATTTTTTCTGTGTTTTCGGGGTCTCAGGGCTGGCATTACACATCATTAGCTGTGTTATTAGGAGATTAGAAGGAGGCAAAATGCTCACCCACATGGAACTTAGGTTTTTAAGTGTTATTATAACCCCATAACATAGGTTGGGCATGATCTGGTGCACATGAAACAGGGGGAAGGTACAGGTCAGTTTCCTAGCATTAAAGGCCAAACCAGACTGCTTGTTTTATTAAATTAAAGCAGGGGTGTCTTATGCAGGAAGGCTGCAGTGGGATGCTGATCTTTCTTCGAGCTCAGTGCTTGTTTGAAGACTGGTTAGCTGATCGGTTCAATGGACTGTTTTACCACTAGATTAGAACAATAGCCTACAGCATACAGCATAAGACAGACAGGCAGATGGACAAATAGACAGACAGATAGATAGATGGCTAGGAATACTCTTCAGTCCATTATGCTTCAGAAACGCATGGCGTTAAACGTGTTTAATTAACCATTTAAGGTGTAAGATCACAAATAAGTGATTAGAATGTTCTTAACTGAACATTCTAATGCTGATGTAACAATCGCTGTGGGGTTCTAGAACACTGACTTAGAACTGGAAAAAAAAACATTCCAAAAAAAAACATGCTCTTCAAAGGGCTCCATGGATATATAGCTTGTTTCCCGAAGGGTGTGTGACTGTGCTGTTTTTGTTCCAACCAACTGTTCTGGTTTAAATTTCTCAATTGCTGTAGACACAACTGCTGGTGCACTCCTATATTTTTGACCACAGTAAAATGCTTCACCAGGGACACATGTGCAGTCTACAGCCGTAGCTCATCATTTTGTCAAAAAATGTCCCATAAATATAAATGATTGGGGCTAATTAAATAATTAAGGGCAGATGTTGGCATGAGATCCAGACAAAGATCAGCCCTTGTTTAGCACGTCCATTTTATATTTATACTGAGCATATTACATAGAAACATAGAATGTTATGACATATTAATGAATATAAAAAGGACATGGAAATATAAATTGGGGTTTTGCTGTCAAATGGGGATTTCCATACTGAGAGACTGGGTTTCTGGATGACTCCACTATCTCAGTTAGCATGTGGTAATAACGAGTCGCGCTGGCTCCACTGCCTTCTAAATATCACTAATTAGCACAGCCGTTCTGCCGTTTAGGATACAGGTTATTACTCATTACTATGCCGCTACGCCTCAGCGGGCTACTGCCCCAGGTCCCCGGTCAGCTCAGCTGCGTGAGGGGAATACTGATACAGACACACGCAAATGCTAACACTCCCTCTCACACAAACACACACGCACACGCTAACACTCCCTCTCACACAAACACACCACACGCAAACGCTAACACTCCCTCTCACACAAACACACACGCACACACACGATAACACCCTATGCTTATATGGGTATGGGTACAAGCACACACACACACACACACAGCCTAGTGGCACGCATGCTTACTCTCCTGACACACCTACAGTAGGTCTCACACGCTGAGTTCACTGCCACTATAGCTGTGGCACTGCCAATAGAACAGCACCCTGTCCTCCTATCAAACTGCTGCAGGTCAGATCCAAGACCCCAGCCCCTCCCACCTGCTGCTGCTGGGAGTAACAGACAGCTGCAGTCCCCGCCCCCTCCCTCCTGCACACAGTGAGGTGTCAAGGTGGCCCTCTGACCTGCGGTATCAGATCCCAGCTTGGGACTGTGCTGGCGGGGCAGGCAATAGCAGTTAAAAGGGCCACAGCAGGGGGAAGGGGGGGGGGGGGGGAGGGGGGGGGGGGGGGGGGGCATTGGGAAGGCTACAGCTGTGGAGCAAAGCCTGGGTTATGAGGCCGAGGCCAGTAAAGCCCGAGGGGACCCCCATTTCATCAGAGGCAGAGGAAGGACACAGTCACCTTGGAGCGAGGTTGAAATCAACTGACATTTATAGCAGATGAGCTTTTTTTTTTGTTAAAGAAAAGAAGCTCAGATTAGTGTGTCCGTGTATGTGTGTGTGTGCGCGCGCACACACCGGAGAGGAGGAGGAGTATCATTGTCATTTATAGGGCAGCTCCATTCAAAGCAACGCATCGCTCTTCCGCTAATTTCACACGGCTGAAAATAATGTCGCCACCACTCCGCCCGGGCCTCAAAATGCCATGGCAACGGGCCAGCTCCGTGGATCATTCGCTCCCGGTGGGAGAGCAGCGGCGACGCTCGACTTCACACACGGGTAACATGTAGGCAAACGCGTCACCCGCACCGAAGGTCGTATGCGACGATGACTATGCATGTATGGCCACCACAGCTGTCCTGCTGCCCTCTGTGTAACACACCGGAATCATGTTTGATTTCACTGCGGGACGACGGGTTTTTGGTTTAGCCTAGCAGGCTGCAGATGCAGCCATAACCTGGGTTAGGGTACAACTCACCAAGCAGCAGGACAGACATTTTCCCCCAAACTGGGTGATTGTGTGGTGAGAGCTGTATGAAATGGATTGCGTGTAAAAATGTAACCTGTGTAAGTCCCTCTGGTTAAGACTGTCTGCTGAATGTAATGTAATGGTGGGGAGGATATAATCGACTAAAATAAAACGCTGTTCTTTTTTTTTTTAAACCTGTGAAAATCACCCCACGGTGTGGAATGTGGATTGGAGTGTGCATAGGTATTGCCTCTGGTTCCTGCGACAATGATAACAATTGAAACCCGCGTACGCTTATAACAACACTTATAACGACGTGGCATTGGCATAAACACGGCCATCAAAAATCATTTACATAGCAACAGGATCCACACAAAAAAAAGCAAACTGTACCTTGATCATTTGGTTGCTAGGCTGCAGTCATAAGGATGTTTGCTGTAACCAAGCTCTAACTCCAAGTCTTTATGCAATACTATGTGGGTAAGCAGGTGTAATGTTGATTCTTACTTATCCCCAATGGAGCAAGAGAGGAGGCTAAAACAAGGCCGGGGGAAGTCCCTAGCAGACGTCCACCGTGTGTGTTCTGGGTGCGGTTTGCAGAGCACGTTGTGCTAGCTTCAGAGGGAATACAGGCCCAAATATATTCCAGTTTCACGATCTCCTCCTTTACGCCGCGCCAATTTGGCCTGAGGGTTTATCCGCGGACTCGACTCTTTAACTCCCCCCCTCCCCATGACACAATGCCACCTCACAAGGCAAGCTCCCCCTGTTACCGTAGTAACGGACAAAGTGTTCTTGGGTTTCGCAGTTCCGCCCTTGAGAGCAGTCAGCATTGGCCCAAATAATGTGAAGAACGGTCACGGCTATTTATACAATTTGCAGGCCGCGTTTTTGTTTTCGGCGTTGCCGTCACAACGGTAACACCCCAGGACTGAAACAAGCTTCCGTTTCGTGCTCTCGCAAAAAATTAATTTCCACATGTGCCATAATTGATTATGAAAGTACATAATTGGAGCTCTGCAGGTCTGGCCTCATTCCCGTTTCCCAGCAGGCTTTTCTGTATCTCATCACCTGGGACAACCGTCAATCATTCCAAGACTACTCCTGACCTCACAATCCCCGTTTAATTATTCATACTGTTATAAATATTTATATTAACTTTAAAACACTGCCCTTAGCACAGTGCTATCGATAGCTGGCTGCAAAAAGAGGTGACAGAGGTCAAATCCGTTATAGTGCAGGTAGTTCGACTGATTGGGCCATTCCAAATTGCACCTCGAGTCGGTCACTGCTGTAGTCACTAGTCCGGCATGTTCCATCTTGGACTATTGATCACCGGGTACATTAGAATCTGACCGTTCCCTATCACAATGTAGACATTATTTGATGCCAGAGATGTGAATGGTTAATGAGCATTCTCCGACACAGGATAAATGCTCTCGCTGTGAGGCTTTAGCTACTGTATAAGATTGAAGCTGACTTTACTCTTTTTGTGTCCCAACTTTAAAGTAAGCAGTGTGCATTGAAAATAGCCTGCCTACAATGACGAGGCTACTGGAGGAACCAATCATAGGTTACCCGACTTGTCTGAACCATAATTCAGAGAACATGCAGATTGCATCAATCAGATAATTGTCCTTGGATTCCAACAAATAGCCTATGACAAGGAAGCACACATTTCAACACATTGGCCATCTGTGGGCCTATGGCGCTGTTGACATATCCCTTGAGAAACGGGCTCCATTAGAATGATCATACAAACACAAGCCGCTATGAGCCATTAGTCATTTAAATATGTAGGCTAAAACAATGTGTGTGCATTGCAGTAGTGCGACTTCTTTGCGCTGGGTCAAAAACTAACTAGACCTTAACCACTCGGGCCGCACGGTAATCTGCAAATGCGACAAAAGATATCCTTAAACTCCGTGTAAGACGGGTCTGCCCCCATAGCCCACTGCTGAAATGACCGCGTTATTAAAACATCGCACACATTTCCTCCTTATGCACCCTGGCGACGCATAGCCTAAAGCTCCACAATCAGCAGTGTCGCTCTAGTAAGATTTTAAAACAGACATCTTACATTGATATTCTGACCATTTAAAAAGAAAAGACAGCCGTTCGCAATGACCCTATTTCGATTTTCAAACGCAGTCTCTTTCGGTCGATTGAAGGTTTTCCAATTGCAATGTGTCCTGCATGCCCTCCTCAGAGTATTGCGCCGCCACGGTTCCACTGCAGTATTCCATCCAGTGATCATTACACCAATTAAACCAATTAATAAATATTTAGATTAGGAATTAGCCTACGTTTTTTCGCATGTTGTTAGTTGAATAATTACTTGCGTTTCTGCATGTTACTCAACTATAGCCTACAGAACACATTAAGAGACGTACAGTTGCTTAGTCAACCACTTTTTGCAGTCGCTTGGAAATGTACCAAAGCAGCCGTACCCGCTCCCAAACGAATGTTTCCTCATTCAAACGTTCCCCATGGCCCCAAAATGTGTCAACAACAAACACGCATTTAAAACAAACAAAGAAACGAGTTTTTAGTCCTTACCTGCCAACGGTTTGGTTAGCGAGCTGTCGCATTCGATTGAATTGCTTCTTCATCTTGTATTTTTCTGCGTTAACCCCAATAGCGAAAAAGACTCGGCATTTCTCATTGACGAACCACCAAGACCATTCAGCGCGTTGCAAAACAATCCACTCCGTGACAATCCTCCTTCATGGCAGTCGAGCACACTTTGAAAATAATAAGTAATTAACTAATTCACTGCATTTTCTTGTTCTAAACGCCTGCGCCCCTGCTCAGTGATGCTGGACCAATTTCTCCTCTTTGGGCAGAATGACAGCTCACGACAAGCAGACGCTGCTTTCCGGTGCAGCATGGGAAATGTGGTTTTCTATTCAAGCTGTCAAAAATCCATGGAAGCACGATCTGACAGTCTTTTTTTGACGGATGAACTTAACATTTTCTCTCTCTCAGTTCCTCTCAGTTCCCCTAAATATATATATTCGCATCACAATATTTTCGTATTGCAAAATTGCAGTACATATATATCAGAAAAAAAATTACAGAAAGTCAATCTTCAATACAGCAATAAGACTCATTGCTATGTGTTAAGGAGTGCTGGCGTGAAAAGATTAACACAGTAAATCTCTTTAACAACTTAGCTCCCTTCCATCCGGACCACAATCACTAAACAAAATAGTGCTAATATTATTTCCACATTTGCCATAATGCTTCATAATGCACATTTGCCATGCTTCACACACACACACACACACACACACACACACACACACACACACACACACACACACACACACACACACACACACACACACACACACACACACACACACACACACACACACACACACACACACACACACACAAACCTAAGTGGGTAGGTTTGCTGGTTAGTTGAGCAGTGGTGATATGCCTGTGGTGATATGTAGCACATTTAATCTTATTTTAATTAGGAATAATTTCCTATATGGCACATGCACCCTGAGACCACTGTGCTCAAAGAAGGAAGCACAGGCTTAAGATAAAAACAGCTATTTATGTTCACAGTTGTGAATAAATGCTATAAAATTAATTAAGTAATGAATCTGTACATATATGCAGCCTCTGGAAACATAAGGTCACTGTGCACTTTGGAGTTACTTGAAGTGTCGCCTATTTTCTTGCTTTAGATCAGTGGTGCTCAGCCATTTTCCTGGAGATCTACCGTCCTGTAGGCTTTCACTCCAACCCCAACAAAGCACTCATGGTAGATCTCCAGGAACAGGATTGCTTAGATCAAAAACCCAAAAATGACCCTATACCAGACATTTTAAAGCTGGCTTGTCATTACAAACTCCTGCAAATATCTAAAATATGCTTCATCGCATCCAAAAAAAAAACTTTCTGGGCCAATCAAAAACATGCAATAAAACTGAAATATTATCAGAAGTCCCCCAGAAATTAACCATCATCTCAAGATATACTGAGACAATCTTAAACAAACAGCACCACCTTGTGCTTAAATTAGTGCATTGCTGCTCATTCACCAAAAACAAATATTCTGTAATTTTTTTTAAACTTTTGTTGAGAGTAAATAATAATTAAAATCGCAAGGAATAAGGCATAAGGTAAGAAAGAAGTGACATTTGTGTCACATTTGCATTCAGGAATCTCATATCTTCTAAAAAAAAAATTAAAAGGGGAAAAAAATAAAATAAAAAAAATAACCAGAGTCCGCCTCGCATTGCTCAAGCTGAAGTGTGGAACATTTCAGATTTATTTTTGTGAAAGAGACCCCAGCAATTATTACAAGCTACGTGTTCTTCTCCATCCAGAAACATACTGTCAGGAAGGCTCCCTGTTCTGCGGCTGTGAGCAGGGGGACAGTGGCTTTCATTAGGCCCGTGGATAAGTCTCCATTGCCTCTCTGTGGAAATGTGGTTCCTTCACAGATCTAATTGACTCAAATAAAGCACAAATCTTAGCTGAAGGGAAAGGGGCTCGGAATGTTCACTCCAAACGTATTATGCCTTCAGTGGACGGGCGCTCCCAAGACAGGCTGACCCCCACACCCCCACTTCACTCGTAGTTTGTGCACCCGCAGACTTACAGTCTCACAGGTCAAAGGTCAAACACATGAACCATGTCAGCATTGCATCATCCTTGAATGAGAAGAATAACAGATGTCCTTCCTTGTTGGATTTACGAACAGTATACAGGAAATACCCTCAGTAAGGAATAAACCTATAGCCATTACAGGGTCAACAGTAATATGTCAAGTGTAAATGTTTTAGCCCTTGGGACTGTCAGCTGCACATGCTGTCTCTGGGAAAATGCAGTATAATGTCCTCTGTGTGTGCGCGCGTGCATGTGTGCATGTATGTGCAGGAGTGTGTGCAGGAGTGTGTGTAGGAGTGTGTGTGTGTGTGTGTCAATCAATCAATCAATATTTATTTATATAGCGCATTTCACAACAAGTTGTCACAATGCACTTCACAGCAAAACAGCAAAACCCAGCCTAAACTCCCCACAAGAGCAAGCCAAAGGCAACAGTGGCAAGGAAAAACTCCCTGTCCGAGGTTCAAATACTTGGGTAGGTATTCTAGACAAGTACAATCACTGCTTAATCCTGCATAGGTCATTTTTTGTTGCGATGAATATTGCTCAGAAAAAAAGTATCACTGTTTTGCAATTTTCAGCAGATTTCTTACAATAATAGAAAAAGGCACAAACCAAAAAAAGAACCATGAGAAAGAACGTAAGCTAGGACCTGCCAGACCAAAGAACCATGAGAAAGAGCGTAAGCTAGGAGCTCCCAGACCAAAGAACCATGTAAGTGGGATGAGTCCATGCAGTCAGGCATTCAGCAGAGTATGTGTTTGGGTCGTACAAATCTGTAAATCGAGGAAAACAGTGGGAGCTACGCTATTTAAATTCAATCTTACTGTCTGTCAAGAGGGCAGACCGCATGGCTAAGATCATTTTTAAGTAGCGCTGCGCACTTTTTGTTTGATTTACGGATAAGAAATGTCTTGCTTCTGGGCATCATTTCTGCAAACTGGCCCAGCACAGAAAACTTAGAAGAGAGGGATGGGCCTTGATTGTTTGGAACGAGAACTCAATAAAGGGAATGAGAGATGGAGAGAATAATTCGACAGACTGCCTTTTCTCTCTCACGGTTATCAAGTATTGTTGTCCTGCAATTACCGCATGTGGGATAAAATCTGGGCAAAAGGTGATTAACAAACGCACCTGCAGTGATGATAAAGGTCTCAAATAAAATCAATGCCTTGGACCTATTGTCCTGGAACCCTCCCAAATCTGCAACATGGACTGAAGTAAAAAGAGCTGTTCTGGGTTTTACTCAGTGTAGTTATCCAGCTAACTCAGTAATCGTAGTATACCCCCACCATTCATCAGTGCATGCAAATTCTCTCGAACAATTATAGGCAATGATATCATTTATAGGCAATTATAACAATAAGTGAAAAAGATTGACTGTTCACAACTTTCCGTCATGACGAATGAAGAAAGGAAAGCGAAGAGAACTTGTTGTGGCCGATATCAAATTTCAACATGCAGCTTAGTCCAGCTACTTTCCTTCCATTTACTGTAATATAATCTCTCATACGGACAAGGTAGGCCTTTCTTTCCTCAGGCTTTGCTTGTAGTCTGGACAAGACCTACTGGTATCTAGATCTGCCCGTTGCCACTGAATCCTTGTTTAACCTTGAATCAGTCTTTAGTCAGGCGCAATTCACTCTCTTCCACAGCGAGTCTCGTCGACCTGGTTACACAGCATGGCCGTTGCTAAGGTTTAATGCCCACTGTCAGCGACAAGCATTTCTCCAGTTCCTAACCAATGAACTGAACAGTATCAGGCAATTCATTTCACATGAAATGATCAATATGTATAAATATTATGAAATCCCTCATCTCTTACTACTCTCTCCTAAAATGAACATAAAAATTATATATAAAGAAGAAATGGAGCTCTAAAGTTCAAAATTGTCATTTAGAGTAATGGTCCACATTACAATTCTAACAAATGTATGAAAAAACATTAGAATTTCGCAAAATTAAAAATTAATCTCTCTGGCATATTTTGTTGGTAGTGTTGTACCCCATGATGACTATCAAAATGCTTTTTAGAAAATATTGCATCACTTGGGGGACTATAAAATATGTTGAAGTTGGAAATCCATCATTCAGTAATACGTTTTTGTCATTCAGCATAACATAAAAGTACTGTTATACCACACTATCATCAGTTATACTGAATGACAATATCCTTGCCATACTGGGTGTTTGATAGTTTATTCAACTTGTATGATACTAATATTTTAACAAATATTGACATAGAGTTAAATGCAAAATTGGGGCAGTTGTGTCAAATTGGTTGTTTTTTCTCTATACTAGCTAATCAAATTGTATTTTCAAATGAAACAATCACTAGGAGGCAAAATTCACAATGTCTGAATTTATTTCATGTGTGTTTTTTAAAAAACATTGAACTATTTTACAACAATACCAATGAATCAAGTCGCCCTATTTCAAATCGGCATAAGTATAGGGAGTAAGTTTTGACAAACCGGAATGGCATTGTTGTAATATAGTCACATCCACATCCTCCTCCCTCCCTATCCAAATCAAATCCCTATTTGATTGGATGTGTCACCGCTAACGCCCATTCATATTTTCCAAATATATGTAACATTTGGCTAATTTTGTAATATTAAGCCTACCTAGTCGTGTAGTGAAAAGGGTGATAGCGAAAAGGCTACACTAGACTGTACAATGAGATTGATGAGAAGCAAAATAACTATAGCTAGGTATAGGCTATATTTAACGTTACCGATGGTTTACAAAAATATAGATAATCTTAAAAGATATACACAAAGGATCGCACATTTAGAAAGGTTTGAATCCTGTCAAATAAACTCCAGTCAAATAATGCAGGAATTTACCAGATTCAGTGGTAAAAACGAAAAACACAACACGAATAGGCATAAGCGCCGCTGGTGTAGTGGTATCATGCAAGATTCCCATTCTTGCGACCCGGGTTCGATTCCCGGGCGGCGCACAGTTTTTTAGATGGTGAAAATGTGGTTTACATTCCTTTCAACAGCGAACCTGCTGATTATGTACAGCAATTCCACATAACCGTAAGACAAAACGTTCTTATCTGATTTGGCAAGCACTCGTGTATCGCTGGTTGATTAAACGCATAAACCGCCTACACCACACAAAGCTGTTATTTGGACATTAAGAAACTAGAGGAGGTGCAACAACGCGGTTTCAGGTTGCACAGCAACGGCGCAACAACCACGTAGGCTACATTTCGGCTGCGACTTTGGATCCTAAACGCACCAGCAAGCCTCTTGGACGCTATCACCGACACTGTTTAAAAACCAGGTAAACATGACAGCTTGAAATTTTTTATCTTGCAACTGATTTTGGCTTCTTTGTGGTGACAGATGCGGGTTAGGACTAGCCTACTGATGTAGTAGCTAGCCTAAGGATGCAGGCTATGAGATGTTCTCTGTCAACTAACCTTGATTTGTTTTCTAAGGAACTGAATACGTACTAGGCTAGCTATAATTAGACAGCACTATAATATAGGCGACCATCCGATATAGGATGTCTTCTAAGTTGAATCATTTTGGAAAAACGATTACTTTTTTCAGTTATTTTAGTTGCATGTGTAAATCTGACCAAAGTGATTGTCGTTAATGTTAGATCTGGCCGCAAGCGCAAAATGAAACACTTTGAAGACCAGGAATTATGCCAGTTCAGACTCGACTTTGAAAAGCAGCTGTGGTGCAGACGGGAAGATAGTAAATTGAACACATGCGGAAGCTGCCAATCGTGCATCTGTGTAACTAAACTGCGCGACACAACGCAATGGCTCATGCACGCGAGAGGGGCGTTAAAGTTGAAGTTCCTTACGGGCGTTCTCCTCAGGTGTAAAAGCGTGGACATTCTCGAAAGCACTCAAAAGATTATACAGGTGGCACTTGGGAAAGATTTCACCTACGCCAGATCCCGGCAAAAACCAAGATTCCAGAGTGCTTTGACCACTCGTCGGAGCCACAACGGAACGATTGACGGGAAATCTTTTCAAACACAATTTTTGGAAACGTGGGACTGGTTCGGCTGCAGCAAGTACTGGGTCAAAGCGAATTACATTTTAGGACTTTTGTCTTTGTGCGATACTCAACTTCTTCCAGCTCTCGGAAATCTTATCAGGGTTCTCATTGCGAGAGAGAGACCGGCTTTCCCGCTGCACGAGTCTGGTAGGTGGCAACGTCAAAGAACATGCTTACGATCAATATCTTATCGTCTTAAGAACATAACTCAGGCCACAGTAATGTGTGTGGTACTTATTTCAGAGAGGTAAAAACATGTTTCATTGATTTTCTTGCTCATGTTATCGTATATTCCAGGGGTTCCCAAACCCCTTTGGCCCTGGTCCAGGACCTCCTAAAATACAAACCCTGTGGCAGCAAACCCTCACCTCTATAAAATTCAAAACTTTTGGTACCTTGACCGTCTACTGGCGAAATTTCAGTGCTATTTAACTCGCTAGTCTTAGCCTACATGGAACATGTCTACAGCATACTGTCATTGTATTATGATTCTGTAAAAGACAGAGGTAGCTAGTATAACAATTTCATAATTACATTAATAGCAATATTGTCAATTATGTTTAAAACGGCACAAGGTTTGATTTACCTGAAGTCTCACATGAGTCATTTAATACATGGAAATATGAACATAAAAACTTTTTTTTGTTCCATGTTTCTGTTTTACTGCTGGGAGAATTTCACTGAAACTGGGAGTTCCCCGGATATCCGTTTGGGAACCCCGGACTCCTCAGTAACGTTTCTGTTCTCCTACATTTAAGTCCTGGATGATCTTGAGGATGACACCTCCTCCATCCCAGAATCCCGCTATTCCTTCAACCCAGAGGATCGACCTGAGCTTGAGGTTCTCTTGCGCACCAGATCCACCTCTATGGTGCTCGACCTGCCCGGTGACATCCAGGACCCGGAGATCCCACCAGATATTTTGCCGAATTCGAAGCCCAGTAAAGACCGATGGGAAAGTATGCTGGCCTCCTCAAACATATACCATTGGGTTTTAATATTTACAGTCTTTTAGGATGACTAATAAGAGGCCTTCTTTGTTTATTTATTTTCCCTTATCACTTGGTGATGATTAATCAGAGTCATTGATCAGTCACCTGGCAGCTGGCCCAGCAGAGGAATAGAGATTGTCACAAATCCCTTACATTAATCATCAAAGGTGGCATGTTTGCATATTAAACATATATACAACATATATTTATACATTTTTTGTGACCTTATTTTCAGTTGCATGTTTGCATTTAGTTTGGATACAGCTAAATATTGTAGAAATGCTACTTGGTTTTGCTTCTGGTTCTTCGCGGCCTCTTCCTGCTGTTACATGGTATTGTGTCGTGTGCACGGCAGACCTCTGTCTCCCTAAGGAAGCCCGCTGGGTCAGGTTAGAGGCGTTGGACAGCAGGAATGGGGTTACAGCGAAAAGGTGGGGGGGAAGCGGGACTGAAACGCTGTACCCCGAAGAACCAGCACTCGCGGTGGTCCCGGGCTCTTCCATGTCCCTGTCTGGGGTCAGCCGTCACCGGGACTTCATCCGGAGCCTTCCTGTCCACCTGGCCAAAAGGATTCTGGGTAATGGAGTCCTCTAGTGTAGTAGCAGTGGCACAAAGTTTGGCTATCACAAAACACCAGCACTTAATAAGTTGAAATTTCGGAGCCATTTTGTTATTTAAATGTACAGTTAGGAGCATTTTCTTTTTACAAAATTATTTGCAAGTTCATGGTCTCCGCAGGGAACCGTTGTACACCTCACTATCCCCTCATGTCATGTGACACATTTCGCCTTGGTGAAGGAAAGCGCTGTGTCCCATTGGTATCACCCTTTGTTGGCACCACAGTGCCTGTTGATGCCACTGTGAATCAGCCCCGTTGAGAGGCGGACTAAGCCGATGAGGTCATGGCTTTAAAGCCAGTGACTTTATTACCTAAGGCCAAGCTAATTAAGCTCACCTACCCCCCCCCCCCCCCCCCCCCCCGCTGTTCTTCTGGGGGCGCAGGATACACACACAAAACACCCTAGCAACCGGAGAAAACACCCCCCCCTCGCCGCCACTCAGTGACAAACTACATCATTGGCCTTCAGGGACCCGCTATCTCTCTGCTGCTTCCCACTTCAACAGGGCACCACAGGCAGTAATGAACTGAACTAATGAAATAAGACATTATAGGCTAATTTTTCTCCTGACTCAGCCTAGGCTTGTGGTGTTAAAACCAATGTTTTGTTTGTTTGTTTCTTTTACTGTGTCCCTTTTAAATGGACAGACAGGCAGACATTAAACCAGACAGTTATGTGGACACGCTGAGCCAAGCCCAGTGCCCTCGTGTGATGCTAATGACCAAAACAGCACAGAAGGGTGCTGCTCCGCCGTTATTGACAAACCACCAAGTGAAATAGCGTCTTGATATGCAGATAAAAAAACAATTAAAGTAGAGAGGAGAGCTACCTGGGTACACTGTAACGATATCAACAGATAATGCGATCGTTGATATTCTGGTAATAATATATAGATAAGCTAGGACAAAGAAAAACTAAGGCACTTTTCTATAGAAAATAACATTTTTTTTGTCCCTCCATGGCACATTCCAACAAATAGTTTTAAAAGGTCAAACATCTATTTTAATATATATATATAAATACAGATAGCATTTCTGACTGTTACCATCAATTAAAAAAAAAAAAGGGTTTGGAACTTGTTCTACTGTAATTTGTCTGCCAGAGTTAGAGTTATAGTTCACTAATTAGCATAAATCCATCATGGCTGCACATGGTTTTTACATAATTGTTAATGTGTCAGACTGATTGTAATTTGCACAACGGCCCACACAGCGCATGTATCAGCATTTTTGCCGCTCCGTGACCAATCAGCCCTTCATTTAGCCACAGCTGTGCTTGGAACTGCAGTGAAGTCGGGGGAGGACCCAGCTGGCTGTGTTATTAGGGGTTTTGCACTGTGTATTGCAGGGTTTTTGGACAGGTCCGTGCTCCTCAACTGCCTCGATGTGTCCCAACACTGGCATTACCTGACCGAGGAGGTCCAGACAGAGATCGACACCAAAAGGATGGTGGAGAACCAGGCAATGATCATGCAGGTATGGTTACTGGAACAGCAGCAGTAACACCAGGTGATTCTGCACTGTAGTTTACGTACACTCCTAGCAATAAAGGTACAATTTGGATATATTTTTGTTATTTTTCCCATATGTACCCTGAAAGGTACAATACTGTTCTTGGGTACTAATAAGTACCTTTTATAAGCAAAAAAAGGTACAAATTAATTATTAAACCCATGGCTCGGAGTACATTTTATGTACCTATATAGGATGCGTTGTACCCTTTTAGCTACTTTTTTGTACCTTTCTTTTTGAGAGTGCACAAAGATATGCAGAAAAAATAAACTGGAATTTCAGTAGATTACTGCACCCCTGTGTGTTGTTTAGAAAACATACTCTTTTTTTCCCCACTTAATCTTAGTTTTGACGGTAACTGTTGTTTTCAGTCAATATAATTCAGCACGGATATGGCCTGCAGGTGCGGGGATTCAGATGAAAAGATTAAGCAGCTAACGACCGCTGGCTGCATACTTGCAGAAATACTGTACACACAAAGCAGGCAGTCTTCAAAGAAGAACTAAATAATTTGCGGGAAAAAAAGTGCCCAGATGCAGTGAGAGTTTGTACATTTTGTGTGTAGTGAAGTGATTTCTCGTTAGACCCCTTAGCCGTAGCCGCGCAGTGGAATATTCAGTGTAAAAATTAACTCTGATAAGAGTTTAACTCTAGTAGAGTACACATGACCCCTATTTGACTCATACAAATTCAGTTAGAGTTGACTTAACACTGGTAATTCTGCTGTGCGTGAAAAAAACATAAAGTGTATATTCATTGATGGTGCTGTTTAAATAAACTGCATAGTGTGGATTAGAGTTTGTGATGTACCAGTGCTGTGATTCGCCGATGGATTTTCGGAGGGAGGCGTAACGCCCTGTCCCGCCTGCCTCCTCAGGGCAGCTCCAAAGTGTGCATCCCCACTGTGTACAGCAGAATACGGGAGGTCCTGGTCCCCTCGGCCGAAAAACTGAAGGACGTCGCTTCTGACGTCAAAAAGGTGATGATGGATAGATGAGATCCTAAGCTTTCCACACATATATGACGTCATCATACTCTGCATTGAAAAAATATGAAAAACCAATAATGATGGAGGGATGAAAAAATGAGTGATAGCACATAGGAAGATACCATTGCCACAATGCTATCATACATTTTCTAATACTAGGGACATAGACCTTCCAAAAGAATCACCATGAGCCATCGTCCCTCCTAGTGGGCATTAACCCCCACCCCACCCCCACCCCCGGCTCATGGACTAAATGCATCATAATCCAGCCCAGTGAATCATTGGGTTTTAATGCATGTAGTACTTCTGGGGGGTATACTATGTAGCAGGATTACTGGGTTAGCTGGATAACTGCACTGAGTAAAACCCAGAACAGCTGTTTTTACTTCAGTCCATGTTCCATATTTCGGGTTGGTTCCGGGTTTTACTCAGTGCAGTTATCCAGCTAACTCCGTAATCCTGCTTTGTAGCACTATCCCAAAGCTGACCCTGTCTCACCTCAGCACTGTCTCCCACGTCTCTGCCCTCAGGATAAAGGCTTTGAGTCTGCCTATTCTGACGTCACAACAAAGACGGTGGAAATGGAGGAGAAAAACATGTTTTGTGGGGCGTACAACCTCCTGGTGCTGTCCAGCAGGTGAGTGTTGTTGACCCGTTGTCGGTCTGAGGTGCTGTCACGGATCCAGTGGCACCCCCTGGCTGTACGCATGAGTTAACGCACGCTGCATACCTCGGCTACGTTAAAACTTTGGAATTCCACTGCCTGCAAACATGAAAAAAATCTGTGTATCGATGTCAAAGAATACATTTATTTTATTGCCGTTATACAGTTTTGGGAAGAAGTCCTGCAGGCACTCTTGATCATATAGATTTGGTTTCTTGTGCAAGTGGAGCAGAAATCATTTGAGGTGGCTTCTCCCTGTTGGTAGTGAGGATTCAACTAGAGTGGTACACTACAACGGAGGGCACCTGGTTGCTGTGGGTTCGAAGGACCGGCAGGTGCGTCTGCTGGACGTTAAGATGATGAAGGAACGGTCGCTGGTGATGCAGGGCCATGCAGGAAGCATCAGGACTGTGTATCTTTGTGAGGAGCAGGGCCTGGTAATCAGTGCTGGTTATGATCTCAGCATCAGGTGAGAACACCCACTTCCTGTCTGAGCATGGCACTTCCTGTCAGAACATATAGATACAGACCAAGGCTGTGTCCGAATCAGAGCCCTGTTCCCTGTCCACTGTCCCCTGTCCACTCAGACCCCTGTCTACTATTGCCCTGTCTCCTCACATTGCAAGCAGTGTGCGAAAGAAATCCCGCAAAACTCTTTCCAAACTAGTGAGGAAGTAGTTTGTAATATCTTTTTTAATTTTTTAATTTTTATTGAAAATATCAATCAGTTAACATACGTATGACAATTGTTACAAAGTGTAGACTATGAATGAAGATAGAATTAACAAAAATAAAAAAGACTATTTCGTAATATGACCCACTCTTGTACCATAGATATGCATATACGCTCTACGTCTTTTACGTTTTTACTTCCGATGAAATTGTCGGGTGAGTGCACCGTTCTGGAGATGAGTGGGCTCCTGAATTCCCTCAACAAAACCCCGGAAATAAGGGGTTCATCCTGGTATTTTAAGTGCCATCATTTGTGAGAAAAAGTCGCCCACTCAAAAGCTTTTTGACGAAGTGGACTCAAATATGCGTACTCAAAAGGGTGTAGGGCTCTGATTCGGACACAGCCCTACTGTCTATGGCTTGTATCATAGACAAATATGCTACAACTCCGCATCAGGTGAGACCACCCACTTCCTGTTTGAGCATGAGACTATGGGTGTGTCCCAATATTCTTCACTCCCCACCTCCGTTCCTCCACTCGTCTCCTGCCCGGAAATATGCGAAACTGCCTGTACGTTTCGAGTACAAGTAGTATACCTGACATTGCGGTTCGCTTTGAGACATTAATTAATATTTAACAATTAATATGTAATTAATATGAAATCGGCAACATTAGATTAGGACACAAAGACCCGGGGCACGGAGGAGAGGAGGTGGTAGCGGAGGAAAGGAGGGTGCATTTTTCGAGTATTGGGACGCACTCTATGAAATTAGCATCAGGGAAAATCTCCAACTTCCTGTTTGAGCATTCAGCCATGACCTCGGAATCGGCTAGACCAGGGATGGGCAACTCCAGGCCTCGCGGGCTGGTGTGTATGCAGGATTTTGCTGCCACCAGTTACCAATTATTTAATTATCCTAATCATTTACATCATCTGATATTTAATTTTAGCTATATTCCACTATATGAACAGCAGCTGATGAATTTTCTTGTGCCGGTACCCGGTATGCATGTATTGTAGCATTTTATTGTGGTCTAATGAGTGAATCGGTGTTGGTGTATATGACTAATTAGCTGATTGAGCCAGGGTAACCGTGGCAGAAAAAAACCTGCATACACACCGGTGGGGCCTGGAGTTGTCCATCCCTGAGCTAGACCATCCACTTCCAACATTGACATATTTATAGCCAAAGTTTAAGATTATTCTTAAACCCAGGCAATATCATGTAAAAAGAAAACAACAACCTTAATATGATGAGTTATATATTTGCTACAGACATAGTGCCAGCTGTACTATAATATCTGCTCCCTTTAAATTTAAAAGGATATGTAATATTTTTTCTACTATTTTTGTAAAATAACATTTCCGACAATCTCAGTGAATGTAGTAACATAGTGCGAGTCTCAATAGACTCATCATCTTCACTTTTGAGTGAAATAAGACTTTATTATCTTTCGTTCTGTCGTCGGCTTGTTCCCGTAGGTGCTGGAATCTGAGATCTGGAGTCTGCACAATGCTCCTCCGAGGTCATTTTGGCACCATAAACTGCCTGGATTTGCATGGTAACACACTGGTGTCTGGGGCCAAAGACTGTCGGGTTAAAGGTGAGGGCAGCAAAGGTTTTAACCATTAGGCTTTTCATTGTGAAAGAAAGTAAATAACCTCTATCTATAACATCACCTTTTACAAGTCGCAGTTTTCAATTAAATACGTGTTGTCATTACCTGACAGGACGAGATATAACAGGGCAGCCAAACCTTTCAATCAGTTTATATATATATATTTTTTCAGAGTACCATAAAATGTTATTCTTCTGTGTCCCATCATGAACTTGTTATGTACCTTCCTACCCTTTTCATGTCATTTTCAATTTGAAAAGACTTCCTGCAGTCACTCCTGTCTTGTATCAATGTATTCAATTTGCCTTAATTTCCTTCCTAGCCTAGTGATTAGTATGACGTGATCTGTCTCCCCCTAGTGACGATGACGAATAAGCACACCTGCAGCCTTTACGAGAGCAGAGTACAGCGACTTAATTCAAGGGAATGGTTTCACAAAGTTTACAGACTCACTTAACTCAAATGTGCCATGGTTCATGTGTGTGTGTGTTCAGTGAGTGAGTGAGAGCGGAAATGGGGATTGTAGGGGGGAACGGGGATCGTGGGTATCCTCGAGCGCGGGGGTGTTGAGTGTGGCCGTCCGTGTCTGACGCAGTGTGGAACCTGCAGACGGGGAAGTGCCACCAGAGGCTGAGGTTCAGACACGACAGCCCAGTGCAGTGTGTGCGGGCGGGGCAGGTCCAGGTGCTGAGCAGCTGCGACAAGGGCCTGCTCAAGCTCTGGGACATGGAAACTGGGAGGCTACTCAAGGTGGGGGATCCTAACTGCTCTACTTTTGACCTTTGACCCCCACTTCTCCATGTGGGGGATACAGTCACAGGCTCACTTCAGCTGTCAGGGACATTCGTGGATAACTTGTGTTGCAGGATGACTGTGAAGTCTGTACACACCCTCGTTACCCCAGGGTCATGCATATAGCTCATATCTCCAAGTCCTTCTCAGTAACAGCAACAGACTGCTTCTATTTTTTCCATTTAACAGTGAGCATTACGGGTTTTATCATTTGGAGTTTATTGAACCATTTTGGGGTTTGTATTACTTGTTGACTTATGAAACTGTATAAAGAAACGGATGACAACTTTTAATGTGTGTTGTAACCTAAAATGACAAAAAATGGATATATTAGTTTTTTTTCACAACCCAAACCATATGTGACTTATCCTGTACGTACTGTACTGATGTAGTCAGCACGGAGTGCACTCCTGACTCACTCCTCCACCCTTTCTCCACCTCCAGCTCATAGACAGCCAGCAGGGGGCAGTGAAGTGTCTACACCTGGACCAGTGGCACATCCTGTCTGGGGGCGCGGACGGGTACGTGAAGGCCTGGAGCACCAGCAGCTGGTACAGCAAGAGCCTGATGAGCTACCGCCACCCGAGGTGAGCTCCGGGGGCCGGGCAGGGCAGGGCGCTCGGCCAGAGGGTGTGGGTGCATGCAGGGGGTGCGTCCCAATACTCGAAAAATGCATCCTCCTATCCTCCACTACCACCACCCCTCCTCCATGCCCTGGAAATGGATCTTTGTGTCCTAAGCTAATGTTGCTGATTTCATGTCATGTTAAGGACGTATTAATTGTTACATATGAATTAATGTCTTGACGTGAACCGCAATGTCTGGTACATTGTATACTGTACATGCAAGTACTTGTACTTGAAACGTACAGGCTGTTTTCCGTACTTCTGGGTAGGAGATGAGTGGAGGAAAGTGAAGAAGAGTGAAGTGAAGAGTGAAGAATTCTGGGACGCACCCCAGGTCGACTATAACCGGCCTACAATTTATCCTTGCCACAGGACTATGATCTACTATTAGATGTAAAATGTAAGATTATGTGAGTTTATTAAGGCACTGGGGAAAGGGTTTCCGTGGTGCTGATGGTGCGGGTGTCGTCCTCCAGGGAGGTGCTGACCCTGACGTTCCTCTTCCTGCGCGTCGTCACCGGCTGTGCGGATGGAAAGATCCGGGTCTTTGACTTCCTGTCGGGAAACTGTCTGAGGGTCATCATATCCAACAGCCAGCAGAGCCCCGTGCTCTCCCTGCACATAGACAACAACAAGTAACCCTTCCACTGTTCTGCTCCTCCTCTGCTCCTGTTGGATGGTGGCAGATGCTGCATGCTTCCAGCTGCTTGGCTGGCCTGCTCTCTGCCCAGACCCCCCTGGCCTGTAGTCCTTACAGTGTTTCCCACTGTGAGCCCACTGTGAGCCCTCTGTGAGCCCTCTGTGAGCCCTCTGTGAGCCCACTGTGAGCCCTCTGTGAGCCCACTGTGAGCCCACTGTGAGCCCTCTGTGAGCCCTCTGTGAGCCCTCTGTGAGCCCTCTGTGAGCCCACTGTGAGCCACAGGCCTGTCCTCTTGTGTCCCCAGCCTTGTGATAAACACCAGGACCAGCGTGATCTTCTTCCAGTTTGGGACGGAGAGTACAGAGCACTCGGAGCCCCCAGAGGATGAGGGGGTGGACAAGGTGGAGGGGGACCCCCCCCAGGAGTCACCCCCATTCCCTGGCCCAGGCCCAGAGCGCGGGGCAGCTGCGCCCCTCTGGTGGCATGATCCAGAGCAGCTGGAAGCAGGCTGAGAGGGACTCACTTACCCATCATGCCTACAGCCTGTCCAGTCCCAGCATGCAGTGGGAAAAGAGTAAGTTGCTCCTCAGAACCCATTGACTCTGAGCATTGAGCAATGTGTTGACATTAATCTCCGTGTGTTGAGATTAACTTTACTGTTGAGATTAGATTTGGTGTTGAGTTGTAAATCAGTGAGATTAACCTTATTGTGTTGAGATTAGCCTCATTGTGATGGTTCGGTGTTGAGTTGTACATCAGTGTGTTGATGACTCTGTTGAGTTTTAAATCGGCGTGTTGATGACTCGGTGTTGAGTTTTAAATTGGTGTGTTGATGACTCTGTGTTTAGTTTTAAATCTGTGTTTAGTTTTAAATCGTGTTGAATAATCATTTGTCCAGGTGCTCCGCGGAGGCCTATCAGACCCGCCACAGGTTCCGTGCTCCTAGGACGCCACCACAGCCCGGCCTGCAGCAATCTGCAACCAGCCCCAAACGCAAAGCCCCATCCAGCCCTCCGTCCTGGGACAGGTATCAGCAGGACCAACCAGAGACCCAGAACCACCTCAGCCAGCGCAGGTGAGACTCCTGCAGACTACAGTCTGTCCTGCAGGGGGCTGTCTGTCCTACAGACTACAGTCTGTCCTGCAGGGGGCTGTCTGTCCTGCAGACTACTGTCTGTCCTGCAGGGGGCTGTTGAAGAGCTGGCCGTTCGGTTGGAAAAAAATCCAACTGCAGAAATGTGTTCTCGGTCAGACTCACATATGTAACACATTGGAAATAAAGTATAAACAGACAAGCACGTGTAAGGGATGTACAGGTACCTGTATGGGATATGAGTGTAAATGGAGCCTTTACTGTGCACCTCCTCCCCTCCCCCTACCCTCCCCCTCCCGCCCCGCAGTGAGAGAGCCTGTCGTCAGGGTGAAGTGGGGGTGTTCCCACAGTGAAGGGGCCGAAAAGAAGGGGCTCTGCCGTTCGCCTACTGATAAACACGCCCCCTTGGAGGCCAGCGTATCCCAGCAGCCCCGGCGGTGTAACCGATCCGGCTGCAGCATTCACCACCGGGACGTGGGAGCAAGTGAAGCCTGGGGGTCTGACGTTTCCCCTCTTTGCAAGCAACCTGGGACCAGAGCGTCGCTGCCGGGGACAACAAAACCCGCCACGGGCCGCTCCCAGCTCCGCCCCCTCTCCTCCCTGCCACCCTTCACACAGCTGTCAGATCCGCCCTTTCACCGCCTCTCCTAATGTGGGCCGTCCCCAGACGGGACAGGGTTTGGGCGGCCCCCACACCTATCCCGGCGCGGAGGCTGGGCTCCCGTACGGGATGGGGTCGGGGAAAACGGTGCGCCGGATCGGGGCCTTCACGACCACGGCAGAGCGGGACGTCAGCCCGGACCGGCGGATGTCGATGAGCGCCCCCTGCGGGCGGTCGGGACGACGCGTTGGTTTCGACACGCCCTTTGGCCTCGCCCCCACACAGGACACCCACTGCGACCCGTTCCGCAAGGGCTCGCTGTTCCGGCTGCTGACGGTCGGGCAGCAGGAGGACCGGGAGCGGGAGGTGGTGCAGGAGCACGAGGAGGCGCGCACCAGAGAGTGCCGCAGAGAGGAGAAGCAGAAGAAGAGGGCCTGGCGTATGAAGGCCAAAGGGCTGCCTACTGCCCTCTACTGGAAGGAGGGCCAGGTACATGCCCCAGAGCTGGGCCCTCATACCTATGTCTGAAACAAATACACACACAGACACAGGCTGTGTCCGAATACGACCCCTATACCCTTTTGAGGGCGCATATTTGAGTCCACTTTGTCAAAAAGCTTTTGAGTGTGCGACTTTTTCTCACAAATGGGGGCACTTAAAATACCAGGATGAAACCCTTATTTCCGGGGTTTTGTTGAGGGAATTCAGGAGCACACTCATCTGCAGAACGGTGCACTCACCCGACAATTTCAGTAAGTAACCCGGAGGTAAAAGCGTAAAAGACATAGAGCTTATAGCATATTTATTGTACAAGATAGGTTCATATTACAAACTACTCTTTTTTTATTTTTCATTCATTCATAATCTACACTTTGTAACAATCGTCATATGTTAACTGATTGATGTTCTCAATAAAAAAATAAAAAATATGAATACTTCACTAGTTTGGAAAGAGTTTTGCGGGATTTCTTTTGCGCACTGCTTTCAAAGTGAGGGGACAGGGCACATAGCAGACAGGAGTCTTGAGTGGACAGGGAACAGGGGTCGTATTCGGATACAGCCACAGACTCACACACACACACGAATGCTCGATCTTGATCTCACACACACACACACACACACACACACACACATGCTCGATCTTGAGCACACACACACACGCATGCTCGATCTTGACACGCGCGCACACACACACACACGCACACACACACACACACATACACAGACTCACACACATGCATACTCGATCTTGAGCGCGCGCACACACACACACACACACACACACACAGGAAGGTCTCTACACCTGTGCCTCTCCCCCTCAGGTCTCCACACAGAGACTGATGACTCCCTGAACTGAACCCTGCTGTTGTAGATGACAGATGACAGTGATTTATCAGCACTGAATTTTCAAAGCCTGCGCCATGCACTTAATTTACTGTTATTATATCACACTTCAGTAACTCCCAAAAAAACAATAAAGATGATGTGTGTATTGCTAAGTGTTATATAAATATATATTCTACTATGTCCCAATCCCCACCCAGCAGCATGGGAGGGACTATATACTGTATATTTGTTCAGGTGCTGAACTAAAGGGTTTCCTGTCTTTAACTGTACATGTATATTGGCTGGATTGTCAGTTTATGTGTAAAAAGGGCACTAATAGTGTTCATGTCTTTTATTAGTGTGATTCCTAGGACACGATATATGAGTGTAAACCCCCCACTCCTCTCTTCTGTAAATGTGTGTTTAAAAAAAAAGAAAAAGGAACTATATAATTAACCATGCCAGAAAAAAAAAACACATTGACAGTTGATGGCCAGTAGGGGGCAGTATAGCACAACATCGGTGAGAGGCTGCTGCTGGATTTTAAGCCCCGCTACGTTAGCCTGTTGCCTGTTTCAGGCCTCGGACTGCTCTTCTGGATGGCCGAACACAATGGGGGAGAACAGTAGGGTGTAATAGAATGTCGTCAGCCTTAACGTTCCGTAATCTCGCTCTCTCTGTGACACCGGTCCCCCCCCTCGTCTCTCCGAACAGCGAGACACCTTTCAGAGATGCTCGTGTTTGCGCTCGTCTCTTTCGCAATATGGCCAAGGTAGTCTCAGATAATTTCCCTAGGGCTGTTAACCACCCCCCTACCCCCACACCCCCCCATGCAAGCCAAATATTCCTTCATTACCTCATTTCATTTGTACCCAAGGAAGTAGACTTCTCTCTAAACAGGCACGGAATGTTCTGGGACCTCGCTGGATTCTTCTTGTCTGCTTAAAAGCTGACCTCACTCAGACAGTCGAACCCTGAGAAAAGACGCTTTTTTTTTCTCCCCCTGAGAGAATAGGTCGTGTTAAATGAAATCAATTTAGCGTGCTTATTTGGCTGACGTTCACACCCAGAAAGATTTGCACCCATCCTTGAAAGAGAAAAATGCGCATATAAGGCATGTCATAGGGGTAGTAAGAGCAGGGTCTAAATCATAATAAATCATCTCACTCAAAAACACTTTGTTAATTTAACAACCTGCAATTACAGTTATCATAAAAATATTACATTTTCATAGCATACATAGTACCTAGGAATGATCCCCATTGGAAACACTTTGCACTAATGTTCACTGACAATTCCTAGCAATTGCACAGTCGCACTATATCAAACTTCTTTCGGTGTAAGTGGAGATGAGTCGCCTGTTGTTATAGGCCAAGCACACTAGTCTATACCCTCAGTCTGGAGCAAGATGCCGTTAAACAGGGGAGTATTGAACTTCAAATGGAATTACACAAATTTAGTCACAATGCATAATGTAATGTGAAATGTAATCGTGTAGCTACACTGAGTCTATTTAACACTGCATATTGTGTAAGTAGTTGTACTGGCTCAACGTATGACCAACAGTAGAAAAATTCACATTTGAAATAACAGATGAATAGTTTACGGGATGTATAGTACTATGATTTTGGGTTTAAAAAAAAAAACACCATAAACAATTAAAATGTTATATTCAACAGGTATCTCAAACAACAATTTCTGGTTCATGTCTTAATTCATTCTTTTATAGTGTATTTGTTTGGTTTATGGAAAAATAAAATGGCAAACGATATGTGTGACATTTGAGCAGTTTTTGTAGAATTTTTGGTGTTTTTGGAGCTGTATACACATGAAGTTCACTACAAGGAAAAACAATTGCAATACTGTTTATGTCAGTGATATTGCAAAAAAAAAAAGAAGTAATTGTTTATGTAGCTGGCAAAGTCCGAGCATTAAACAGTCTTGGAGGTAACGAAGAAATGCAATACCATTTGAATACCTTATTATTTTTAATGTTATAAAAACTGAAGCCGTTTCTAAAGAGAAAAGAAGAACAGCATTTCATAATGAGTAACAATGTTGTGATGTCTTCTTTCACTGTTGAGCAGCTTTCTGAAAAACGTAGGCTACGTCACTTTTGCAGGGACTATAGCCAAGCACGCACCGTTCCCCTTACAACAGAAGTTTCTCTAATTGTTTATCGCGGTGGTTTACGTTGCGCTCGACAGCTTTCTCCGTGAAGGACCGGGGAGATTAGCAAGAAGAGCCCTGAGTGGGCTAATGTGATTAGTTTCTGTAATGGAGGGATGATCTTTTAAGAGCTTCTAAAGGCAAGCCGTTGACTTCGCCTCGCCTCCCGGTCTTCTGTTTCACGGCTGATAAAGGCGGCCTCCTCCCGCTTCCTGCGTGTCGCGGAAAAAAAAAAGACAAAGTCTTTCCCCGGGGCGACGCATCCGCGAAGCAATCCAAGAACTCCGCAATCCAAGGCTCTGCGCGTTTGTGTCTCGCGCCCCGTAGCGCGCCGGGACCTTTCGCGTTTATGCGGAACTCCTTTTTATTGCAACAATAACACACTCGATTACTCAAGGCAAAGGCATTTCTGAGTCTCCCAGCGACAGTGGGGAAATAAAAAAAGGCCATTTTATGAGTGGGCATTGGCGTACTATCTAAAGAAAAGAGCACATTCGCACACCTGCCAGGATAACGAGCATTCCTAAGTGATTCTTGACAGATTGTGGTGTTTGGCTTGGCAGGAAGGTACGCCAATCAGACCGGGAGTGATTCGAGAGATTCTGATTTTTCAAAACATTGTTTTCAGGCAGCAGCCAGTTTGGTAAATTGAGGTCTCAGATCCTCAGATACGACGTGATGAAGCAGGTGGGTGCCACACATATGTTTACTCCTGCACTATCCCGTTCTGTGGGAATCTTTGGATGGATGGAAGCACAAGCCATTAACCTTGTGCACAAACGGAATGAGATGCAATATGTTGTGTTTTTTTCCTGCACAGTGTGGAAGCAAGTTGTAGTGGAGTGATAGGTATGTGTGTATAGGTGTGTGTGTGTTTGTGTATGTGCATGTGTGTGAGTGTATGTGCGTGTTTGTGAGTGAGTAAAGTACAAGTGAACAGGTGTAAATGCATGCTTTGTGTCTATGTGCATGTGGCCTCATGCGTGTGTTTGTGTGTGGGACTGGGTGTCTAGATCATGCATTCATGTGTGTGTATATGTGTGTGTTCAGAAGTCTGCATGAGCATCTGTGTCTACTTGTATTTACATGTGTGAGTGTGTGTGTGTATATATGTGTGGTGCATGTATGTGTGTGTGTGTGTGTGTGTATATATGTGTGGTGCATGTATGTGTGTGTGTGTGTGTGTGTGTGTGTGTGTGTGTGTGTGTGTGTGTGTGTGTGTGTGTGTGGAGACATGCTGAAGGACACCCTATGGGGGTACTGAACCAGGAGCTGGCGTCTCCCCCGGCTGACCGCTCACAGTGGGGCTCTGGAGTCAGTCAGGTGACACTGCGCCCCCGGAGGTGTCTCCAGTCCAGCGAGACCGTCCACCCTTACCACCTGCTCTGCTGCCCCACACCCCCACCCTCACCGCCCTTAGGGCATCAAACCCCCACCCCACCGCCCTTAGGGCATCATTAGACTGGAGAGGGGGGATCCAGGGAGGGGTGTGGAGGAGTGGGAGTCTAAGACTGCTGAGTAGAACAGCTGTGCAGTGAGGGGGGGGTGCAGGAGAAGACACCCCTCAAAGAGACTCTTCCTTTCAACGGCCCGGCCTGCTGCTAATTTGATTTAATCTCCAGAAAATTGGGGTTTATGGGGGGTGTTCCCCTCCCTTTCTCTCCCGGGGGCAACTGGCTGTGTCTGAGGTGGGACACAATAGCCCCCCCCCCCCCCCCCCCCCCCCGCTCGCTCACCCCAGCGCAAAGCCCCCCATTGTCCTCCTCCCAGGTAGCGGGGAACCCCCTTGTCCGAGGTCACCAGCGCCAGGGCGTGAAATCAGAAGGTGAAGGTAAAAAAAAGAAAAGAAAAGGAGTCTCTCTTCATGCAGGAATTCTCCGGAACCTTCTGTTCCTTTTTAGGGGCTGGAGAGGGGTGGGACAGTGGGGAGGGGTGGGGTACTGGTCACTGGGTTGTGCTCAGCCAAAGTTAGGGGGTGACTCTTCTACAAAGAGAGAGGCTGATCAACCCCCCCTCCATAAAAGGGAAGATTTTCAGGGGCGAAATAAAGGGGGTCCCGTCACGTGAAACACAATGGATGGATCGGGGAAGGTCAGGGTGACCTTTTCACAGCCGAAGGAAACCAGCTTGAGGCCAGGCAGATATTGGGGGGGTTCATCTGTCAGATCACACCCCCCCTTTTAATGGAGTATCGAGCGGGATCCAGGGGTGGCGGCGGATTTTGGCACCGCTCCGAACACGGTCATCCCAGTCTGGGACGGGACCGCAGATTAATGTCGCTGGCACACTGCCAATCAAAAAAATCCACCCTGCAGCTACACTGACACCCTTGATACATCAAGTGAACAAGATGTTTAAATGTACTTATAACGATTGTGCATCTTCAATGACGCAGAATAGTGGCCACACACACATGCGCGTGCCCACATCACACACACACACATGCGCGCGCTCACATCACGCACGCACGCACGCGCACACACACACACGTACACGCACACATTGTATTAGAATCTGATGTCACTTTGCTTGGCAGTGTCTCTCTTTGAATTTCCCACAAGCCATGAAATCAGGTTTACCTCACTTAAAAAACAAAACAAAATAAAGTCACTGTGGATAGAGGAAAATTGCACCATGGTCCGTGCTGCCAGGTAATGCTGCCATTGCCAGTGTAGCACACAGTTATACAACCCACTCTCCCCTCCAGCATCCACTGCGTTTCCCCGCCACGAGAGAAAACGGGATATTTCTGCGATGACGAATCACTTGCCTTCCTGCCTCTCCGGGCAGCCGAGAACAGGAACCTGCCAAAACCAGAACCCAAATAAATATACAGAACATGACCAATTAAAGTGCAAAAACCCAGGCCTTTTACCAGCAACAAAAAACCCAGGCCTTTTACCAGCGACAAAAAACCCAGGCCTTTTAACAGCGACAAAGTGGAGCAACCCCAGCGTGCTGGAGCTCTTTTCCGTTAAAAAATCCCCCATGAATCCATTCACCTAAAGGCATTCCTCTCTCTCGGCATACTGTTAGCTTCTCAGCATCAGAGAGGAAGCTTCTTCAAAGCTCTTTATTTATTTATTCACTATTGAGGGGTAGAAAAAATGTGTGTGTGTGTGTGTACTTTGACACTACAAATGCCTGTCTGTGATGGCATTAAAGCAAACAGAAGCGTAAAAAAGGTGTGAGAGAGAGAGAGACAAAGAGAAAGAGGCATCACTACATCCATCCCTATTGAGAAAAAAACGATATATTCACAGAGTACGGTATTTATTAGCGTGAATTAAAAATCAACAATAAAAATGACAAGAATGCTTGACTGTGTCATTCAGGAGGAAGTATCATGTATCATGTTGTGGTTACGTTACATTACATAATTTAGCAGATGCTCTTATCCAGAGCAACTTTTAGCATTTTTACATTGCATCCATCTTTACAGTTGGATATATACAGTACAGGAGGTTAAGTACCTTGCTCAAGGGTACAACGGCAGTGTCCTACCCGGGAATCTAACCTGCAACCTGGCAAACCCAGTTCCCTACCCGTTATACTACACCGCTGCCCGCTCGTATCCAGGGACACGCTGGAGCGCTGTAGCTGGCTATGCCACTCGTAATTCAGCACCGTGGGGACCGTCAGTGGACCCTCTCAGACTGTCTCAGGACCAGCCGGACAGAAATTGCCCCCGGCCCCATAACAAAAAAACAAACAAGCACTTACCCGTGTTCAGCTGCGGGACACTGTACACTGGCCAAATACCCCTGGGGCCAATGTGCAACTACCGTATAGCACCCGGAACGATTTTGTGGGGTTGCACCGGTCAGGTAGAGCTGCTCCACACTGCATCTAACAGAAACGGTCGGGAGTGATTGGGGTCGAAGGAGCAATACGGACGGAAGGGAGGGAGGTTTAGGCCTGTGATGGGGGTCGAAGGAGCAATACGGACGGAAGGGAGGGAGGTTTAGGCCTGTGATGGGGGTTGAAGGAGCAATACGGACGGAAGGGAGGGAGGTTTAGGCCTGTGATGGGGGTTGAAGGAGCAATACGGACGGAAGGGAGGGAGGTTTAGGCCTGTGATGGGGGTTGAAGGAGCAATACGGACGGAAGGGAGGGAGGTTTAGGCCTGTGATGGGGGTTGAAGGAGCAATACGGACGGAAGGGAGGGAGGTTTAGGCCTGTGATGGGGGTTGAAGGAGCAATACGGACGGAAGGGAGGGAGGTTTAGGCCTGTGATGGGGGTTGAAGGAGCAATACGGACGGAAGGGAGGGAGGTTTAGGCCCGAAAAAAACCCCAGAGTATTTAATGAATAGCAGCAGGCAGATGGGGACGATGATGTAATCGTAACCGGGGCCAACAGGCATGCAGGCACTCTGATTGGCAGAGCTCTGAAGGGACCTGTGTCTCTAGCTCCCAGGTTTTTTTTGGGGGGAGGGGAGGGGGGTTAGAGGACCCCATGCATAGACAGCCCACGCACCGCCGTGACCTCACTCTCCGCTGATACGATCACAACCTCAGTAAGATGAGAGAGCAGGATAAACTCCGGTAACTAGGAGAACCAATTAAAGTAAACACCAGGCCGTACTACATTAGACTGATTCGTAAACAGCAGGGCCGAACAGATAAGGGATAATGGCGGTGGGATGGGTGTTGATGGTCATTTGACCCTCCTTGCTGATAGATGGTTGCTGTTCCAGGCCTGAAAAGTTCTTGATTGGGCCAAGAAAAGGCACTGGGATCCCGAGCTGGATCAAAGCGGCTGTTTGGTCCGGGCTGACTGCATGTGTGTGCAGACGTGCGGCTGTCCCGTTACCTCTCCGTCCTGAACACTGCTGTCCTGTTACCTCTCCGTCCTGAACACTGCTGTCCCGATACCTCTCCGTCCTGAACGCTGCTGTCCCATTACCTCTCCGTCCTGAACGCTGCTGTCCCATTACCTCTCCGTCCTGAACACTGCTGTTCCGTTACCTCTCCGTCCTGAACACTGCTGTCCTGTTACCTCTCCGTCCTGAACACTGCTGTCCCGTTACCTCTCCGTCCTGAACGCTGCTGTCCCGTTACCTCTCCGTCCTGAACACCGCTGTCCCGTTACCTCTCCGTCCTGAACTCTGCTGTCCCGTTACCTCTCCGTCCTGAACTCTGCTGTCCTGTTACCTCTCCGTCCTGAACACTGCTGTCCTGTTACCTCTCCGTCCTGAACACTGCTGTCCTGTTACCTCTCCGTCCTGAACACTGCTGTCCTGTTACCTCTCCGTCCTGAACACTGCTGTCCTGTTACCTCTCCGTCCTGAACACTGCTGTCCTGTTACCTCTCCGTCCTGAACACTGCTGTCCTGTTACCTCTCCGTCCTGAACACTGCTGTCCCGTTACCTCCCCGTCCTGAACACTGCTGTCCTGTTACCTCTCCGTCCTGAACTCTGCTGTCCCGTTACCTCCCCGTCCTGAACACTGCTGTCCTGTTACCTCTCCGTCCTGAACACTGCTGTCCCGTTACCTCTCCGTCCTGAACGCTGCTGTCCCGTTACCTCTCCGTCCTGAACGCTGCTGTCCCGTTACCTCTCCGTCCTGAACACTGCTGTTCCGTTACCTCTCCGTCCTGAACACTGCTGTCCTGTTACCTCTCCGTCCTGAACACTGCTGTCCCGTTACCTCTCCGTCCTGAACGCTGCTGTCCCCTTACCTCTCCGTCCTGAACACCGCTGTCCCGTTACCTCTCCGTCCTGAACTCTGCTGTCCCGTTACCTCTCCGTCCTGAACTCTGCTGTCCTGTTACCTCTCCGTCCTGAACACTGCTGTCCTGTTACCTCTCCGTCCTGAACACTGCTGTCCTGTTACCTCTCCGTCCTGAACACTGCTGTCCTGTTACCT
>CM056379.1:12474821-12477827 GCA_029718625.1 Synaphobranchus kaupii
GCGTGTGTGTGTGTGTGTGTGTGTGTGTCTGTAAGCTTGTAAGAGTACGTGCGTGAATGTCTGTCAATATGAGAGTGCACTTATATGTATGTGTATATTTTCTTCTATGTGTGCACGTGTGTGTGTGGGTGTGTGTTTTTATTGAAGGAATGCATTTGCTTGTGTGTGCATGAATTAATGAATAAATAAATATGTGTAAATATATATCCAAATAGCAAACATAAAACCAAGAGAAAGCTAATTCTGCATGTCACGGTAAACCCAGGTCATTAAATTCTTGTCCCATTGTAATGTGCATACATATTGGTTTCCTCTAGGGGGCGCACTTGCCTCACATACTACACGGATCCGCCAGCATCCTCTGCATTCTGGTCTGATTTCTATGGAAGTGGCTTAATGGTCATGCCAGTTATAAATGATTTAGCAGCTCCACGCTGCACCGTGTCACTATTTCCACATAAACGGCGTATTTTTATCAGTCAACCCGCTGTATGCTTAGTGCCCTCGCTCAGAAACGCACGATTTACTGTGCAAATTTGTATTTTTTTATTTCGCTGAATAAGAACAGGACATCCTCGGTCTTCTTCCTCCTATCTCATCAAATCCATTACCGGCGGTAACAAACATCAAATCCGTTACCGGCGGTATCAAACATCAAATCCGTTACCGGCGGTAACAAACATGCCCCCCCCCCTCGCGTATTTCACTGCTTTGTTGGCTCTCTTATTAATAAATATAAATAAAATAGGAAAATCTATATATGAGAAATACTCCATATGTTTGAGCCTTTTTGTGTATAAGAACAGATATTTATGATGTAATTATTAAGATATATAAATGCTATTTGCATTCTGGGCACATGGAGCAAAACTGGTGGTGGTGGTGTGGAGGGGGGGGGGGGTGGGGGGGGGGGGGGGTGTGGTCAGAGGTATTTTATAAAAAAAACAGAGAGGGGAGGAGGGGGGAAGGGGGTCAGAAACGGTCACGGGAAAATCAGGACGAAACAAGTGACCGGTTCACCAAGGAAGTTTACGGATGCCATTTCCGGACGCTCCAGAACAGGAATTTAATTGGAGCGTAAACACAACACAGGCTCGCCCCCATCGCCCCCCCCCCCCCCAAAGGACAGACCATAAAAGTGTGGCCCAGATACGGGCCAGTCTGCAGAGTGTTTACAAAAGGCTTTCATACGCTCAGCGTTTCCCCTTCATATTAAAAGAGTGCAAGCTTGCATGCGAGTCGGCAACATTTGAAAATTAAAGTTTTAATGTTACGTCCTGGGAACGAGCGCTGTAGAGGTCACATGAACGCAAGCAGCCTGCAAGCAGACAGACTCGTAGCGCAAAGCCACAAAACAAAAAGGGGAAGGCACAGGCTCTCTTTCTACAGTGCTCTTTCTTACTACAAATTCATTCTACATTTCATGGTGAAATCTAATGACTCACATTCCCACAAAAACTATCTCTCTACATCTGGCCACCTAACTACCGCCTACATTCGATTGGCTGCACGTAATCACCCGCCTACATCTGATTGGCTGCACCTAATCACTCCGCACATCTGATTGGCTACACCTAATCACCGCCTACGTCTGATTGGCTGCACAGTCCCTTGCATTCCTACCCACTTTGATTCCCCCCGGTCCTCATTGCAAAAGAGAATGGAGTTCTCAGTTGACCTACCAGGTCAAAAAAATCTGTGCTGAGTAACAGCAAACGCCAGCAGTCCGTGGCTCTCCAAGACTGGCGGTGGGACCCCCTCATTAGTCTGCTCAAGCAAATTTTTCTGCCGGGGTCGCTAAAAACAAACGCTCTCAGGAGACCCTGGAGATTCTGCACGGCTCTGTTTGGGAAAAGTGCTGTCAAATGAATGAAGACAGCGTTTATTTTATTTTATTTTTTTTTGTTTTAGCGATGGCTTCAGCTAATGGTTCACATGTGAGAACGATTGATTTCTGAATTCAGCCAAGGCGCAGGGTTGAATTATAACCATTTCCATTTGCCTTTTTTTACGGGCCAGTTATTTCATGAACTGCTCTTAGCTTTTTTCATAAAGGCAATTAATGTTCATTTTCCCACACACAATGTTTAACTATTAGGCACATTGAACAAAACCCGAAGTGGACATTTTCCAAAATAACGCGCGTTCACGCAAACGGAAACGCAGTTACCGGCAGTGAAGCCACGTATTAATTCCTGCAGCACCAACAGATGTGACATTCATAGCAAATCACAACATTTCACATCTTTTCCATGGACAGTTTTTTTGCAAAACAATAGTATTCTCCCTGGAATCCAAACCCACAACCTGCTAACATGGACTCACTCTCCCTTTTTCCAGTCAGCCAATAAATTTAAGTTCCAAAGAGAGTAACCTTGGGGTGGCAGAGGTGGCTGAGGTGTGAGTCCAGTCCAGATCAACAAGTTTAATTGGTTCAAATACTTCAGTTTTTTGTCTGGGATTTGAACTCATAACCCCCGTGGTTGAGAATCCGTTACCCTTTACCATCACTCCACACTCGTGTGTCCTCTTGATCAACCCTTACTGGTGCCTATGCTGCAACTCCCCATCGACCAATGATGAGTCTGGCCAACCCAATAGCCAGCCAACTACAGGGTCCTATTATCAGTAATGAACCCAAACACACAGTGGGAGCGGAGCGGAACCTAATGCAGGGGCTTTATCAGGTCTCCACTCGGTGTCTGACTCAGGCCGTAATCCCAGTTTAACGAGCAATTAAGCGCCAGCGAGCGCCAGCCGCAGATGTTTGCTCTCCTCCGGGCCCTGATAGGAGAGCGGTCTCTGGCGGGTGGGAGCACAGCCTGATAAGAGCGCCACGGCGGACGGCTGGGCCACATGCCTGCAGTGCAGGGCACGGACATTCTCTCTAACACACACACACACACACACACACACACACACACACACACTCACGCACGCACGCACGCACGCACACACTCAAGCTTGCACACATGCACAAACACACCCGCATGCAATCATTCACAC
>CM056379.1:12478327-12480827 GCA_029718625.1 Synaphobranchus kaupii
TCCTGTTACCTCTCCGTCCTGAATGCTGCTGTCCCGTTACCTCTCCGTCCTGAACTCTGCTGTCCCGTTACCTCTCCGTCCTGAACACTGCTGTCCTGTTACCTCTCCGTCCTGAACTCTGCTGTCCCGTTACCTCTCCGTCCTGAACACTGCTGTCCCGTTACCTCTCCGCTCCGTGGGGGTGGGGCTGCCCCAATGATGCTGGGCCCTGGAATCCTCGCGGGTGGTGTGGTCATGTGATCCCCTGCGCCGTGCGGTTAAAATACAGGTGATCGCTGCTGCTGTGAGGGTTTCTCTCTCAATCTCTCTGGCTTTCTCCATCTTTTTCTCTCTGCCTCTTTCTCTCTATCAATCTCCCTCTCTTTCTTTCTCCCTCATTCCTGCACCCTCTATCTAACTCTCTCCCTCTCCCTCCTTCTCCCTCTCTCTCAGTCTCTTTCTTTTCCTCTCCCGCTTTCTGTATCGAGTTTTCTTTTGTTCCTTCTTTCCTTTCCCCCTCTTTCTCTCCCTCTCTCCATCTCCCTCTCTCCTTCCCCCTCTCTCCTTCTCCCTCTCTCCTTCCCCCTCTCTCCTTCTTCCTCTTTCTCTCCCTCCCTCCCTCTCTCTCTCCATCTCCCTCTCTCCTTCTCCCTCTTTCTCTCCCTCCCTCTCTCCCTCTCTCTCTCCCTCCCTCTCTCTCTCTCTCTCTCTCTCCTCACACACTGCACCGGTCCCGCTGTAGTCAGGTTCTTGATTAAAGCACTGAGAGAACAAAGCCCTGATCCGGACGTCCTCGGGCCCCGAGGGGCCCGGCCACCTTCCGCAATTACGCCCCATCAGATCAGAGGGGCCCCATTGTCCAGCTCTCTGTGTGAGACAGTGTTCACACATCTGTTTGCATGCACTTATATGCCTGTGTATGTGTGTCTGCATGTGTTTGTGCGTGTGTGCATATCGGTGAGTGTGTGTGTGTGTGTTTCTGAGAGCTTGTATGGATGTGTATGTGGATGTCTGTCAATATGAGTGAGTGTATTTATATGGATGTGTGTATTTACTTCTATGTGTGTGCATGTGCATGTGTCTTTGCACGCGTGTGTGTGTGTGTGTGTGTGTGTGTCTGTAAGCTTATAAGAGTACGTGCGTGAATGTCTGTCAATATGAGAGTGCACTTATATGTATGTGTATATTTTCTTCTATGTGTGCACGTGTGTGTGTGGGTGTGTGTTTTTATTGAAGGAATGCATTTGCTTGTGTGTGCATGAATGAATGAATAAATAAATATGTGTAAATATATATCCAAATAGCAAACATAAAACCAAGAGAAAGCAAATTCTGCATGTCACGGTAAACCCAGGTCATTAAATTCTTGTCCCAGTGTAATGTGCATACATATTGGTTTCCTCTAGGGGGCGCACTTGCCTCACATACTACACGGATTCGCCAGCATCCTCTGCATTCTGGTCTGATTTCTATGGAAGTGGCTTAATGGTCATGCCAGTTATAAATGATTTAGCAGCTCCACGCTGCACCGTGTCACTATTTCCACATAAACGGCGTATTTTTATCAGTCAACCCGCTGTATGCTTAGCGCCCTCGCTCAGAAACGCACGATTTACTGTGCAAATTTGTATTTTTTATTTCGCTGAATAAGAACAGGACATCCTCGGTCTTCTTCCTCCTATCTCATCAAATCCATTACCGGCGGTATCAAACATCAAATCCGTTACCGGCGGTAACAAACATGCCCCCCCCCCCCCCGCGTATTTCACTGCTTTGTTGGCTCTCTTATTAATAAATATAAATAAAATAGGAAAATCTATATATGAGAAATACTCCATATGTTTGAGCCTTTTTGTGTATAAGAACAGATATTTATGATGTAATTATTAAGATATATAAATGCTATTTGCATTCTGGGCACATGGAGCAAAACTGGTGGTGGTGGTGTGGAGGGGGGGGGGGGGGGGGGGTGGTCAGAGGTATTTTATAAAAAAAACAGAGAGGGGAGGAGGGGGGGAAGGGGGTCAGAAACGGTCACGGGAAAATCAGGACGAAACAAGTGACCGGTTCACCAAGGAAGTTTACGGATGCCATTTCCGGACGCTCCAGAACAGGAATTTAATTGGAGCGTAAACACAACACAGGCTCGCCCCCCCCCCCCCCCCCCCCCAAAGGACAGACCATAAAAGTGTGGCCCAGATACGGGCCAGTCTGCAGAGTGTTTACAAAAGGCTTTCATACGCTCAGCGTTTCCCCTTCATATTAAAAGAGTGCAAGCTTGCATGCGAGTCGGCAACATTTGAAAATTAAAGTTTTAAAGTTACGTCCTGGGAACGAGCGCTGTAGAGGTCACATGAACGCAAGCAGCCTGCAAGCAGACAGACTCGTAGCGCAAAGCCACAAAACAAAAAGGGGAAGGCACAGGCTCTCTTTCTACAGTGCTCTTTCTTACTACAAATTCATTCTACATTTCATGGTGAAATCTAATGACTCACATTCCCACAAAAACTATCTCTCTACA
>CM056379.1:12483327-12510827 GCA_029718625.1 Synaphobranchus kaupii
AATACGCACAGATACGTAGTTACTTTAAAAGGAGAAAATGCATCACCTCGAGGAAAAGATTCAAAGGAATGTCGCACCAGTGAAACGACGCATTGCACGCGGCTGACTCTCAAAGAGCCCAACCCTACAGGGCTGTGCTGTGGACACGGGGGGCGCATTGAACGCTGCACACATATTAAGACGTTGTTTTAGCCCCCTGACCCCTGACCCCTGCCGGAATTCCCCAGAGACAGACGGGACGGGGTGTGTGTTTGAGGGGAGGGGGGGGGGTCTCCTCAGGTGCGGAGGCCCGGCCGGCGGGCGCCTATGGCGACAAAAGGGTGACATTTGCCACCCCTCCAGAGTTTCAGCAACAACAGGTTTCCTTTTCTGTCTCTTGACGAGTGCAAGCTGTAAAAACACGCCGTCGCCTCCCAGCAGTCCAGCTCAGGGTGTAGTGGGGTCTCACCCCGAAATTCTCACCCCACTCCCTGGGTCTGTTTGTTCACCTCTCCAGACGGCCCTAATTTCTCAGGCCACCTCATCAGAGCGGAGGGCCTCTCACTGTCGCGATGTTCAGGAGCCCGTTTGCCCTGTCCGTCATGCAGGGCGGGGCATGGGACATTAAATTTACATATCTGGGCATCCCCCGCATGATATGGGGGCTCTACCCTAGCAAGAGAGATAAGCACGTCATGGCCCTTAAAGCATGTGAGTGGGCGAGAGAGAGAGAGAGAGGGGGGAAGGGGGACAAAGAAGGAACAAAAGAAAGATTGATACAGAAAGTGGGAGAGGAAAAGAAAAAGTGACTGAGAGAGAAAGACAAAGGGAGAGAGAGAGAGAGAGAGAGAGAGGGAGAATGAGGGAGAGAGAGAGGTAGATAGAGTTTTCTTTTTTGTAGATATTTATTCTGTACTGTACTACTTTGGCAACAATGGTTGATTTTTATTTATGCTAATGAAGCCATTTTAATTTTAATTTGAAAGAGAGAGCAGGAGGGAGAGAAAGAGATAGAGAGACAGATAGAACAGGAGAGGGAAATAAAAAGATAAAAGTAGATCAAATTAAATATAGAGAGACAGCTAGAGAGAGAAAGCGAGAGAGAGAGAGAGAGAGAGAGACAGCGAGGGATTGGGACTGTGAGAGGTAAGCTGGGTAAGCGAGCTGTCAGTGTGTTTACTCTGGGCTATTGGGGGGGGGGGCGGGTTCTAAAACCCCAATGCCCCCCCCCCCCCCCCCCCCCCTCGGCCTCCCGTGCAGATGAAAGGGGCGCTTTGCTAAACACCCCGGCCCGGTGTCCTCGCAGCCTGAATTGATGTCACCCTCTTGCTCCTGTCGACCCCGCGCCACTGGTGATAATGAATGACTCATCGGGGTGCAGCACCCCGACTTTGGCATGCCTGGAATCTCCTACCGCACAAATATGTGACCTCACTTTTTAACTCAATCTCACCCGCCTATATCAGCAATGACAAACAGAGAGAGAGAGAGAGAGAAAGGGATCGAGGGAGAAGGGGACAATTCATCATGACAATCTTAAAGCGGCTCGAGGCGGCTTTTAGCAAGAAAGAAATAAGAGGGAAACTCAATGCCGAGCAGTAATGGAAAAAAACACATGGCGTCCATAACCGAAGCATAACCGTAGTGCCGGTCAAACGCTGTACCGTTTCAGATATCTCCGAATTCCTGAGTAATCCGACGTTTTTGGAGAAACAGAAGCACAGATGCGCTCCGGGATGCCGGTCGCCCACCTAAAGTACTGCTGAACCCGATTAAAGATGCGTGCGTTGATATGAAAACCACATACCCCATTCACTATGACAGTAAAGAGAGGAATCTGACTCTTCCTGAGTGAGCCACAATGGTGGAATGTATCATTTTGACAACTCGAATCCCTCTCCTTTTTATTTCACAGCAGTATATTTTTATTTCGTAAACTTACGAGGCGATCCTGTTTTTACGTGTCAGCACAAGTTGATGGATTGTAACACGGTCCAGGCAGATAGTCTTCCTCAGATGCATTCTTCTCAACAGGTGTGAGAGTCAGCTACTGTCTGAATGTTGTAACACATGGGGCCCTGTCTTGGCGATCTTGGCGCTTGGTCTAAGCACATGGCGTAAAGTCCATTTAGGGGCGTGTCCAAGTCCACTTTTGCTATTTTAACGGCGCGTTTTTTGGGCGCTAAGCACGACGCAGCGTGCAAGTGGGCTGAACCTAGTCTCTTCATTAATTATAGGTGTGTCTTGGGCGTGACATGCAATAAACCAATCAAAATGTCATATCCCATTCCCTTTAAAAGCCTGCTTTTCCACCTTGGCGGATTGCTTATATGATGGTGAAACAGACATGCTCGTGCGTGTTTAGTGCGATCAAGGAATAGGCTATATGGATCAATAGTAGCCTATGATAAATATTATTTGGACAAACCATTATGAGTTCCCGGTAATTCCCGACAGTGCTGTTATTCTACAAAATATATGCGGTTAAATAAGCTACCAATGGCTTCCGTCTCACCTTAGAAAACGCCAAATTAGCCTGCTTGTTTAACGAATTTCGTTTGATTATGCAAAAAAAGCAATGAACTCATGTTCAAGCTTCATCCGAAGTTCATTACTTGCATTCGAATTTTGATTAATAAAATAAATAACGTTATTTTACCTTAATGATGACAACAAATACAATAAAGCTGTCAGGTTGGCAACCCATAGGTTCACGCATATTTTCCCTTCTTTTATAATATCCTGCTTATGGAAATGTGACCAACCATTTTTACTGGTAGCGTAATGCTTTAAAACAATCCACTTTCCAGGAAGACCGTTAAAAGTGCGATTTACAGCAGGGGAAACAGACCTGCTCCTCTAAAGCGCACATGCAGATAATGGTATTTAAATTAATGGTGAATTAATTGTAACATGCTGCAAATTTGTTTTCGTTCCTAATTAGACGCTTAGTTCTCTTTAAAATATGTTGTTCAGTTATGGAATAACAGGTGAAATCAGCGGGGTTTTAATAAGCTGACGGTATGGAAACCTTGTCACTGTAATTAAAAAAATATGAAGGACGAAGAATAACTAAGGGTACAATTCAGTTAACATGGTGACATTTACGTATCTCCGTTTTTTAACCATAGGCATAGCGAATGCGCTGTAGCCTAGGCTATTTGAAAAACAATAAAAGCAATATTCACTGGACAAGGTTTTAAACTTTTTTCAGTCACAAACCATTCTATTTACTTACAGGCTGTATTCCTAGATAAACAGACCTGTATTGTAATGACATCTGAAGCGCATTTTCAAAACTCAAATGTCCGTTTATTGCAGTGCGCGAGTTTTCCATTGAATGACAATTCACGCATTAGGTGTAAATGACAATTTGCGCATTAGGCTTGATATAGGTGTTATCAGCTCCCTTTTAACGGATAGCCATTGTCCCGTACCATCGCACATCGCCTGGATGTTGATGGAGTGGGCTGAGAGCAATGTAATGTGGCATCGTTTCCCTTCCCTGAGGGAAAGGTATGTGGACCTATGGAACCTTTTATTATTATGCATTTTTGACAGCCTACACAATAATAATATTTCGCATTGTGATCTAGATATTTTAGTCATGCTTGTGCACGCCCTGTGTGTAACAGACAGGATGGTACGCGCGTTGTGCACACGCCTATGTAGACGCACTTATATGCGCTGTTAAAATAACATGTAAACAACTGCGACATGACTAGACTAGGTTTGTGGTGGTTCTAGCGCAAGCACTTTCTGCTGGCTCAAGACAGCAATACGCCAGAAAGAATCCTGGCCACTCCTCGTCTTAAGACCAACACGCCCAGTTCACTTGTAATGGGCGCAATAATACATGGTAGTTAAAGGACGTGAACGCAAGGCGTTATTATGAACCATGCGCCGGGTGTAAGATAGCAAAGACACTTGCGTTTGGGTTAGCGCCGCTTTGCGCCGGGTGTAAGATAGGGCCCATGGTCTTTATATCTCTTTAACATCCATCCCATCTGAAATCTAAGCTTGTACACTCTTGAAAGCTTCACAAGAGTGCTGATCTTAGACCAGGTCTGTTAGGTGCTGGTGGTGGAAGGACCCAAACGCAGGCAGGAATATGAAAAAACCGAAGTTTATTCAGGGCAAGGCAGCAATCCGGGGTAAAACAGGCTGGGTCAAAAACCAGGGAGACAGGGCAACGGTACAAAACACAGTCCAAAAGAGTAGTCAAGGAACAGGCAGGGGTCAAACCGGGAAGGCACAGCAAAAGCACAAAATCAGGATCCAAAGACAGGGTTGCGAGAACACAGGCAGGAGTCAAAAACCGGGGAGGCGTAGAAGGAACACAAAGAAAACAAAACAGACTGGATACAAAACAAAACAAAACAACAATAGGCAAAGGACTTGGGAAACAAAAACTAGAAAACAGAATAAACAAAACAACTCGGAAAAACAGACGGTAACACAGAAGCAGAATATCATAAGGAACTCGCGAAGAACACTGAAATGACAAGGTATATAGAGGAGACAGACATAATGGGAATCAGGTGTGTAGAAGCAGGGAGGGGAGATTGCTCACAGGTGAGAACAGTGAGGGTTAACAGGGACCAATAAAACAATGACAGGGGAAACGTAAGACACGGACTGGAATACACAGACACAATGATAACAAACAGCCTGGAGTTAGCAGGTAAACAAGTGCACAGCTCCGATTGGAGGAACACGAAAGTGGACACGTGCAGAGAATGCGAAATCACAGATTGATGCAGGGATAGGATAACGAGGAGGGAAATGACAGCTGCAGGTAGAAACTCAAGATGAATTAGTAATGTTAGTAGTGAACTCTAGAACCCTAATGTTAGTAGGTTAGTATTATATACACATGTTAGTTTGTTAGCAGGTTAGTATTAAATCTAATCTAACAGTTAGTATGATTAGTACATTAGTATTATATACAAATATAAATAAAGTCAGAAGGAAGAAAACGAGATATACGAAATACAGAAGAAACCTGAATGTTCCCAAAATCACCCGAATAGTGCAATGACAAAGACAGGGGGTGGAATCTCAGAAACATGGAACGCGGACTGACAATCGCGAGGGAAAGAAAACAGGAAAAATAATAACACATAAAGAAATAAACAGACAGATTTACAGGATCCTAACAAGGTCTCCCGGTCCATATGCTATTGTTATCCATCATCAGCAAAAAGGCATAAGCTGACCTGGGATCAGTTCTACCACTCCTTATCTATGCAGAAAGCTTTATGGATATGGATCCTTATTTAATGAGCTTGTAGCCATTATACTAGTTCCATGCAAAGATTTAGAACTGTTTTTAAGAATGAGCGACTACTGCTTGTGCTGCATCATGGGAAATGTAGTGTGATGATCACGCTTGTATGGCAGATGACCATAGGTTGGGAGATCTGTCAGATCTTCTGTGTAGGTACAATTTCCTGGCTCAGACAAGCAAGCTCTTCAAAAAAAATAAAAAATAAAAATAAAAAAACCTGCCAGAGTAAATTATTCAGAGTGCAGAACTCTGTGTTTTGGATAGACAAACTCACTGTACACAGGAACTGAAATTCACTGAAAGCTTAAACTAAAAAGTTACAGATGTATTTGGCATTCTTCGCTAGCCAGTGACCTAAAAAATAACATGCCACAGTGCATGACACACAACTAACCAAGAAAAAATATGAATTTTCAAATGAATTTGATGAATTCAGTTCAAGATTCAGTAACAATTCACACGAAGTAGCACCTACGTGTACCTGAATGCACATCTGAAACAAGGCCAGCCTGTTACATCTCTCCTGCTGAAATTACATCATTCCATATCATAAAGACACCTTGTGAAATTAACAGACAAGGTTTATTTGTTGTGTATCATGAATATGTGGCCTATAAGTGCAAATAAAACATTTCAAAATATTCACGTGTGTAATTAAAGATACCGCAAACTGTTGTTCCATGTTACTTATGTTCGACTTACTCAGTGATAACCTCTTGTTACCAAATTAGTTACAATTCAACTACACAGGTATAGGTGCAACTTAATGCAGTGTTACCCAAGAGTCATATGAATTTAGAGGAGGAGTTAAAATCTGACAACAACCATAACCCCTCCCCCTTTTTTGAGGCTGGCAAAAGCCTCGTCTTCCATCACAGCTGGTGCTTTGTAACCATAGACTGTATAAAAATATGGACAAAGTCACTGTGACGTCACCCATTGCCTTCCCACGGCCTCGTAAAAACCAAATTGAGTCTCCGGATGCATTTTTCGCCGCCAGTTTGTACAAACAAACAAACTGCTCCGTGGAGCCGAAGAGGACTCAACCTGTCCCTCTGATTGGTCCTGAACAAATGTTAATACTCTGTCCAAACGACACAATATTTTAAAAAATCAGCACATGCAGAGGCATTAGAAGAAGGAAAGGCACCTATTGCAATTACATTTTTTTGTGGGAAAAATTTATTGACTGAGTTTTTGACCACATTGCTGCCATTGACTTACCTGGTGAAAGACCTATACTGGAGCCAATCGCAGTGGCGCTAGTGAGCAACGGCACAATTTCCGCTCCCAGCCCAACCAGGAGGTGAGCTTCAAAACGAAAGCCCAGCCTTGGCCCCTAGTTCGTAACCCAAAGAGAGAAACAGATACAGACGGAGGGCTTCATTCCTAAAGAGAGGGCAAGCGGGCATCTTCCCTCTCTCCTCCATCTTCCCTCTCTCCCGGCACAGTGACTCACCGCATTCTTACCCATTACTGTCCTCCGGGGGCCCAGATCAGATCCTTAACTCTCTCTTTCCTCTTTTTAACCTAACCAGGAGCAGCTGCCGATGGGGCTTCCTCCAGAACGTAAGGAGGCCGCAGGGTTTTAGTTTCCTCGTTGGTCCAAAGCCGTCTCTCACTCCTAGGAGAGGTCACGCCTAGTTTGTGTCAGTGCAGGTGCCAGGGGGTGCGGGGGGCGGGGGGCTGTCTGACAGTGTATCTGTGGAGATAGTTTTTTCTTTTTTTGTATATATTTATTCTGTACTCTACTGCTTTGGCAACAATGGTTGATTTCTATCAATGCTAAAGAAGCCATTTTCATTTGAATTTGAAAGAGAGAGCAGGAGAGAGAGAAAGTAAATTATCCAGAGTGCAGAACTCTGTGTTTTGGATAGACAAACTCACTGTACACAGGAATTGAAACTCACTGAAAAGCTTAAACTACAAAGCTACAGATTTACTTGCCATTCTTAGCCATAACATGCCCCAGTGCATAATGCACACAGCAACAACCAAGAAAAACAAAATCACAATTTTTTCAAATATGAATTTTCATATGAATTTGATTAATTCAGTTCACGATTCAGTAACACTTTGCATGAAGTTGCACCTCTACAGTTACACGCGCCCTGCACTCTCTGCAGTCATGTAATGCGGCAGCGCCTATCCGGGGATTTATTATTTCTTTCATATCAATTTAATCATCCTGTTTTTTCATCCTTTCCAACATGGAATGGCCAATGTATGCCTTTGTATGCCTGTTGCCATGGTTGCAAACATCTCTCTCTCTCTCTCTCTCTCTCTCTCTCTCTCTCTCTCCTCTCTCTCTCTCTCTCTCTCTCTCTCTCAAATTCAAATTCAAATTCAAATTCAAAATTCAAAAATGCTTTATTGGCATGAAATACACCTGTAAATATTGCCAAAGCGTACATACAGAAATTAAGAAATACACTAAACATGGATGTAAATAAATCAGAATAATGCCGAAAAAATAAATAAATCAATAAATCAATTAATTAATAAAATGAATATGTTTTTGGTTGTCAGCCAGTGTCCCTCAGTTCATGGCAGGCAAAGATGTACTTTGCAACTATTGGCGCCGTTGGCCCTTCTCCTAGTAGGATTTGCAGTCTATTTTCTTTTGTTAGGGAATCAAAGTCTTTTATAGTTAAAGATAATTTGTTGAAGTAATGTTTTCGAATTTCTATATATTTTTCACAATGTAGGAGAAAGTGCATCTCTGTTTCCACCTCTCCTGTCTTACAGTGACCACATACACGTTCTTCTTTTGGTAACCATGTATTCCGGTGTCTGCCTTTCTCAATTGCTAAGGTGTGGTCACTGAGCCTGTACTTGGTCAGGATCCGTCTCTGCTTTGTATCTCTGACAGAGAAGAGATACTCAGCTAATGTATAGTCTCTTTTTAGGGTCCGATAGCAATCAAGTTTGTTTTGTGTTTTGGTTACACCATCCCAATATTCCAGATAAGAGATTTTGGTTTGTTTCATAATTTGGTTTACTCTGATTTGCTGGTAAGCAGTGCTAGTATGAAGCTGGTCTGTGCTTCGTGTTAGTGGAGTTAATGGGTTAGTTAGTCAGCTTCAATACCAGCTGACTGAGGGGACTCTTTTCATGACTGAGCTCTTGGGCTTTCATTGCCTTAAATTGCAATGTGTCTTGGGGGCTTGAGTTGAGGTGCATCCAGAATTTTAATGCTCTTTTTTGGATATGAATCATTAACGGATAATGGCCTAATTCTGCCCTGCATGCATTATTTGGTGTTTTCCTTTGTACTTGTAGAACATTTCTACAAAATTCTACATGCAGGGTTTCTATTGGATGTTTGTCCCATTTAGAATAGTTTCTGCTGGCTGAGTGGACCCCATACCTCACTTCCATATAGCGCAATGGGCTGGATAACACTATCAAAGATTTTTAACCAGATTTTTATTGGAATAACAATTTTTTGAAGTTTTCTTTTTATAGCATAAAGTGCTCTTCGAGCTTTTTCTTTTAATGCATTCACTGCCATGCTAAAGCTCCCTGATGCCGTGATTGTCAGACCAAGGTAGGTGTAATTTAGGGTGTGTTCTAGGGCGGTGTTGCCTAGAAAAAACTGGAACCTGTTTTCCTGACATCTGACTCTCTCTCTCTCTCTCTCTCTCTCTCTCTCTCTCTCTCCATTCGTCAGTAGCCAAGCTGGGGAAAAGGCTCGGCTGCGCAGTCATGGAGGTGCAGGACTGCATGGACAGGCCGTGAGCGCCCAACAGCCCAGAGGAGAGTCCTGCATAGTGAGACAGGCAATACCTCACTGACCGCCACTCCGGACTGCGGGCTACCCTATGGATCTGACCCAGAGGTAGTCCACCGCGGTAGTCCTGACAACAGTCGCCACTGGCGCCGTCGGGATTTTTGTAAGGGGCGCGTGAAGACTAGTGCGCTGACTCGGTAGACGGGACACCCTCAGGCCCAACGCATCCCGACACCCTCAGGCCCAACGCATCCCGACACCCCTCAGGCCCAACGCATCCCGACACCCTCAGGCCCAACGCATCCCGACACCCTCAGGCCCAACGCATCCCGACACCCTCAGGCCCAACGCATCCCGACGCCCTCAGGCCCAACGCATCCCGACGCCCTCAGGCCCAACGCATCCCGACACCCTCAGGCCCAACGCATCCCGACACCCTCAGGCCCAACGCATCCCGACACCCTCAGGCCCAACGCATCCCGACACCCTCAGGCCCAACGCATCCCGACACCCTCAGGCCCAACGCATCCCGACGCCCTCAGGCCCAACGCATCCCGACACCCTCAGGCCCAACGCATCCCGACACCCTCAGGCCCAACGCATCCCGACACCCTCAGGCCCAACGCATCCCGACACCCTCAGGCCCAACGCATCCCGACACCCTCAGGCCCAACGCATCCCGACGCCCTCAGGCCCAACGCATCCCCGACACCCCTCAGGCCCAACGCATCCCGACACCCTCAGGCCCAACGCATCCCGACACCCTCAGGCCCAACGCATCCCGACACCCTCAGGCCCAACGCATCCCGACACCCTCAGGCCCCAACGCATCCCGACACCCCTCAGGCCCAACGCATCCCGACACCCTCAGGCCCAACGCATCCCGACACCCTCAGGCCCAACGCATCCCGACACCCTCAGGCCCAACGCATCCCGACACCCTCAGGCCCAACGCATCCCGACGCCCCTCAGGCCCAACGCATCCCGACGCCCTCAGGCCCAACGCATCCCGACACCCTCAGGCCCAACGCATCCCGACACCCTCAGGCCCAACGCATCCCGACACCCTCAGGCCCAACGCATCCCGACACCCCTCAGGCCCAACGCATCCCGACACCCCTCAGGGCCCAACGCAATCCCGACGCCCTCAGGCCCAACGCATCCCGACACCCTCAGGCCCAACGCATCCCGACACCCTCAGGCCCAACGCATCCCGACACCCTCAGGCCCAACGCATCCCGACACCCTCAGGCCCAACGCATCCCGACACCCTCAGGCCCAACGCATCCCGACACCCTCAGGCCCAACGCATCCCGACACCCCTCAGGCCCAACGCATCCCGACAGCCCTCAGGCCCAACGCATCCCGACACCCTCAGGCCCAACGCATCCCGACACCCTCAGGCCCAACGCATCCCGACACCCCTCAGGCCCAACGCATCCCGACACCCTCAGGCCCAACGCATCCCGACACCCTCAGGCCCAACGCATCCCGACGCCCTCAGGCCCAACGCATCCCGACGCCCTCAGGCCCAACGCATCCCGACACCCTCAGGCCCAACGCATCCCGACACCCTCAGGCCCAACGCATCCCGACACCCTCAGGCCCAACGCATCCCGACACCCTCAGGCCCAACGCATCCCGACGCCCTCAGGCCCAACGCATCCCGACACCCTCAGGCCCAACGCATCCCGACACCCTCAGGCCCAACGCATCCCGACACCCTCAGGCCCAACGCATCCCGACACCCTCAGGCCCAACGCATCCCGACACCCTCAGGCCCAACGCATCCCGACACCCTCAGGCCCAACGCATCCCGACACCCTCAGGCCCAACGCATCCCGACGCCCTCAGGCCCAACGCATCCCGACACCCTCAGGCCCAACGCATCCCGACACCCTCAGGCCCAACGCATCCCGACACCCTCAGGCCCAACGCATCCCGACACCCTCAGGCCCAACGCATCCCGACACCCTCAGGCCCAACGCATCCCGACACCCTCAGGCCCAACGCATCCCGACACCCTCAGGCCCAACGCATCCCGACGCCCTCAGGCCCAACGCATCCCGACGCCCTCAGGCCCAACGCATCCCGACACCCTCAGGCCCAACGCATCCCGACACCCTCAGGCCCAACGCATCCCGACACCCTCAGGCCCAACGCATCCCGACACCCTCAGGCCCAACGCATCCCGACACCCTCAGGCCCAACGCATCCCGACACCCTCAGGCCCAACGCATCCCGACACCCTCAGGCCCAACGCATCCCGACACCCTCAGGCCCAACGCATCCCGACACCCTCAGGCCCAACGCATCCCGACACCCTCAGGCCCAACGCATCCCGACACCCTCAGGCCCAACGCATCCCGACACCCTCAGGCCCAACGCATCCCGACGCCCTCAGGCCCAACGCATCCCGACACCCTCAGGCCCAACGCATCCCGACACCCTCAGGCCCAACGCATCCCGACACCCTCAGGCCCAACGCATCCCGACACCCTCAGGCCCAACGCATCCCGACACCCTCAGGCCCAACGCATCCCGACACCCTCAGGCCCAACGCATCCACAGATCTCTCATCCATCATGCTCTTCAGATGAAGGAAGTCTCCACAGTGTCCACACATCAACGGGAATAACATGCGTATCCTTCCCTAAACTTCCCTGCTAATTATTTTTTTTTATTCCCGTTTCACAGATACCTATAAGCGTGCAACATCCAGCTCAAAATGTAGTAGACCTGAGACAAAATGGTGGGGGTGTGTTGGGGTGGGGGCTTTTTAGATGAAAGGCACATCAGTCGCAATCTGTGGGTCGGGCTCAGTTCATCTGGGCTGTGGGTTCTGCCCCGTCTCTCTTTCAGGGCGTCTTTTTCACGGTGTGAGGCGGCGCGTACGCGAAGGGCCGAAACACCGTACGTCTCGATAAGCCGGGGACATCGGGCCTCGTCTCTTCGCCAGACGGGACCGGCAAACGCGTACGATGTGGGTGGATTCATCAGAAGCGATCTTTGTGATCTTTTTGGGGTTTGCGCCCCACAGAAGGGCCCGGTCCACGTGCTTCCCATTAGGCAGCCTCACTTTCGGCTGGCCCGTGAGCCTCGGAGGAAGAGGCGGGGTCTTATGTCACCAGTCGAAATTGCCCCCGCGCTCGTGATAAGAAGACGTAATTATCGGTATTAATCGGCTCATTTAAAAAAAGGCCCTGCTGATTACTGTGGAAAAAAGGTTGTGAGGCTCTAATGCATTTTGAGTTAATTAATCCACGAGTAAAACCACAGAGGAAAGTGTGATGCATACATGATTTTGGATAAATTGGCTTCTTTATCTTCAGATTATCTGGGGCAATTCTGTTAGTGAAGGTTAAGGTTGGCATGCACGTGATGGTACTATTATTTGATGCCATCTGCGTTATTTTAGTCTGAGAAATTGTAGACCTCAACAATAGCTCCCTACAAAAAAAACCCTCTTTCACAGTAATAATGCCTGTGCAGAAGTAAAACGCATGTATTATCGTCATGAGCGTTTGTGCTTATTTCATAAAAAGACATGACATAATTTATGGTTATGGTTTTAAGAACTCAATTGGGTGCATTTGAGGTAAAAACTGTGTCCTAGAAATTTGGAACCTTTTCTCCGATCCCCCGTGACGTCTAATCCCGCGAGACAGCTAGTGACCATGGAAACGGCAACTTTGTGTTTTTCCTGGCTGGTGTTCTTGTGTCTTGCGTATTAAGTAAATGAACACTTTGCAAAAACAATAAATACAGAACGGCTCCATCCTCCCCGAACACAGTGCATTCATGAGACATTCTGATGGCTTCTAAGAAGCAAAACCAACGTAATTACATTGCGTTATGGTGGGCTCATCCAATTCTTTTTCAAATGAATACCAATTTATGCTCGAACAAATCTAGAATTAATCACATTTGCGCAATATGTGGCTCCACGGCTACGGAATACGTCCTTTCCCGAGGTCGATCCAGAACATTCTCCCTCGCTGCCTCGCAGAACATCAGCGAAACAAACTGTGGCATCGAGGTCACGATGGCCCCTCAAAACGACGTTTCTCGCCACTCAGTCACAGGCAACTACAGCTGCTTAAGGCAACTTTCTCATCCACCAGAAAAGTTAAGCAAACTCAAAACACCTTCTTTTTGAAACGATCGTCAAGAAGCGTTCACAGGTTGGCGAGTTGCCGTTGACGATGTTTGCTTTTTTTTTTACACTGTTGTGATTTCTTATATAAGCACAAATAACACTTTACATTCCCCTGCCGCTGGGCTGATTGTACTAAACTTCTGACGCAGTGGGGGCACTTCATTTTACACTTGTGTTACGGCTTAATTTCTCTGTAATTGTGATCTCCCTTTTGTTTGTTTCATCATAGCAACCATCACACTCTGTGGTTATTGCAGTTTAACACTGGCATATTACCACAATGTCATCATTATATCATTCTGTGCTGTGCCTCAAGGGGCACACAACACAGTCATAAACAGGTATCATTCCTATATGCTAATAAGTGATAAGTATATTTATGACATAGTGGTATTTCCAGGGGCCTGTTTTTGCATAAATATGATAAATATATATAATATTACCTTCTGTTCAAAGTCAATAATCAGTGAGAAGAGTAATATAATTTTCATATTTGATGTTGATGTATAATATTTGGCAGGCAGTCACTAAATTATATTTAACTGAATATTTTAAATGTAAAAAATGTTCATTAGAAACAGCACGTATGACTGCTAGAATGCTAAACCACAAGAAATCACTGCAGGGGGCAAGGGAACTTTCCTATTATTACATTTCCAAACCATCACAGTAATTACATGCCTATTAAATGCTTATTACATGCTTATTACATGGCTTGAGCAGGAATTGTGAAATAAATTGTTACCGAGGCAACTCCACGGCGTTGTCATTGCTGATCAGTGTAGGGTATGCATGGGGGCGGGGGTTGAACTCCAAACCTCGTCGTCTGGGATTTCTGGCCCGGAAATATCTCTTCCCAGCACTTAACAGGGAGCCTAGCGGCAAAGGGATCAATTAAATTTTGAATGACGCCCGCTAACTCGCGAGTAAACTGGGCTCGCTATCAGATTCACACTGGGAAACGCTGACCCCCATGTTCTCTGATTCTCGGGTTCCTGCTTAATTAATTTCCCCAGCAGCTGTTACCAGATGTGGAATAATAAAAAAAAATAGAATGGAAATCTGTTTCATTAAAAGAGTAACGAGTGACAGGGGAAGCCCAGCAAAGCAGAAACAAAGTAGGGGCAGCAGACGCGATGACGGACCGCTGAAAAAATTAACCAGGAGGAAGAGAAGGAAGGAGAAAATGGAGGAATGGGTCCGTTTGCACAGCCTTTTCTTCCTCCACATGCCAGAACAGATGTGAACGCCATATCTGCAATATGTTCCTACGTTCGCCCCGTCTGCACCATGCGCTGTATTTATCTGCCCTTGCCGCACGGCATGTGGCGGTACCCCTGTCACACGCGCTGAGAGACGTAAGCCAATCAGAGAGGGTATTCTGGCTTTTCACGCTCTGCGAAGTGGTCCTACATGAACAGCAGAGCTGCGGACTTGTTTCTGAAAAAGTGTACAACCTGCAACCCCCCCCCCCCCGCCTCCCCCCGGCTTGGGACGCCTCTGTTTTTTGGGCATGTTGAGTTACGAGCCCCGAGTGTGAGATTAGAAAGAGTCCTTTTGTCCATTTTCCAGGCTTAACGCCGCGGGATATTACCTCACCTATTCTCATCCGCAGCCAAATCTACAGTCAGTTTTAGGAGCTATAACAGAGTAATGACAAAATCTTATCAGGAAATTGAAGATGGACAAAAAAACACGAATATTGCTTTGTTGTTCTGGATATTAAATGTCAACAAAGACAAACACTCTCTCTCTCTCTCGTACTCTCATGCACAGTCAGTCACATTACTTTTCCAAATATATTCTTCCAACTAATATAATCAATAAGAGGTTATCTAATAATCACAGTTTTTCCTTGTTTTGCATAAAGAGGCGATTCAAGGAGACCGAATCAGAGAGATACTGGAGACAGAGGGGGGGGGGGGGGGGGGCATGTAAAGACTTGCATGTTTAAAAATAAGGGGCATGGGGCTCAAACAGGTCCCCTTAAACCTACCTCCTTAAAAATGATTGTCAACACCCACTGAAGACACTAACCACAGTGATCGCGGGAGCTGCTTTCATTGCTAACATGTTTAACAAGCTATTTCTGAGCTGAGGCAATGGGGAAGGGGGGGGGGGGGGGTATTTCGGGAGACGGACGGGCATGGCTAGGAGTCTGAACGAGGAACACTTGGAAAGGGGGGGGTCAGGGTTTGGAAAGCAAGAGGGAAGAAGGCAAGCCTACCCAGTAATCCTCCCCATAAACGGGCCGTTTGAGAGTCAGGTGTAGAGGAGAGAGGGAGGGTGCAAACATGGGAACGGCTTCCATACGTTTTTTTCTTCTTCTTCTTCTTAGATCTATTTTCTCTGTGTGATGTGCTGCCAGATAGGGACTAAGCGGACATTCCAGGGGTCAAAGCCAGAGACAAGGACATTTGGGTCCTCTGCCCCGCCTCGCTTTTCCCCAAATATCGGTGCCAGTGTCCCGAACATCTCACCTCCGTTAACAGAAACTGGAAACACCCCCAAAAACATGTGGTGCAGCTCGCAAGGAAGCAGACTATTGAGCTGTATTTGATCCCCCCCTCTCTGCTCTCTACCTGTCTGACCCCATCTCTATCTGTTACCCTCTCTGCTTTCCCCCTGTCTGACCCCATCTCTATCTGTTACCCTCTCTGCTTTCCCCCTGTCTGACCCCATCTCTATCTGTTACCCTCTCTGCTTTCCCCCTGTCTGACCCCATCTCTATCTGTTACCCTCTCTGCTTTCTACCTGTCTGACCCCATCTCTATCTGTTACCCTCTCTGCTCTCTACCTGTCTGACCCCATCTCTATCTGTTACCCTCTCTGCTCTCTACCTGTCTGACCCCATCTCTATCTGTAACCCTCTCTGCTTTCTACCTTTCTGACCCCATCTCTACATGTTACCCTCTCTGCTTTCTATTTGTCTGACCCCATCTCTATCTGTTACCCTCTCTGCTCTCTACCTGTCTGACCCCTTCTCTATCTGTTACCCTCTCTGCTCTCTACCTGTCTGAATAAAGCAAACAATACTACAGGAGGAGTGACTGAATGTCCCGCTGTCACTTTAAAAAAATAACTAAACTACAAAACATGTCTCCAGATGCCAGGATGTTAGGGCGTCGGTAGTCAGAAAGCACTTGCCATTCACCGCAGTGGTTTCCATGTCCCGCCTCGTCCAACTTGGCACATTAAAACAACAGGCCCCATGCTGAAGTAATTATGGGCATAATTTCAGTGTTTTAACAGCTGAAAGCAAGGGCGAGCGGGGCCCAGTGAGAGAGAGAGGGGGGAAAGCATCGCTCGTACGCAACGCTGTCTCTTACCTTCTGCTGACAGGACAAGTCTGTCATCACACACACACACACACACACACACACACACACACACACACACACACACACACACACACACACACACACACACACACACACACACACACACACACACACACACACACACACACACACACACTGAGGCAGTGACTCTACCTCTGGTGTTTTACTGATGAGACAGATTTGTCATCCATACACATACACACACACACAGAAAGTGACTACCTCTTGTGTTATACTGATGAGACAGATTTGTCATGCACACACACACAGTGAGAGAGTGACTAGCTCTTGTCTTACGCTGACAGGACAGGTTTGTCATAGACACACACACATACACACTGAAACAGCGACTGAAACAGCCTCTCGTCTTTTGCCGATGTGCCAAGTATCTCAGAGTACAACACAGTAAAATGTTAATTCAACTCTAACAGAGTACATATGAGTCCAATAGGGACCACACTCCTACTCTGTAAGAGTTGATTTGACACTGAACATTTTACTGTGCTAATGCTAGGATACTCCTTGCTGGATGCTCTCCTGTGAATGAGCATTATGCTAATGGTCTCACTCTGTGCATCGGCGTCACTAGCAGGAGAACAGCCTGGGGCCACCATGTACAGCTGTTTATCAAAAGGCTCCTGGATTCCCCGTTCACCTCTGCCAGGCAACCACACGCTGTCATAAAGCATTATAAACACCCCTCAATGGCGCCTGGATGTTTCTTTAATTATGTGATTTAATACTACTTTTTTTCTGGCTGTTAAATTCTGTGGTGAGAGAATTATTTATCAGTTTCCTTCAAATGGCTCGAGGATTTTATTTATTTTTTTTGGTCCATTTAGAAAAACATATTTTGTCACAGCGTGGTTGTAAAAATGTGGTATAGAAAAAAAATGTCATTTATTTGCTGCTTGCTTTTGCTGAAGGGAAAATGAAAGATGTCTTGCATTGACAGAAAGATTTGTGATATATACCCACATATAGTAGCTGAATGCAGCAATTCATCATCTTGTGCATGTGTGAGAATGAATTGTTTTTGGCCAACATGAACATTTTGTCAAGCATGTGGACAACAGACCATTGGTAGGCAAATTGAAGCACAGAACATTTAGTTAAAGTGGGTGGTAAAACACCACTGTTTACAGAGCTGTGATGGCTCACTCTCTAGAAACTAGTCTGCATCACACTCGCCTGTTAGAGCCTGATCTTTCAAAACATGCCTAACCGGCAACCTTCCTCAAAAGACTCGCCACGCAATTGTGATGTTTTAAAATGGCGACAGCATCCCGGCAGTTGCAATAGGGTCCTCAAAGAGCTACTACTTTAAAACCCAGAGCAACATGAAAGCCCCCCTGTGGCTCCTGAAGGTATCGATCAGGGTCGACCCTCCAACTAAACAAGACGTTATATACAGTACGTGCTCATGCCCAGATCTCCATGGCGATCTCTCTGCACCCCTTGACAATCAGCTTTCATTTTAGCGTATTTGACCCATGTAGGAATTACAGGCATTTTTATACAAAATTCCCACATTTTAAGGGGACCAAAAGTAATTGACTGCGTCACTGTCCAAATACTTCCGGCCTGCACTGTGTATCTCAGAGGTGCACATACGCACATTTTAAACGAGCCGCCAACTGAACGCTGATTTGGATTATGGGTTGAATGGAAAAGGTTGGTCAGAGTGCAGGGGCGCTTGCAGACGTTTCCGGAACTGAATTCTGTCGGCTATGTGTGCGTCGCCTAAACAAACCTGATTACCGATTTGCATTCATTTTAATCAAGTGAGATTCTGTGGCTGTTGACTAGTTTAGGTAATTAAACAAGTGTCCAATTAAGTTTAGCTGACACAGCTCATTCTATTCATATAAACACAAAAAGAAAAACACACCTCCGTAAGCAAATGTCTTCCAAAAAGTACATACCGCCTTACTTCAGGCATGCAAAATGGCAGTACAGCGTCTATTTGTCTGGTCAGTCAAAACCTGATAATAGGTAATAGAAGCTTCTGGAACGCAACCCTGTAGATCGGTCAACCAGGGTTGGAGAAACACCATCATCGTTGTTATAGTAACAGCACACTGTTCTAGTCAGCACCCCCTAGAGGCCAATTGATACTGTATATATATATATATATATATTTCTCAATTTCTCTATGAGCTGTGACTTTGATCAGATCTAAAGGGAGGCGGAACTCAAACATCTGGTCCTGTGATGTCCACCCCCACTTCTGTCTCCTAACAACCCTGCATAAAATAACCTAATGAAAAACATAATTCATCTTAATTTACAGCCTCCATATTTTCACACCAGTTGTGTCAACAGGACGGGGATCAGACGGAGGCGACGTGCACGTTACCCCACGAGGCACAGATAGCGGAGAAGATCCTGGACGAGGACGACGAGCTCAGGAATCTGTGAGCGTTTAAGAAGAAGGAAAAAAAGACACAAAAAAACAAAACAGAAGCCAGGAAGGCAGAACTGAGACGTGCTGTCAGTCCGCATTTCTCTCTCCGCAAAGCGGAATGTAAATTTGTGGAGGGATGGACGATATTAGCATAGCTGCAGAGAGAGCCGGCCTCACAGTCCGCTGCACATCATGTCCCATTGCATAATAACATACAATATCATATATTCACTCTCAGGTCTGTTTGATGGTTCACTATGCACATATACCGGACATACTGCATATAAGCGAGGTAAGAGGAGAACAAAAAAAACTAACTTTCTCTTCCTTAAGAAAAAGTAAGAGCAGAAATTACGTTTTTGGGAACCTCTCACTAAACATAAATTTCGTTGAGCCCCTTTATCTGTGTAAGTCAGGTGGGGGGGCGGCGGGGGGGGGGGGGGTCGGAGAATTTGCGAAAGTTCGGAACAACTGGTGTTCGTACGGTAAGTGGTCCCGGCTTGTTAGTGAAGTCAGACGGTTGAAGGTGCATTAAATAAAGAAGCCCCTCGCGTGCGTTTGGCGGAGCCCTCAGATCTGGTTCCAGGGGCTTGTGGAAACCCCATACCCTCCCGGGTTAATGCCCTGTGATATATGTTTATCTCTCTGTCATCAAATGATGTGTGTGGGGATGGGAGAGAGGGGGCTGAGAATGTGTGACCTCATTTTTGCCAACATGTGGTTTTGAGATTTCACAAGGATGAAAAAACACACACGCACACACACACACACACACACATTCAAATTTTAAATGCTTTATTGGCATGAGATACATTTGTGAAATATTGCCAAAGCGTACATACAGAAATATAGATATACAAACCTCTCTCTTTCTCGCACACACACAATAACAAACAAACGCACACATACACACAAACACAAAGCTAATTGATCATGGCGTTGTCATATTTTCATCACTATCTCTGTCATTTTATCTCTTTATCTTCTGGTTTTTAAAAAAAATATTAATTTGATAGTGATGGTCACTACAAGTAAAATCCAGAGGTGGAAAATCCAGCTTCAGAAATTAAAAGTCTTCCCTAGTATTTTGATCCAATCACCTGCTAATTAGCACAATTCTTCAGCCAGGAGGTAGAACTGATTAGTGAAATCAGCTGGCTGAGTTCATGGGGTGACATGGCAGAAATTTTACTTTCCGACCCGTGGACTTTCCAGCTCTGGTAAAAATCAATATAGTTTCGATACTCACAGCTCATGGGTGACTAAATCAACACTAACTGCTAATGATGGCAATCTAGTCCCTTATTAAATTTGAAATATACCAGTGTTTACTTTCCAAACTGGGAAGGGTAACTGAAAATCACTGCACCGTGCTCTCTGGTAAAGATCAACAGTTCCATTTTCTCATAGTTGGCCAGAGATGGGAATTTATGCATTGATTATCCTGGGATGGAATTTCTGGGTGCTTCCAAAACCAAAAAGTTTTCCCAAAGCAGTATTCAATGTTTTTCAGTCCGCAAATTAAGTTTGTTAATAAAATCCGACGTCGCGCTTCCAAAAAAACCGGAGAAGTATCTTAGCGATGAGGGAGTTTCAGGCGTAATTAGCTCCTTCATTTTTTTTGTGAAGAGAGATGTTTACAGTAAATTGATCACCACCCTGTGGTCAACCAATGAAAGTGATGCAAGCCCAGCCCTGGCTAGGAGCAGGGTAGAGGCATGCCGCTGGATAATTAAGGCCTTGTTAAAGGGGCTGGGAAATAAAGCCGATTTTTGTTCCTCCCAATGGGGGCGCATCTTCCTCCAAGTCTCCCCGCAACGGCATCCTGAGGAAACCCCAAAAAAACAGCCACCGCTGCAGTCGGTAGCAGGATGGAACTCTCGGAACGCGCGTGTATTGCTTTTAAAGGGGTGGAATTTAAACTGATTTTATAAAAGTCTGAATTCCGGTGGCTGGGGGCTTGGGAGGGGGTCTTTGTAATGAGCCCCCACTGGCACCCCTCTCATAAACAGCCTGTCTGAAGCTGGGCAAACGCAGTGTTTTTACCCTCTCTCTCTCTCTCTCTCTCTCCCGTTTCATTCCCCAGTTCCGTTACCGTGACGGATGCTCGCGGCGGAACGGGAGCGGACGCAGAGGAGCAGCGGGGCCGCGGGGAGCCACATCTGGGGCCTCCTTACGCCTCAAGAGCGCCCGCCAAACCGCCGAGGAGTAGCGCCCCACCCCCTCCCATCCCTTTATAGCTTGGAAGGAATAGTCTCCGATCGCCATGACGATGACGATGCAACTACAGATTCTATAGACTCACCAGATTCTTCCTTCATGGAAATGGAATGAACTGCAATATTTTGGAAATATGTGACCTTTTTTTTCACCAAAACTATAATGATAAATACATTTCACAGCAGCCACAGTGTAATATGTTGCATTATATGAAAGTAGCAATGATTGGGATATTTGGTGATATATTGTGAAGTGTTTCAATGTTTTCATAATGGGCTTAATTTAAATATCAAAATTAAGACAAATCTAATCAAAATGTACTGATATATAAAATGTATTTGCTTATATTTATTTCAGCATATTATCCATCCCTCAGGGTCACCTTTAACGTTTCTCTTGCCCTCTCTTTCTTACCTACAGGAGTTTCTGGTTGGTTACAGGAGTTTCCAGCTCTATGTTTCAGATTATATGAAAATGGCCTTTATTGTCCATTTTAATGTATATTCCTTTCGTGGGTTTGGCACATACATGCAAGACATAAAAGCCAAAGACAATAAGCATGGCATACAAAAAAACCCCCCAAAAAACAACATGATTACGACGACAGCCCGTCAAAAAACCATTACGGTTTACGGTACAGGAGGTCACTGTGTCCTTGGTCACGCTGCTTCAAAAGATTCACAAATTTTCAAAAGACGGGTTGTTTAGGTTTCAGCGGTGGGGGAAGGCAGAACTTTTCAAAGTTAAAAATGCAGATCGGAGTATCTGCCGGCTCTGGAGAATCTGCGACGCGACCCGCTTTAATCGACGGCGCGATACGCCAATTTTAAAACCGGGTTTTTTGGCACGAGCGCCCGTTTATTTTCACTGGGGACTGAGAGAAAAACGAGCGGATGCATCGGAAACATCTTGCGAAGGCTAAGCCTTCCCACATGTTAAAAAAGGCAGACCTTGCTGGAGCCTGTGCCATAGGCTAAATAACCCCACCAGAGATGGGACAGTCAGATACACTGGCAGGGCTGGGACTATTGTAATGGCCTTTTCACCATTAGCCTGACAGCCTTATCGTTCCGTATTCACAATCTGCAGTATAGATTTTATTCATTTTCTGGTGAGAATTTGTTCCACAATGTTCCTGCTTTCCCTTCGTATGACCAAGGTGCTTTAAACATGTAACACGCTGGCAGTGTAGTATAATGGTTAAGGAACTGGCCTTGTAACCGAAAGGTTGCAGGTTTGATTCCCAGGTAGGACACTGCCGTTGTACTCTTGAGCAAGGTACCTAACCTGAATCGCTTCAGTATATATCCAGCTGTATAAATGGATAATATTTAAAAAATGCTAAAAAGTTGTGTAAGTCGCTCTGGATAAGAACGTCTGCTAAATGCCTGTAATGTAATGTAATGGCCGTGCGCACGCACAAACACACACACACACCATGCACACACCCGCTTTTGACGCTGCTCGCTTTGGGAAAAATGATCAATTAATTAATAGGAGGAAGAATGAAAGCAATAAAGCAATACAATAACAGAGCAAAAAATGTGTACTCCACTTTTGGAATATAAATAGTTTCTTGTCGTTTGATCGCAGTTGTTGCAGTGGTGCTCGCTACGCAGGAAAAAAAGGATGAAAAATGAGCTGCGACATATTTTACCACAGAAAATAGAGACCGCAATGTGGAATTTAAAAACTCTGGTTTTGAAAACGGGGGTCCCGCAGTAGGTCAGGCCGTCACCGACTTACCTGTTGACAGGTACGATCGCCCAACGCTCACATGGCCTATGCCTCACCTCCGAAAAATAAAGCAGGGACTGAGGGACTGTGGAGAGATGCCGTGTGGAATACTGTATTAGCTGCACCCCACACATACATTTTTATTCCTCAACATCTGCTCTGTTTTCAATACCTGGGAGCCCCATGGAAAACACCATAGAGTTTATTTGGGAAGCTAGATCAAAATAATTCCACCTCAGTCACAGTTTACTGTATTATTTCTCCCTGATGGAGACCCTGCTAATATAATTCTGCAACTCAATATTTGCCTTTATGTAATATTTATTTGGGTACTCGGCACGTAGTATAGCCAAGATTTTACTCACAGTTTACATCGTATTTTTTTGAGAGGGTGGGGGGGGTGTGGGGGTGTTGAGAAACAGACACCACACTGTTGCAAAGGAACAGAGGGGGAAAAAAACTGCTTTCTGATCAAACGTAAAATTTACAGCCGTTCTAATGTCATGTCCCATGTTGTTCACACATGGCAGGGAAAAAAGATCAACGAGGGTATAAAGACAGATTCGACACCTGAGGCCTCATCTGGTCTTGTAAGAACGCCTTTGGAGAGCAGAGCAGCTTTAACCCTTTAAAGGTGTAAGATCACAAATATGGTTAGAATGTCCTTAACAGAACATTCTAATGCTGATTGCTGATGCAACAATCACTACTGAAGCAAGGGAGTTCTAGAACATCATCACTGACACAGTATTTTCTAACAAAAATACATTCCAACAAGCCCACTCTTCAAAGGGTTAATGGTAGGTTCTAATGCGGAAGCTATGTACCGCCTGTCTCTTAATCAGTTGGTCTTAACAATGCATTACATTTACAATGCAAGCATTTAGCAGGCGCTCTCATCCAGAACGACTTACAAGGCTTACATTTAAAAAAAATTTTTTTTTAATGTATAATCCATTTATACGGCCGCGTATTTGCTGAAGCAAGTCATGTTTAGTACCTCACTGAAGGCTATAACGGCAGTGCCCCAACCTGGGATCTGAACCTGCAGCCTCTAAGTCGGTAATACAGTGCTGTAACCAGTGAGTCGATGATTAGTAAGCCCCACACCCCAATCCACCCTCTCCCAGGGCTTTGGAGCTCTGCTGCCAACCTCGTTTTAATCCGCCTGCCACGGGGCTTTTTGAATACTTCTCAATATTTGATTGAAAAAGTCAGATTTTTGGAACAAATTTAAAAAAAAAAGGGCAGGAACAGGCCAGATATTGTTCCATCACTGATGCGTCTGTATTTTTTGGCAGGGGGGCAGGGGGCCGTGTTGTGGGATTTAGCTGGGCAGGGAGCTGTGTTGTGGAGTGGTGGATTATGGTAATGTGGTTTTCCGTTTTTCGCCGCAGTGTTGCGGGACATTCCGCTCCCCTTCGCTGCCTGAGCGGCTCAGTGCGCTGTTCTCCATGGTTACAGAACAGTCGTATGGTTAACATATGGGACTGTAACCGTATGGTTACTGTATGAGACCATAACCGTATGGTTACTGTATGAGACCATGACATATGATTACCATATGGGACCGTAACCGTATGGTTACTGTATGAGACCATAACCGTATGGTTACTGTATGAGACCATGACATATGATTACCATATGGGGCCATAACCGTATGGTTAACATATGGGACTGTAACCGTATGACTACCATAGGGGACTGCAACTTTACGGGACCGTAACCGTATGAATACCGTAGAGGACCGTAACCATACCATAACTTCTGAAAATAGAGTAAAACTACAAGCAAAGCCATCCATGGGAAAATACCTCCAGGCTACATTTAAAAAAAAAAAAGTGACTGTAATAAATATGGAGAAAAAAAGACGCAATACAGATAACTGCCATGGCAACAAGCCAGACAAATAAACAAAGCAGGAAGAAGATAAAGGCACTGGGAGATTTTTAACGACTTTAAATTTTTTAACGTCTTACACAGTGACAAAAAAACAAAACAAGCAAACAAACAAAGACCTGGGAAAAAAAACCAATGAGCAAGAAAAGAACAATTAATTTTGATTGTGTGCGACAGTTAAGATTGAAACCAGAGGACTGGATGCAGGAGCAGAGATGGATCAAGATAGACGAGTGAGATCACTTCTCCAGCTGTGCGGCTACGGCACGGGTAACTGACGACGAGAAGGAGTCGGCGGTCATACGTCAAACGGTTTTCAAAAGCAGGGCGCAGCGCCCTAACTTCCCCGGGAACTGCGCGCCTTTTGTTCAGAGAGATATTCTTCCCTCTTCTCAATCGCTCCGTTCTTCCTCTTCTTCCCTTCCTCGTCTGCCGGCGGAGGGCGGGGAGACAAATAAAGAGTGCCCCTTCGTTTTTCATCGGCATCCTCGAGTTAAGAAGATTTTGTGGCGAGAAGTGAGAAGCTGTCACTTTGAAGCGCACTTATGAATGGCGCGGAGACCGTGAAGAAGCCACACTTAATATGCCGAAATGTGATTAGTGTCTGGCTGTGAAATATCACTTGCTTATCGCCAACTACCAGCTGACAAGAACATTTCAAGGGATCCATTTTTGGCAGCGCTTGAGGAGCATGAGTGACAGAGAGACGATGACGTCGCCAGTTCTACAGATATCGGGAGTGAGGGCTTTGTTCTGTTTACTCACCGAGTTATCCGTTATTTTACTGACAATACACGTGTTTGTGTACACACCCCTGGGTTACTATGATTGCTATGGAAATTAACAAGCAGTCAGATATCACGGTTTTGTTTGTTTTTGTTCTTTTTTTTGGTCACTTTGTGATAACTTCTTTATTTTGTGGAAAAACTAGCTATTAAAAAACAAACAAACAAGCGTACACAGTTTTACGTACATCTGTGAACAGCCAAGACAAGAAATAAATTCATTACATTTTGGAAATATAAGGCAAGTTTGTATTTACTTCAAGTAAATTGGGAGTTTACTGGGATAAATTAAAATTATATTGCTCTACATTTACTGCTCTGAGCAGACACTCTTATTGAGAATGACTTACACAGCTAACGTCATTTGTACACAATCCATTTATACGGCTATATATTTACTGAAGCAATATAGCTCACGGGTACTGCAGTACCCAACAGGGGAATCGAACCCATAACCTCAGAGTTGTAAGCCCGGTTCCCTAAATGATTAATTCCCTTACTTACCCCACACTGCCACCACCGTGTAAAACAAAATATGCCAATAGGCCGTATATCTGGACAAACAGACAGCATGTGGCCAGGTTCCTTGTGTTGAATGAGCTCCTTTCAGGCCTTGCAGTGGTGACCGTCTAAACGTATCTGTTTCGAGTGCGATTATCCAACCATATCCTTGCCGGCCGAGCATAGATTCATTTAACGCTATCATTCTATTTCCCTGTTACTGTGCAACAAGTTTCTGTTTTTCCTTTCATTGAAGTGTTGTGCCATTTTTTCTTTCATTAATGTGCTTTGCCATTGTTTGTGACAGGCCCATTGTTAGCGGCGCTACTCGAGTGAAATTCGAACGAGTGATTGATTTATCGGCGGTGACATCATCTCCAGGAACGGGAGAGAACGGACCCTAATTAGCTCCTCCCGGGAGCTACCTGGGAATTCCGCCAAGCGCAGTAATCATGTCTCCAGCAAAAGCTTGCGCACTCACGCATTCCAAGTGATCGCTCTCAATCCCCAGCATGAGGTAAGAGCAGGATTATCGTCCAGGCTAACACCAGCAGTTTGATGCAAGGTTAAGGGTGCCTCACAGCTGGGAGCATACACTCCCAGGTACAGCGGAGGTACATTTTTCTTCTTTAAGGAACAATGTACCCTGAAAGTACAATAATGTCCTATTTGAGTACTAATAAGTACCTTTTCAAAACTAAATATGTTTTGCCGTCTAGGGGTACAATTGTATGTACCTATAGGGCACCACTCCATTGATAAGCATTTGTACCTTTTTAGGTACTTTTTATAAGTTTTTTTTATGAGTGTGTACCCTCGTGACTGTGGTGTTGAGACATTTCCTTAACACCGTGCCTGTTTTTGTTTCCCCGAGCAGATGTGGACAGGATGTAACAGTGTCATCGCATGCTGGCGTAATGAGGAGACTTCCTGCCAGACACTCTCCATGTGTTGGTGGCCATGTTCTACGCCTATGGAAGACTGGGGATTAGCTGGGAGGGAGAGCACTGGAGAACCGGGGTGAAGCTCACAGCTTTCCACAGATGTGTGCCCCTCTCTCACTCTTTCATTTTTTCACTCACTCACTCACTCACTCACTCACTCACTCACTCACTCACTCACTCACTCACTCACTCACTCACTCACTCACTCACTCACTCACTCACTCACTCACTCACTCACTCACTCATTCATTCATTCATTCATTCAGAAAACTAGCTGGGGCTGGTTGGTTTAGCAGTCACCGTGCAACCAGAGTGGAGAAAGATTGAATTTTACACTTTCCACTTCTGTCCACTGAAGCATGTGGGGAAAAAAAAGCCAGTTTGTAACTGTGGTACACACACACACACACACACACACACACATTTCCACTAAGGGCTTTGAAAGTGCCCTGATGTGCTGAAATGGAGCTCTCTGTTGTGGAGGTGGGGATTGTGGGTAATGACT
>CM056379.1:12515827-12529244 GCA_029718625.1 Synaphobranchus kaupii
GTGCTAGATACTATCTAGTTTGTAAGTAAACGGCGAGCACTAGGTGCCCTTTAGCGGTATGAAAATGGTGAGCAGTGTGGGCTGAACGGCCTCTTCCCGTCATTATGTTATATGATACACTGTTTACACAGCGTTTACTCCAGTGTGGAAACCGTGGAGTACCTGGTGACAGGAGTCACCGAGAGACAGAGGGCGGGTCGGAGCGTGCGACCACCAACCCCCCACCAAACCTCTCTGCCATTTTTTCTTTTCCAAAAGGACGTCATAATAAAAAAACAAATAAAAAAAACATTTTTCATTATGCAAACGTAATCAGTGCCAGAGGACGTATTTTGGCGGCTCGCTCTGCAAGGGACCCTGATGCAAACCATCGTTCACGGCTCATGTCAGACATTTGTTTGGCTTCGATAATTCACCCTCGCCGATGGCGGTGGGGGGCGGGTATCCGAGCCAGAGAGGAGGGCCATGCTTGTGTGCACTTTTGGTGAGCGGATCAGCGGGGCCCGAATTGGCCCTGGTTTCTAGGGGCCCGCCTTCAATGCACAAGGTGCCTGTGACATGGTGAGATGGTGACGTCATTTTTTTTTGCCGTTAAGGGGGCTCATTATGGTCCCCGTGAGTTGGACCTGGGTCTTTTGGCACAGTGTGCAAGGTGCACATTTTTGGGACTGTACAGGTGTGATGCTCCCGGTCCAAGTCTCAGTCAGGTCGTTGCAGTCATTTGCGCTCGCTTCACTTCTGGTGTGTGCAGTCCTCTTAGTCAGAGCAGCCCGAGTGCATCAATGCAGCCTGCCACAGCACGTATCCGGCACCGATGAGGTCGACGACGGGAATTTGCTATGGGGATTCCCAACCAACCGCCCGCCCAGGCTGAGGAACACCAGGGTGGGCCGGGCGATGGGCTTCCAGGCAGCGGGCCGACGGGAACGCGAGCCGTCCAGCGAGCAGGCGGAGCCGCCTGTGATCCGTTTCACTTTTGAATTAGCTACTCGGTTTGACGCGCATTTGGGTGTCCAGTGAGGTCATCCAGCCCGCTAAAGATGCTAGCCAGAGGACGGGCGTCGTATTTAGTGTCTGGAGTGTTCCGTTCTCTCAAAATAAGGTGGGGAAGGGCAACTGGTGAGACTGAACCTTTTTAATGACAGCCCCTCTGAGACAAACAGCTACGTAAAAAAAAATAAAAAAAATCCCAGACACACGGACAGACAGACGGACGGACAGTGAGTCAGATTTTCTAACGGACTGATGTCTGGAATCAGCTTGACGTAGAACAGAGGGGCATCGGCAAATTTAAAGCGCACATACCTTCTCAGGACCCCACCCACGTACTGGACTGGCCCTCCGCTGGTTTTTTACATCACATTACAATCTCTTAGCAGATGTTCTTATCCAGAGTAACTTAATTGTGGGGAACATCGCTGTTATTCCCAGGAATACACAAATGATGTCACCAAGGGGGCAAAGAAGGCCCATTTATAATCAATGAGTACAAAGTTAGCCCAACAAACCAACAATTAGTATTGTAAACAAAATGTAAATACCAACCACTCCACACCTAAACATAGCTGTAACGTGTACACACAGGTATACTGCCGCAACAGACCTAAAGTTCCCCCTGGGAAAACATAAAGGTATTCTATTCTATTCCTTTCTATTCTGTCCTATTCCTTTTGTTTCTATTCTATACATCTATGCTCGTGCAGTCTCAACCTTTTACATGCAGCTGAAGACATGACTATTTGTTTCTTTGAAAGGTCAGTTGTGATCCGTCTTCCCGTTGCGTGGATTCTCCTGCGGAAGTTTACGAGATGCTTTTGTTTGTTGGCACAACCAAACATGTGCGGAGCACACACACACTCTGTTCACACAAGGCCTTCGCGGTTTCCATTACGCACCTCGACCCATCTCAATGCCCAACGCCTCGGACAAACGCGTTCAACGTCATTCATCCGCCACTGACTCTGACATTTTCCGCTGATGCAAGTGGAACAGTCGACGGTTTTTAACATTTATTTACATAAAAAAAACAAAAAAAAACATATTCATAGGCCTTTGTGTTATTCAGGTTCGAGTGCAGAGGGTCTAATGGAGCTCAGACCCACACAGATGTGAGATACTCAACAACAGATGTGCCACTTCAAGAGCTGAAAGTGAGCACATTCATTTCACACTCAAACACACACTCATAGGCTTGAGGTGGAGAGTCCAGGTTCAGAAAATAAAAGTCCTCCCCGGTATTTTCTTCCAATCACCTGGATTTTCTAATTAACACAATTCTTCAGCTGGGGAGGGGGGGTAGAACTGATTAGTGAAATCAGCTGGCTGAATTAGTAGGTGGAAGAAACACATGGCAGGACTTCTACTTTCTGACCCCTTGGACTTTCCACCATTGGCAAATGTGCACATGTAAAGTACACATATACACACATTAAAACACATACGCACACCCCATACGTGCATGTTTGGAGACACACACGCGCACACATACAATCATGCACACACATACACACACACACACACACACACACACACATAATCAGGTACACGCACGCACGCCCACAAACACGAGCACACAAACGCACACACGCACACACACACACACACACACACACACACACACACACACACACACACACACACACACACACATAATCAGGTACACGCACGCACGCCCACAAACACGAGCACACAAACGCACACACACACACACACACACACATAATCAGGTACACGCACGCACGCCCACAAACACGAGCACACAAACGCACACACACACACACACACACACACACACACACACACACACACACACACACACACACACACACACACACACACACACACACACACACACACACACACACACACACACACACCACTATGCTTGTTTGAAAGGCATTCAGGAGGAATAGCCGGAGTGAGTACTTTTAGAGTGGCTGATAATTACAGAACTGTTTATTCAGGGTTTTGAGAGCTAAGAACCAATCCTTGCTCCCACCGCTGTGCTATTCCATTCAGTGTACTAAAAACACACCGCAGTGGAACTAAGAAATGGGCTTTTTAAGGAACGAGTCCATACTTTCAGCCTTTGGCATAACTGGGACACAGTTAATCCCTCTCTACACACATGCAGATCTTTAAAGGATTAATTTTACATTTACCATTATAATTACATCACCCAGACAGGCTCTTGTATGCTGCTCACTTGAATGTGTACGGGATCATGAGCCTTAGTGTGTACACTACCTTATAAAAGACATCATTTCAATGCGCCCCTCTTCCGTACAAGTTTTTGAAGTGTGCACATTCAAGATGTAGCCACTGACACAAACATAATCTTTTATATATAATAAATATTCCAAGCTTTTTGTGAGCGAGTAAATTGTAAGAGCAGATAAAGCAGGAGGTAAAAGGACATGGATGGGGAAAAAAAAAATCCTTTTTGTTGACATGATGATAAATATAATCACACATAAATATAAACTTGACTTAAAAAAATAAAAATAAAAAAACGGAATTACAACTTCCCGTAATCTTTTTTTTCTGTTTCCTCCCTCTCTCGTGCATAGAGACAAAGCAACAACCAGCAGCTTGTTGAACTCTCTTCGTGTGCGTCTCTTTGGGCTTAAATAGAGGGGGAAAAGACTGATAAACGAGCAGCCACAGACCCCCGTCTCCTGCTAGAACCCAGATTTCAAAAGCAATCGTCTCTCTCGTCCTCCCGTCCAAATGCCAACGTACAACAAAGGCTATATAAATATATTGCATGCCTCAATGCCTGATAAGAATAAAAATGTATAAAAAAACTTGTAGACCATCTGGGGAAAAGAGAGAAAAATAATGATTGCGGGGGTTGGGGGGGGAAAGAAAGTTAAAAAATGCAATTTAAAGTAATCGGATTAGCAGCTAATTCTACTGGTCCCAGCTCAGCATCTTAGGGACGGGGAGACAAATGTTTATCTCTGAAGCATGTTAATGTCAGAACGGCTACCTCCTGAGGGAGGGGATGGGGCTCTGTGTGTATGTGCGCGTGTGCGTGCACGTGTGTGTGTGTTGGGGGGGAACTATGTATTGAAAGTTAGGGAGGGTGGGGGTGGGGTGCCTTTCTTTGCTCCTGCAGAATGATAGCTGGTCGGGGTAGGGGGGGTTCCATTGCTGTCACAAGTGTTGCTCCCCTGTCTGCTTCCCCTCAATGCACCCTGGGAACTCTGCGTCCAACAGCGATCATTTGTAGGTTGTATTCTCCTAAGGATGAATGATATAGATGGAGCCCTGTGTGTGTGTGTGTTTGCGCGTGTAAGCGTGTGTTGGTGTGGTGGTCTTCCAGGACAAAGTGCACATTTAGCCCCTGTGGTTTCTCAGGCCGCTGGATTGGACACTGCCACAGCAGGGTCCCCAGTTAATTAGGGGAGAATGACATGGCTTTCTGCAGAACCTGCTCGCGTCACGCCAAGGCCAATTTCCATGGGGTTTATCCCTCGGTAATCCGACCATCAGAACCTTACCGAACTGAAAAAAGACCGGTCAGAATTGATTCTGGTCCACAGTGTGTATGTATGTTTTTTTTTTTTTGGGGGGGGGCATAACAGGTGGGGAGTATAGTTACTTATCCCAGCAGGCTGGAGGCTGATTGGGGATCCCAGTCTCTGGTAATGTGAGTGAGTGAAGCTGGAAAATGCTTTGGCCTTCCTGAAGAAGGTTCATAAACTCTCTATGATTTATTATATGAGAGGGGTGTGTGTGTGTGTGTGTGTGTGTGTGTGTGTGTGTGTGTGAGAGAGAGAGAGAGTGTGTGAGAGAGTTTGTGTGTGCGCTTGACTCCAGCAGGTCCCAATCCTGTTCCTGCTTTAATTTGTGATCTTTTCCACAAGCGGTTTTCTGAATCTTTAAAGGGTAACAAAACACGCTGGTTTCGCTAGACCCCGCTCCCTTTTGAAATTCGAAAAATGCCAAAATCTGGGCATGATATATGGTAATAATATAGGGGCTGTGCTCCAGGTATCAAACTATGCCCCAGCTATTTTTTTTCACTAGTAGCCACAACCTCAGGAAATACCACATATAGCAATAATATACCCTAAAACATTATATATATATATTTTTTAAAAGTGACTTCATTAACCAACAAAATGTAAATAACTGCCATCCACAGTCAGCACTGCAGATCACACTGAACAGTGTCTTACAGCGTGAGTAATAGTTTGTTTACAAAAAATTATTCGACATAAACAGGCCAGCAAGGGTGAGAACAAAGTAAACAATTGATACATTACTTACCTCATCGGGACGTAAAATTTAGTTTTAACATAAAAATACAGGAAATATCCACACCGTGCATGCAATGCAGAGTAGCTGTCCACGTCCCTGTCAGATACGCAGTTTTCATATGCTTTATACTAGCTATATATTTATTTAAAAAAAATAAACTAGCTAGCTACTTGCTAAGCTAGACTGAAAAACAAACTATCAAAAAACAAGGGACTATCAAGCTAACTATAAAAAAATATATACCAAAAATAAATAGGCTACTATAACAAAAATATTCAAAAAAGCTAAACTGTAAGCTAGCTATATAGCTTGCTCACTCACTCGCTCTCTCTATCTCCTGTCAACGCAGATCAACTGCTGCGCTGCCCGCCCTCGCTCCAAAACTTCAGGGTGCAGCCACCGAACTATGGGCGTAGCTGTACAGGTTTCTATTTCGTCACCGGGAGGAATATGTCAGCTGGATGAAATTTCTGGCCAATCACAGATTGAACGTGCAGTACCTAACGTTTTACCACTAGAGACACTTTTGAGCCAGATTCTTAAAGTTTACGCTTTTTTGCACTGACTGCAGTAATTTGTCAAGATTTTGACCAGGATCAATCAGTAATACTTAGAAAAAAACAAATGTATAAGTTGTTTTAGTGCTTTGTTACCCTCTAAATGACTGAAATCTCAGAATATGGGAGGGAATGGTTAAATTGGCTTTATTAACTGTAATTAACTGCCAACTGTTCCATTTACTGCTCTGTATGAACAGAAACCTCCTGGAATTCACGTCTCCAGGACCAGAACTAGAAGCTTCTGATTACTACCTAATAGTTTGGTCAGAGATATACACTGGGTCCGTTGGCACGTAACCACGGCAACCGTCAAATATGACAAAACATCTTTTTTTGGGTAACACGCGAGACCTCCCGAGTCTTTTCAACTTTCAAGCCTCTACAAGCTTTGGAATTATCATAAATACTTGGGATTCAAAGTGAGGGTGTTGTGATTTTTTTTCTCCCGACAGCAACACTTGAAAAATGGACACAGAGTGAGAGAATTAGAGAGCCCATTACTCTGCTTCTACATTAGAGGTCTCTGATCTCTTAATCTCTTCCACACAAGCCCTCCATATGTATGCCATGTTTGGGTTTAGGCCCTTATTCATTCAAGAGCCTTTCATTGTGACCTGACAGCCGGGGGCCCCTCTGAGCTCGACGAGGCCCCGCATCACACGGAATCTGTGCTGATCAGGAACGAGACGGGCTTGGACGAGCGTAAGAGCCAGAAAACCAGCAGCCTACTGGATTCAAACTGCCTTCACACCCTATTAATCCTGCCTGGGATTGGATTTGTGATTTTGCAAGCAGATTTATTTTATCTTCTTCTACACCTTCTCATCACCTGAAATGTTCAGTTACTGTTTTGTTTAAATGCTACAGTAAAGTAATGTGTTAATTAAACTTTTTCAGAGTATGTAATATTATGGTTCTTTGGTTTTTCTCCATAGGGGAAGCCTTTTTAGGTCTTTATGGAACCCTCTTTGGTAGATGTGAAAAGTGAGAAAGCTCCCAGATTGAACCATTTTGCCCAAAAAAGAACCCTTGAACTAGATATGGTCCCTCTATGGAGAAACAGAAAAGCCTTTTGGAACCCTTTCTTCTGAGAGTGATACGAGTCCAAGATGGATCAAATGTACTCTAGAGTTAAATTGACTTTCTCAGAGTAACTCTGAGCTGCAAGATCCATGAGGTTTTACGTCTTGCTTTCTTCTGGGAGGCGAGAGGGGAGATAGATCGTACAAAGGCCACAGTCTGAGCTTTTGGAGAAGACAGTCACTTCAGGGAATCCACGCTATGATTCCCAGATTTGATTGTGATTTTCCGACTAAGTAGGAATGATCCTGGACTTATTTCCCCCACCTGCGTTTAGGACCAGTAATTTCCCCTCATTTTTTTGTCCTGTCCTGACAGAATTTTCCTGAGGAAACTTCAGAGCTCTGGCACTGTCCATCACACAGGTCAGAGCACTCCCTCTCTCCGGACCGCAGACAGGGCTCTAAGGAAGACTGACGTTTACTTGGCTGGGTTGCGGGGGGGGGGGGGGGGGGGGGGGGACGCTGTCTTCATGCCATGAAAGAACTGAACCAATAGCGAACTTCTAGCCACGAAAAAGGGATTTGACAAATTGTGCGTATACCTTCTGTACGTTTGGCTGGTGGAAGCGCAAATCTCACGTCGGCTGCTCCAGAAGGTCTAATTAGTGCCATGCCAACGTCAAAAGAAAAATTATGCAGCTTTTCCGCTAGCTGACTGCTGGACGTTTGCGATGAAAGGAAGAGAGAGGGAGGGAAAGGGAGAAGGAAAGAGTGCGGCCCTCAAAAGTGAAAACGAGCGCAGCCACATGCTGTGGCGGAGGCTTTTTATCACATCACGCAATATTGATGTTGTAACGGGCCTGCTCGCCGGGTGCCTCAGCCAATCAAACGACCTTTCATCTCCGCGTCTCCCGGTATCTGGGTTTCATTCCCCTCCGCTGCCCTCTCCTCTCCTCTCCTCTCCTCTCCTCTCCTCTCTCTCTGTGACTCACACTTCGTGCGGTCCCGTTCCCCCACCTCTCTGATATTTAATGTGTACCAAGTGACAAGCCAAGGCAGTAGCCAAGAATGCTGCACTTCAGTTACGGGCCCCAGTGAACTAATGCATGTGTCAGTAGATCGGCCACGTTTCCAAGAACGAGCAGAATAAGGGTGAGCAAGAAAATCGCATGTTTATTGGAACAGAATACTAAGAATGCCATTATGTAATTCACAACAGTCTATGATGGAAAACACAGGCCTCCACTCCCTCCCCAGCGGCCTGTATAAACCTCAATGTGTCCCAGAATGCAGTGCCTTACAGACTAACAGCCAAATGGTGGGCATGAAAAGCCGTCTGTATGAAGTGCCAGTCGCAGGCTCTCCGCTGCAGAAGCCCGGGTGTGAGGGGCAGCTGGGTAATTTCAGCGTACGGACCGCTCACACCTTGCAAAAAAAAACAGAGCAATTTGGTCAGCCAGCGCTGGTTTACAACTTCCTGCCAAGCGGCGTTTTGTGATTCGACTTTCGAGTTTGAATTCCGTGTTTTGAAATGAAAGAAGAAATGTAGAGTAACACATCTGTTTCTAAAAAAAATACATTGGGAAAAAAAAAAGGTTAAAGTTCTAACAGGGTTGTTAACAAGGGCTTAAACCGTGACATCGTCCGGAAGAGGCAGCGTTCCGCATGGAGAGCCCAGCTCTCCTATCGCCTTGACTCCCAGTTTTTCCGACACGCTTCCGCTGTGTGATGCCCGCCGCTCACTGTGTGCGACGAGGAACGGGTGAAAATAAAACGGAAAACCACACACGCTGCTGCATGACGCACTGGCAGCCTGGCCTTAGACCAAGGCCGGCCTCTCTTTCTCTCTCTGTCTCTTAGTCTACCTCTTTCTTTGTCTCTTCACCTCTCTGTCTCTCACCCTATCTCTCTCTGTCTCTCACTCCCACTCTCGGTCTTCTCTCTCTCTCCATCTGTCCAAATGAATGATAAATGAGGCAGTGTGCGATATCGATACAGAAGTAAATGTGGTATTGGACATTGCAAAGTCAGAGAATGTGACAAGTGACTGATATTGTGAAGTTCTGCTGATCTCTGCTGGTCTCTGTATTTCTCTCTTCTTCTCCCTTTCTTTCACTCTTCTGCGTCTCCCTCTATCCGTCTGTAACTGTCACTCCCTCTCTTCACTCTGTCAAATTCAAATTCAAATACAAATATGCTTTTCTGGAATGGCCACAGACGGGTACAGCACCGCCAAAGCAAGTTTTCATTAGACAAAAGCAATAAGAAAAATCTATCTATCAACGACTCGAAAACTGAGAAGAATGTTCCAGTGCATCACCCCCTCTCTCCCTTCTCTCTGTATCTCTTTTTCTATCTCTCTCTCCCTTCTTCCCTCTCTCCATTCATCACTCCGTCTGTGAAACAGAAAGGATGAATGAGAGGGGTGGGCCAGTATTAGCCTCGGGCTTCGGGTGAAGCTGCTCCTGAGTATACTCTACAATAGCACAGCAGATTGAGTGTTGTGTCCACTGAGCGATGATAACGGATTTATATCCACAGCAGCGCATTTCTGCTGCAGATAAGCCTACTTCGTGAAAGTTTTTGTTTAAAAAAGAGCAAACCCTGGCGATTTTAATTGTGTGCCATGACGTCACTTCAAACCACTGCGGAAAACGCACACACGTTTACGGCCAACTTCACTTCTTTTAAAGGCTTTTAATGGTTCCCTCTCTCCTAGCACTTTACATTCCAAACACAAAAAAACAAAATGTCCTCCCAGACTTTTGCTCCCGCTGGGCCCCGGGAATTCTCGCTCGTTTTTTCGAGGGACGGCGGTTTGTTTTGGAGGCCGTATCCGCGCCTGTTCCCCGCGCTGGAGACGCTGGTCCCGCGGCGAGGGAGCTTTTTGCGAGAGCATCCAGCTGAGCGGATCCCGCTCGCACATCTGGAAAGCTTTCCCAGTAGTAGCGCCGGCTAAGGCTTGGGCTGAGCCCGGACCGTCCCCCGTCTCTGGAGCTACACCTCAGTTTGGGTGGGGCGAGGGAGGCGGCGGAGGTGCCAGGCCGCGACAGGCGGCGACACCAGACAACCAACAAGCGCGGCGGGGGCTCAACTGGACCCGCGCCTCGCAAGAAAAGCTTTTAGGCGGAACAGACCGCTTCGGCCCCCGCCACACGCTCTGTTTTTCCCCCGCTAAACACAGTCGGCGCACAAACACATCATTTAGGTCAGCCCTGAATGAATTATGCACGTCCCGCAGAGATCGAGGAACTTTATAGAGTCCTCTATTCTTTCCCCCACCCCCCTTTCTCGCCGCATAAAACTTTGAGTTTCTGCTCATGTCTTATTTAACGGCCGATGTGGAACGCGCACAAAAGAGGAAAAACCGCCGCCAACTCTCCGCGCGCACGGGGGGTGGGGGGGATGCGTCTGACCGCCGACGAGGAAACGCAACCGTCAGGCAGTTTCCACCGCTCCCAGCAGCGCACCGTCACGCTAACGTTTACTGCAGCCGAAGAAGCAGCCATAAAAGATTCACAAACTCTAACATCCTTTCGCCGACAGAAAAGCAGCAAAATGGGCCGTCCCAGAACCAGCAAAATCTCTAACACTGCCACCATGTCTGACCCCCGTAAGAGTCACGGCAGCTCACTCCTGACACAGGCGATGGCTACAGTATAGCATAGGCCAGGCTTATATCTCTTCTGACACAGGCGATGGCTACAGTATAGCATAGGCCAGGCTTATATCTCTTCTGACACAGGCGATGGCTACAGTATAGCATAGGCCAGGCTTATATCTCTTCTGACACAGGCGATGGCTACAGTATAGCATAGGCCATGCTTATATCTCTCTCCAAAAAGCCTAGGGGAAACAGCGCACCTCAACACAAATAACCCCGCCCACTTTACAGGAAGTAACCAATATTTTCCAGCCAATCACATCAACATCAATTGAAAGGTGGGTGTAATGTGGCAGTTGAAACCGGCAGTTGAACTATAAACTGCGAGACACGGGGGAAGTGGCTAAACAGGGAGTGTTGTGTGTGTAAAATACATCTCACATCCACAACCTACCCTCTGATGTCACCGGGGCGGCTGTTACCGGACAGTATGGCGGCATAGGGAGAGTCTATGTTCATTATCTTGCATTCGCTTAACAAATGCTCTTATTCAGAGTGACTCACAATGCAACTAATTCAGTGGTATCGCCAGACCTAGCTAATATTCCCAAATGTGAGCGGAAAAGCAACGTCGCCAAAAGCATTAATGCGAATTAACTGAATACATTCAGATTACATCCAACAAGCCCCAACAAGAATAAGAGAAACCAGTAAAAGAAATACCATAAGCTGAGCTAGTATGAAAGGTAGGCATTTTTGGGATGTTCTTGAGGGTTCTAAAACTAGGTAGAATGTTTGGATGTGGAAACTCTCATATTTGTCCGGTGGACGAGGGGGTTGCCAACATTACCTTGCTCAAAAACAGGACATGATACACCTGGGTAGGGGCGTCATTTATCAAAATGGTCTAGTTACGTTTGGCACAATAGCAACCTGAATTTAGTAGGTTATTCGCAAGGGTGCTGTCTACTGGCTTGGCTTTTCAGGGACAAAATAAGACGGACAAAGGGCGTCCCGTCCCGTATGTGGGCCAAATTAATTTTTTGGCTGAAGTGGGGGGCTGTTGGCAACCCGAGTGTGGACATGGGCCGTTGAAGCAGTCTCCAGAGAGCGGCGGTAATGGAGAGAGTCACTGGTGATGCATCAACAACACATGGCAGCGCTTTACAGCTTCCGTAGGGAACACGTAACCGGGAAACATGCGCCGTGGCAACCCCAATCACAGAGGAAAATAACACAGCCCCCTATTTTGTACGCCGTCAGTGTTTTTTTTGGTAGCCCCCGAATAGTCACCAGCTTTGTTGTTTAACAATGCCTGCCTGGCATATTTTGAGAGGGGATGGGGGGGCCGGGGAAAGAGAGAAAGGGCCAACCCCCCTCCCCAGCTGGGCGACAGCAGCGGGAAACATAATGGGCTCGAGCCCGAGACGGAGGGTACGGAGGGAAAGGGAAGCGCTCCCCATGGTGGGGTGCTTTGTACCTGCAGGGGATAATGGGGTGCATGCTGGGAAGGGGATGTGCTCGGGGGCATGTTCCAAATCCACTTCCTCTCATCTCTGCTGTCTGGACAGGAAGCCCTGCTCCGTCTCCTGTCCAAAACAAAACGCGCCCCCCCCCACCCCCCCAATCCCTTGTCTGGGCTTCTGCACTGGGGCCCTGTGAATAGCTGTATAAATGAACCAACACCACAGAGAGCGCAGACCTGCTGTGCGGAAAGATCTCTGTTCAGCTCATCCCAAATCCCCAATCCTGACCGTTTCAGCCGAAAATCAGAGCCCCAAAATGTATACTTTACATGATAGGGGTGCACCCGAACCTTGTGCTTCCCCCCAATGCGCACAGGCCCACCTGTTGCTGAGGGTAATCCACCGCTCAGTGTCAGTAGGTTTATTTCGTAGAACAGTAAAGGCAGTAATTTACATGAAATAAAGACAAAATGAGTGCAGACTGATATGTTTTCTCAGTGATGACGGGTGGTTGTAGTAGAAGGTCACAAATTTTAGATAATGGATGCAGATTCATCTCAGGAGAGTTGGAAAGATAAACATTCCGCATAGTCGCTGTGGACACACCTGTGGCCTACCCTCCTGCAGAAGACACATTAAAATGATCGATTGGAGTCGCAGGAACTTCTCTAACCCTGTGACAGGACCTCCTCATTACTTAGAGACAAGAGAAGTAAATGAGGATCCCGCCATCTGCACCGAAAACAGCTGTAGGCCTCGACCAATCCTCAAGTTGTTGGGAAATGATGGTTAAATGAACGTTCTGTCTTTGGGGGGGGGGGGGGGGGGGGGGTGTATACCTAAGAACTGCACACATGTTACGAAAGTAATTAAATACATTCAAGCCCATCTGAAACATCGATTGCACTGTTGATTACATTAGCATTAACATGTGGTACTGTGTTAAGGCCATACCACTACACTGCACAGTCTTTCAGAAACTTGGGTTGCCACCTTTAAAAAGCATCCACCAGTAAAATACGCCGCCAGGTTAATTTGTCCAACTGTCATCCTCCAGTGTTCCAGCTGTAACTCTGATTTCCTTTGAGTCACAGGCAAAAGCTCTGAAAGAAGAATTTAGATTTTCTTTTTAGATTAGATTTGATTGAGATGTTTGGACATACTGGCAGACATCCAGGGTCTGACAATTGACTCCATATAGAAATAGTAGAAAACTAGTAAAATACCAACCAGGATGGTAAACCTGGCATCAGTATAGCATCATAACGGATTTATAATCATTACAATTGCAGTTTGAATTTCACAATCTCAGGATTTTAATTGTATTGCTCCACTGTCCTACATTCTTAGTTTTTTGATAGTATTTGAAAAGAATGTGCTTAGTTTTCTCAGGAATGTATTTTAAATACTTCAAATACCAAACACTGTCTGTTGGGGCAGTTTATTTAAATGCATCAAAAATAAAACATTTTGAATACAAGAATTTAAGTAATCACA
>CM056379.1:12529744-12547244 GCA_029718625.1 Synaphobranchus kaupii
GTACATGTTCTGACCACATATACACAGGCTAAATCAGCAGAACAGAGTGAGAATAAATATTTTCATTACTTGTGAATGTGTTCTGCCGTCATCATAAGGAAAGAGTGGAATAACACAAATTGAGTCAGACTCTATGGCTCTGTCAGTGGGCCTAAAGTCAACAGGATTATGAACTTAGGAAAGTAAAGATGAATAACTTAATTGTGCATAATATTGGGCACCTGGCAGGAGGTGCTAAAACCTCTGTAGAGCACTTCATAAGCCAAACTGTATCCTTGATATAAATCATTGCTATAGCAACAGGTTGTGAAATTAGAACATCATCATCATCATTTTAAGCTCCTCAGAGGTCAAGACTTATCGATGACCTCACAACTCAAGAAAGGGGTCATTGTGCTTTGCTTCTGAATTAATGCATGCTAATAGCACATGCATATGAAAAAGGATGCACGCGCAAACATGGAAACATGGAGAAATGCACACATATTTGCACGTTTGAAAATTCACACGTGTATACATGCATTGTCCAAATATGCACGCACATGCACACATGCATTTGCACACATACACATAGCACACAGAAACACTGACCCTAAACAATTTTGTTGAATTTGCGCATAATGATTAGGGGACTGGTTATCTTTCCCTCAATCAGCGGTATCGCTCAGGAATTTATTCAGAATTCCACAGGGTTCGTTGGCATTAACATATGTAAAGAACCCTAATTCCATAAGGGGCAATGACCTGACCTTCCCCCTTCAGCAAAGCAAAGAACAGTTTCCATAATTTTCATCACTGCTGAAGAATTCTAAATCTATACCATATTGAATTATTCATCTGTTCAGCACATAGCGCTACTCTGGTTTACTTACATTGCTCAGAACTACACATCGCTCACCAGTTATGCTGTAATAACTTCTGCTCCACTGTACTGAGGATAGGGGGGTACCCTCTTGAACCTGTAACACCAGTGATGGTTACTCTCCAAAATCAGCATGGGGGGAACCCCCCCAGGGCATGAGCCTGTCTGTAGGAGGTGGGTGTGGGGCGCCTGTGGTTGGATGTTCCAGTGGGGGAGCCGCTGTTGAGGAGGGTGACGTCTGTGTTTGGCTTGGCAGCGGCCCCGTGGCCCCTAAGTGGCCCCTCAGCGGAGCTGTTTAGTTTCACCATCCCAGTGCTTTCTGCTCCGGGGCCTGGGCAGGACCGTTGGAGAGGTGGCGTCTCCGTGGCGACCCTCGAAAAGCTGCAAAGGAGGAGGAGCTAACAGTGAATGGGCGGGGACAGTAGGGGAGGGGGCTAGGTGGGGATGGGATTGTAGTTTGTACAGGATGGGATAGGCCAGGGCGGTACTGCCCAGACACGGGGGCCCAGGGGCCCAGGGGCCCGGGGGGGGGGGGGGGGCGGGGGAGGGGGGGGGCACAGCAGGGGGCCGTGGTCAGTCAGGGCGGTTTGGATTTGTGCTTTAAATTCCCCTCCTGTACACCCTCAGGCCACTCCCCTGCTGTGTAGGGAGTCTGGCAGCATCAGCACTCTGGACCTGTGAACCAGGGATCCCGTGGAGAGACAGACTCAGAGGACTAGTGGGGCCGGGGGACGGGGGACGGAGAGGGGGGTGGCGGCAGGTAAAAAAAAAAAGCCCCCACCCACACAGGAGAGGCACTGGGAAGCGGTTACTGAGCCGGGCGTCGCTGTAAAACGCGAGCTCTTAGACGGTCTGTTCTGCGCTGATACACTCTGGCCCCAGGGTGACACTGCGGGCTGGGAATGGAGGCTGTTTGTTTGACACTGAATCGAGAGGCGACTCGCAGCACTAAAATGCGGAGCCTTAAAACGCGAGTGAGAAAATAACTCCTCACTACTGACCCATCGATCGTATGCCTGCCTTGTAAAGCCATTGTGTGCTTGGTACGACCAGCAAAGCCATGATTGATGGTTCTCTTTCAATAACATATTGACAGTCATGGTCATTTCAAACAGTAAGTAGTCATGGTCATTTCAAATAGTAAGTAGTCATGGTCATTTCAAATAGTAAGTAGTCATGGTCATTTCAAATACCGACAGTTATTGAGAGGACAGTCCATGGTTCCTTTTCAGCTGCATATGCACATACGACTGAGTGGTGCTGTTTAATCTTAAAGTGACCATTAAATCTGTCCCTCCACATTCAGGCACGTTTATGCCTTCAGATATATTCTATTGTTTGCTGGTTTTTTTTCTTTCCTTCGACGCATTAAAAACATATGTAGTTCCTAGAAAAAGAAAATTTGGGGTGATTTGTTTTTATTTTCCCAAAACATATCCCTGTGATTATTTCCAGTCAGGTTTGGGGTACAGGCGAATGAGAAAGCCCAGCTTCCTGATGTGAAATTAAATAAAGGCTAGGCAGGCAGAGGGAAGGACATTCCCCCTGCAGGAGGGTCTGACAGATTACGGGGCCCCTGTGAGATGAAAGGTGGAACTTTAACGGGGGCCGTAATGGAGTAAGAGAAAGCTCTCCAGGGTATTTCGCCTTATCTGTCCCTGGAGGACAAGAAGCTCAACTACTAAAACCTCCATTTTGGCTCTGAGGTTCTGGGGCAAAACTACTGGAGAAATTGGACACTGGGGCACCGTGGGTTCCAATCACTCAAACCTGTGTGTGTGCTTATGTGTAGTATTTATGTGTATCTGCGTGTGTGTGTGCTGAGGAATGTGTCTTGATTTCCCTACGCTCCACACACACATACACACGCTCGCTGATGGGGAACTCGACACTGGCGTTGTTATTGAAATGGCACAGGAGGGGCTGATAGCTCGTCTCAGCACAGCAGATCCTCTTAATAGGCCAATTTTCCTGCTGCCAAAAAGACAGGAACAGGTGTGGAGCAGATCTAGGGGAGATATAGGGGCACCCCAGACCCCCCTCCCAAGATGACAGACTCTCCGCCCGTCCCGAGACCGTTTAGGGGGCCTGTGACTTGTTGGCCCCGAGACGCCACCCACCGCTGTACCCCTTCACCCCCCAAATTTCCACCCGGCCCCCCTTCTCTTTCAAGTGTGGAATCTGAGACAGGGGGCAATTTAATTTCTCTGATTTATCAAGAGTTTTTTTTTTTTTTCTTTTTCTTGTGAGCCAGGAAGTAGAAATTAAACTAAGGGGGCAACTCGAAGGAGAAGGGGGTGGCTCAAATTCGGGCACCAGTGTCATCACCCTTGTTCCTCATCTCTCAGCGCCAGTCACCCAGGAGGTTGGGTTACAGTGTGAGGTGGGGGGGGGGGGGGGGTTCCTCGTCGTTTCCACGGGAACCCCACGCCCATCCCAACCAACCTCGGAATGCCGTTAGCACAAACATCTGTATGCAGGAGCACACGCACAATAACGCCGGCTACGCTACAATAAAACGTCGCGTTCGTGTGTGTAATTGCATTTGTGTCTGTGTCGGCTTGCGGGGGGCGGGCGGTCGGCGTTAACCGCTATCTGTAAATAGCATCAGAAGCGTCGGGGACTGACAGGGTCATTAATATCATCTTGGTTTATGTCTTTCATATCTTTCATATCGCCCAGCCACCAGCTGGTCCCTCCAGGCTGATCAGTCAGGGGCTGAGAGCGGGCACTGTTAGCGCGGCACGCCGTGAATCCTCCCCCAGTCATTGTGTCTTTTCACAGGGGGGACGGGAGAGAACGAGGCGCCCCGACAATGAAAACCTGCAATCACCATTCAGCGCCCTAATCTTTAATTACCCCCCATTACAGCCGTGCACAGGAATGAGATGAGAAAATGCAGCGTCAAATATTTCCAGGCCCATGTGTCTAAGCAGTCTTTCTGGATGAGGGGGTGGGGTACGCCTCCTTTTTAATGGGATCATCCTTGTGTGCCTCTTTACCCCAAATGATAATCGGCGGTTCAGATACTAATGGGGCCTCTGTTCTGATCCACGCTTTGAAAAGAGCTTGAGAATTCACAGGGTGTGCAGAAACGTGGACCTGGCAGCACGAGGAGTTACATTAACGCATGTTATCAGGTTAAAGGCATCAAAACAACCAAAGTAAAGTTTGGATTTTACTGCTGGAAAATTCCCTGGTGTTCAGCACAGTAATGTTTCCATGTGCTATTGGCACAATAGGAAAAGAGACCGTGACATCAAAAGATTAGCTTCCCCCTCCCTTTTAATATCAGCGCAAAATAAATCGGTGCTGACATTTCACTTCGAGTGATTTATGTCAGCCTCTCATCTTTGAGATTATGAAGGAACATGATCCCACATATCGCAATATCCCTCTGCTTTCTCCTAATTCCCAACGGGTTCTTTTTTCCTTCAGTTGGATTTGAGCGACTGAGCGTGAGTGAAAATAAGAGAGAGAGAGAGAGAGAGAGAGAGAGAGAGAGAGAGAGAGAGAGAGAGTGACAGGGAGAGGGGAGAGATTGAGAGCAGGAGCAAGAAAGGGAGAGGGAGATTGCGAAAGACGGAGTGAAGGGGGAAAGATAGAAAGGGCCTGTGAATGTTTCCTGTTTCAGAAATATTTGTGCATATAATATATGTCCCCGTCTGTCAAATGAAAAGATGGCGCCCGCAGCAGCGGGCCACAGCTGGCTGCATCCTGTCAAGGGGTAACGTGGGTATAAGTTCCTCAAGGCTACTGTTGGAATTAGCGCACACCAACAAGGCTCCAGGCGCGCACAGAACCAGTGAGATCCTCGTATCGATGCAGGCTGTAATCCCACAGGTAAGAGCCCCTGGAGTTGAGCACACTTCTGCTTCTGTACTCATTGCAAGGGGACCGGACGGCACATCTCTCTCCAGCGCACAGCGAGGGACAAATCCGCTACGTTTTTTTTAAAATGTAGCGGATTCTTTAAAAAAATTAAGGATGGAGGAAGAGTGTACGATGTCGCCAACCACCCCCCCCCCCCCCCAATAAAAAAAATAAAAAATAAAAAAAAAAAGATAAAAACCATCCCCTTTGTAAAACTGCCATTGCTCCTTTCCATCCCCCTAGTTTTAGTGGTTTTCTGTGACATCACAGATCCCACCATACGCCTTGAAAAACCTTTATAAATCACCCACTGCATACGCTCAACATGCCCACCAAGGAGCCCGTCCTTGTAAAGCTGCCATCTGTGTATGTGTGTGTATGTGTGTGTGTGCATGGGTGTGTGTGTGTGTGTGTGTGTGTGTGTGTGTGTGTGTGTGTGTGCATTTTCCAACAATTTCCTACATGCTCTGATGCTGGGGATGGGACTCCTAAGTTGTTGTTCTCCATAAAGGAGCCCTAAAGCCCTATTCCCATATTCACATTCACACTTTAAACATTCTCAGGAAAATCTGCTCAGGTTCGGCAATGAAGCAGCTTAAGGGGAGGCTACACAACGCTACCCATATCATTACCTGGCTGTGCACAGGATCATAACTTTATTAAGCCAGGACTGGACTGGACTGGACTTTATTAAGCCAGGACTGGACTGGACTGGACTTTATTAAGCCAAGATTGGGGGTGGTCCAACCAGGCTAGGCTTCCTCGGCGTAGTGCTGCATTATCTCTTACACACAGGTTACCAGCTGTTGGCAGTGAGAGATAAGCCCCTTCCCTAATGGGCGCTACCTGTAGCACAATGTGGCCTGTAGTGTGGAATATAGCCAGTGGTTTTATGCACTGCCACTGAAGGTTAGGTACAGCAGTGATTTAAGAAGTACATTTTGAGAGGCCAAATAAGAAAGAAAAAAGGGAAAAAAAATGCGCACACACACACACACACACACACACATCGATAGTAATTTAATTTCATCATAATAAAAATTGACCTGCAACGCAAACTATTTCAGTTATTAAATATCTCATAGTATAGGCAACGATTCTAAATATATCGAGTGATCTGTTGCACGGCTCCAATCTGTATTCATTACACTTCACGCAAATTGTGTTTTGTCTTCTACTTTGAAGAAGTATTGAAGGAATGCATGCACAAGTTTTAATAAAAAGACTTTTCAGTGATATCATAAAGGGCCGATTAAAATTCTCCACGGTCGCCTCTGGGAATTTGAATACAGGTGAAAGATTAAAATACAGGTGCTCTTTATGTTTTCTGGGCAGAAAGTACCGGAACCAATTTTAGTGGTGTCGGTTGCCATGCGGGGGCCAGGACAGCTGGCCCCGTGCCCTAGCAACCAGCGTCATGGAGTGTAGACGAGAGCACCGCCTACCACGCATGTTTCCCAGCATGCAACACTGCCATGGTGCCGCCAACCCCTCGACCTGCCAAGATGGAGGCCAGGACGAGATCAAAGGGGCTGGTGTGATTGGCGCCGCCCCCCCAGACTCCAGCCGTAGGGGGGCGCATAGCCGCGGCCGGGGACGGCGGAGAGGGCAGGCGGGCCTGGAGGTTGGGGGACAATGGCGGCTCTGTGCAGAAGCCATGTTCTCCCCGTGACTCCGGGCCGCCATTGTTTCCCGTCCGGGCCCTGAATGCGCGGGCATTTCACGCCTTCGCCTCTCCCCCCCCCCCCCGTCTCTCATACCCTTATTTATTCATTCATTTATATGACCAGATGCTCCCATCCTGACCCACTTACAAGAGTGACACGGCGGGACACACTGAATGCACATCACAGGAGAAACAAGCTCGGCAAGCAGCAAGGGCACGGAAGAGCCCGGAATTCAATACATACGCATCAATCTGAAAACAGCGCCGCAGTACAAATTCATGTGACACCAAAGCATAGCTTCGAAAAATGTATCATTAAGATGAACATACGTGATACGAAAGCCAACACAGAGCCCAGTCGTGACCTCTATAAGTGACCTTATTTTGCTCCCAATGATTATGGGAACTGGGCTTGTAATTCTGAGCTGGCAGGTTTCATTCCCAGATGGGGCATTGCCTTCGCGCTCTTTTTTTTACTTACCCTAAATTGCTTCAGAAAATATTCAGCTGTACAAAATGCATTGTTTATAGAGTGCAAGTTGTTTTGGAGAAGAGGATCTTCTAAATGCCGAACATGGAATGTAATGCAATTTAAAAGGGAAATTTGCTACATTAGGACAAGGGAGTGTGTACCAGAGGGGAAAAAAAACAATAAGCATTAGATTCCTTTAGTTCCCAGAAATGCATTTCAATCCACACAAAATAAAAGCTGGCAGGAAATGCTAAGATCAATAATGACCTTAAACTTAAACTGCTGGTATTAACATCCTCTTGATTATGGGAGACAGTGAGGCACGGTCTGTAGGGCGGCCCAGGGTTCGATTACCTGCCGAAGAACATTCTGGCTCAAAGCCATCCAGAGGACCCCTGTCATAAGTTAAAAAGAAAAAAATATTTTTTTTAAAAAAGGTTTTATATTTTGAAACATTTCCCCAAATCTATATATGGTCAATGCATATCCAATCTGGCCAGGATCCCCTACAGTACCTTCGAGGACCCCCAGAGACACTCAGTTGAAAACTCAGGCTTTAGAACATATAAAAAATTGTGCTGATGATCAGAAATGTGACGTGCCAAGATGGCACCAAAGAGGGTCAGTCTCTAATGGGGTTTGTGAAGGGAATATACACCGATCAGCCACAACATTAAAACCGCTGACAGGTGAAGTGAGTAACATTGATTATCTCGTTGTTATTTTGGTTCCGTACTCTAGCAATTTGAGTTTGAAAGGATACAATGGCAAGCTTTAATTTGAGGGTATTTTCATCCATATCAGATGAACCGTTTAGAAATTATAGAACCTTTTGTACATAGTCCCCCCCCATTTTTGGGCATCAAAAAATATTGGACAGTTTAACATAATGTAGAATAAAGTAATCATTTTTAGTATTTGGTCGCATATCCTTTGCATGCCATGACTTCCTGATGTCTGTGACCCAACAACATCAAAAGACTCTTGATATTTTCTGGTGCTTTTACAAGCGATACTATAACGTCTCTGCATTTGAATGGATCTCTATGGGAATTGGGGGTGGGACTAGATTTAGCTGTACATTATGCTGGAACAGTATGGAATACATGATTGGTAAAGTGGCTGTAAGTCATCAAGGTTCTGAGGTATCAAACGAGCCTCAAACCATCACTCTGCTGCCAGATATGCAGTAGATATGGATGGATCACTTTAAGGGTTGTTTCTCCTGACAAATTTTCCTATTGAACTCTATGGAAAAATAAGAAGAAACCCTTCAAGTCAACCCTTCAAGTTAACCCTCCCCCTTCAGCTTTATTGGACAGCACAATGTAGAGAGACAGGAAGAATGGGAGTGAGAGAGAGGGAGAGACTGGTGCAATGTTGCAGCTCACAATTAGCATAGTGCTCTACGGGCTACTCCACCGAGACATGGGAATGCATTTTTCTTTGCTGGGGGGGGCACTGGTATGGTACACCATTACATGTTAGAAGATGTGGCGTGAAGCCAAGAGGAAGTCCTGAAGGTTTTAGAAGAAGGGGGGGGGTGGTTGTCAACGGACACAAAGACAGAGAACACGCAAATTATGGGATGCTGGCTCCGTGTCACCCCCCTGACATCGGCGACAATAGCGGGATTTTAAAACAACGGACCACTGAAAGGTTCATCATAAGGAGAGAGCTGGTCGTTTCTGTGGTAATGACAGAGCGTGCAGCGCTTATTTGTGCGTTTCTGGTGTGTGTGTGTTTCTGGTGTGTGTGTGTGTGTGTGTGTGTGTGTTGGGGGTCAAAGCGAAGCAGATGGTGCCGCTCGGCGACAAAGATGCAATTTCACGCCACATCTCCCACCTGTGGAGTGACGCCCCTGTTGCACACCACTGACCCCCGCCCCCAAACTGTGATGTCATAAGAGCTCAGGGCGGGCACGTCTGGCCCAGTAAAGAGGCAGGCTGAGCCAATCGGCAGGGCGTTATGGACGCACTTGATCTCTGTGCGGCAAATATTACAATAAAAATAACCTCTCTGAATTACCACACGTCCACGTTGAGTAAGCGTTTGGTCAAATCTGTCCTACTATATCCTGAGAACTAGGGGGCGGCACTGATAAAACCAGAACTCGCTTTGATGTTCTTTAGTTACAATATTCACACATTGTTGTACTAGGCTATATATATATATATGTATATATATACACTGCCTGGCCAAAAAATAAGTCGCTGTTGCACCCGTCATGCACAGTGCCCACTGTACAAGCCTCTGGAGGCAGTGTTGTGATCTGGGGTTGCTTCAATTGGTCAGGTCTAGGCTCAGCCACGTTATGCAGCAATAACATGAAGTCAGCTGAGTACCTGAATGTACTGAATGACCAGGTTATCCCATCAATGGGCATATTCCAAGACGACAATGCCAAGATTCATCAGTCTCAAATTGTGAAAGAGTGGTTCAGGGAGCATGAGGAATCATTTTCACACATGAATTGGCCACCAGAGTCCTGACCTTAACCCCACTGAAAGTCTTTGGGATGTGCTGGAGAAGACTTTACGGAGTGGTTCAACTCTCCCATCGTCAATACAAGATCTTGGCCAAAAATGAATGCAACTCTGGATGGAAATAAATGATGTGACGTTGCATAAGGTTGTCGAAACAATGCCACGACGAATGTGCGCCGTAATCAAACCTAAAGGCGGTCCAACAAAATATTAGAGTGTGCGACTTTTTTTTTGGCCAGGCAGTGTATATATATACAGGGTTCGAATTGTAAAATATTAACAAGGGGGATGCTGTTTGTTGACGGTCGGGGCCCCCCCCCCGACCGTCAACAAACAGCATCCCCCTTGTTAATATTTTACAATTCGAACCCTGTATATATATACACTGCCTGGCCAAAAAAAAAGTCTTAAACTCGGGGGGGTCTTAAACTAAAATGTGTAAGTGATTGCTATACATTTGCCGCAGGCAGGCACACACAATCCAATCTTGCCGTTCCTTTTCATTTATTATAAAGCGCTTTAATCCATATAACAACACTCGTTCTTTAGGACGAACAAAAGCCACGTTTATTCATAAACAAAAGAGGCTAAAGCACATTACAGTTATGTGCGTTACCACTGACGTTTTTCTTTCCCATATCATTCGGCGTGTTGTTTACTAGGAAACGCAACCTTCAATGCTTTACGTTAAGCCCTGTCCTTTCAAAAATAGAGCATTCATTTTGCAGTATGTAACCTATCCAATATGTCATGTTTAGACTATAATTATAATTATGTTCATACAGTTGAATGCATCCGGCAAAAAATAAATAATGAAAGTGGTTGGCTCTACTATGAGGTGGTAAACCCCCACCCTCTAGGGGGGTCCGGGGGCATACCCCCCCCCCCCCGGGATAATTAAAAAAAAAAATTTAACAGTTAAATGCATCAATCTGGTGCACTTTGAGAGGAAAATTAAGATGCTAGATTCGTGAAGAATTGTATGCTCTTGTAAACAATCCAAAACCCATCAACTTGTAAGACGCTTGATCCTACACTTGAGCCATTAAATAAATTACATAAAAGCTGTCACGTTTCTTGTACTGGCTTATTTAAAGTGTTTGGAATCGCAGTCCAAGGTTGCAGTAAAAATATATGGCACCGCACGCTACGTCAGCCTTAGAGATCACATTCAACTTCACAGTCAGGATACAGTTTTGCTAACTTGATGCTGGAAATAATGTTTTAAACCATTGTAACCACATTCACATTGATGTAGCTATAGCAAATAGATAATCACTGCAAACGATGTTGTCTCCTCAAAATGCGTTTTTACCGATGGCTTAGCTGAAGCGATGCTGCAAAGTGGGAGCAATCTTTTATGATAAAAAAAAAAAAAAATCTACCTTCATTCTGAAACAGCGATGTCGATCTGCCCATTCAACGAGCCCCCAATTTGGCCAGATTTCCGATTAAGCTTTCTCAAAATCTATCTACATATAAATAAGTCAATTTTATTTTATTTACAAATGTTAATATACATCCAAAAATATTGTAAGATGACTGTATATTCCCTCAAAACTATTCTCTAAACAGGATCTTGTTATAAACTCCTATCATTATTCCTCTGTGCCCCCTCAGTTTTTTAGGTGCATGTCGCCCTTGTTCTGAAACAGGAGCGGAACAAATTACAGTTTACAGTTTATTTACCTGTAGGCCTATGTAATTTATCCCCGCCAAACCAAAAATAAAACTTTTGCATTCCAGCCATAATTTTACAAACAGACATATGATTAGTCCTGCGCTAATAACGAGCAGAACTGGAAACTGCGGCATTAAAACTGTATGATTGAGAAAGAACAATGTCATTTAGCTTACATCTATTTATGTGAATTGGCTGTCTTTTACCGATTAAATTCATGTCATACAAACATGCAGTGAATAAGAAGGAGCTGGTACATCTTTTGAGATCCAGCTGGGCGTGCATGTTTGAGTACATGTATGTACCAAAACATCGTTATTATCGTATTGTATGTTGTGCTGTGCTTTTCTATACTTTGGCAGCACTGAGGATATAGCATTACGTGCCAGTGCCTCAACTCAACTGACCTGAGCTGTGACAAACACCACGGAGCTCAGTCCCAACAAATCCCCCCCCCCCCCCGCCCCTCCCCCAAATGTGGATGGTGTCACATCACTTTGAGGAAATTTCCCAGTGTCTTTTGATTTCATAGAAACTGGCGAAACGGGGGTGCGCCGCACGCGAGCCCCCTGACAGGCGGAAATTGGGCACCGGCTGAGCTGGGATCCGCGGTAACCCCAGCCGATAATTACAGGGATCTGCTTGCGTTGACGCGCCCGCGTCCGCGTTCTCCGTTCTCACCATCTTAAAGCACTTACGGGACATTAGGAACACGATCACACCGTCCTGTATCCTGCGCTCACGCCTCTATAACCTGTGATTCTCTCCGTTCCTCCTTTTCCTGTCATTGGCCATTATTTAAGATGGTTGCTGGGCCGGGTGGTCTTTATAAAAAAAAAATAAAAAAATAAAAAAATAAAAAAATAAAAAAATAAAAAAATAAAAAAATAAAAAAATAAAAAAATAAAAAAATAAAAAATAAAAAATTTGTTTCGAAAATGCTTTGGCAACTCTGGATAGCTCCTGTTATGTTAATAAAGTCTGTTTAAAAGTTTTAACTCTTCGGAGACTGAAACATTCAGCAAAGGAATGCACTGGAATATACATAAATATATACATATTTTGAAAATCAGAAAAGCTATCGCAACACTTCACAGTGTATGGGCAAATATGCAAATGATTGGCACCTTCAGATATAGCAATATATGTTACGTATACTTTTCACTCCTGCAAAATCAATTCATTAAATAAAATCATATTTTACAAGCGGGCCACGCATTTACAATATATTGCAATATATAAGATTTCCTTAAAGGGGAGTGAGAGAGAGAAAAAGAGAGACAGCGAGAGAAAGTGAGAGAGAAAAAAGAGACAGAGAGAGGAAGGGATGGAGAGACATACAGAGAGAGAAAGAGAGGGGAGAGAGACAGAAAAAGAGAGAGAGAGAAGGGAGAAAGAGGGGGATAAAGAGAGGACAGCAGGTGGCTGCATGTTTAGTTTTCCCTATGCCTCCTGTCCTGGAGCCTCTCTCTCTCTCTCCCTCCCTCCCTCTCCCTCTCCCTCGCTCCCGCTCTCTCCCTCCCTCTCCCTCTCCCTCGCTCTCTCTCTCTCCCGCTCTCTCTCTCTCCCGCTCTCTCTCTCTCTCCCTCTCTCTCTCCCTCTCCCTCGCTCTCTCTCTCCCTCCCTCTCTCTCTCTCTCTCGCTCTCGCTCTCTCTGTCTCCCGCCTGCATTCCTCAGCTCCACTCCCATTTATCGGCAAAACGTTTTTAAATCTGCCTCCGCTCCGCGCCGCCACGTCCTCCCGCATGCTAATCTCCAGGGATCCCCCATCGCCCCCCCCCTCATGCCGCGCATGCCTCTGACAGCTGGATAAGCAGTCCTTACCCATCGAGCCCCGCACACGGCAGAGGGCTGGGGGGTACGGCGAGCTCAAACAGGGTACGGGGGGCTTCCGAACAGCGACAGGGAACGCCACAGAGCCGCGAACGAGGGGAAGACACAGATAAGATCAAGTCGGAACAATAAACCACTCATGTGAATGGGTCTGTAGGAAAGTAAAAATAACCCAGGAACAAAAATCAGTTCCCACTCAAACCAGATTTATATTTTGTGTGGCTTTTTTTTTAAAGACTAGAATGGCACTCAGAGAGATGATACACCCGCGCGTGTGCTAATCTCGACCCTGAACGTAATATGCATGGGCCTAAAAGTTTGATCTTGCACTGTGAAATCGGGCATTGACCGATTGGGAAAGAAATTCAGGATTCAGGTCATTCCCCAAATGTCAACATTCCCACAAAGTTTAATCACAGAGTTATGGATGATAGGGACACAAACACAGACAGACAGACACACTCACGCACACAACAGGAGCTAAAACAATACCCCATTTGCGCTCAGTAATGCGGGTGTAATAAATGCATATGTATTTTCTTTACAATAATTATGGTTAGCGGTTGCCATGGGAACCTTGAATAACACTGTAACCAATGTCTGCCATTAAGTTTTTTTTTTTTTACTGCAGGTATTTGTGGGTGGATTTCCAAAAAATATTATATTCACTATGACTATGTAGTGATGGGATATACTGTAGTGTTGCTGCGTCTCAGAGCTCTGCTTTATACTCCCTGCGTCTCCAGCCTCAGCCAGAACTGGGTACCCTCAGACAGATCAACCTTGAGAGACGAACAGAATCACAACTATATTCTGGCGGGCGGCTGTCAGGGAGCTGTGATGGCGATGACAACGTCCTCCCAGTAACTTATGGCTGCTGGGTCCAGCCGACCATTTCACTGCAAAGGTCGCGCTTTTTAAAATACCCCATTCAACAGGAGGAGGTGGCATTTAAAAACCCACTCCCTGCTCCTCCACCCCCCCCCACCCTCCCCACATCCCCTGAATCCATCCCAGGGCGAGGGCAGGAGCCGAATCGTACGCCTCGGGCGTTCCGCCCCGGAGGACCAGCATCCATTATTCAGCATGAGGACGGTCACCTCGAGAACGCCGGGGGGCCCGTTATTCGAGACCGACGCGTAATCGTCGCCCCCGACGTCGGGCTCCCTCTCACGTTTCGTAAAAAGAACGCCCAAAACAAAAAAGCCGCGGTTTTTTAAAAAAGGGCACGGGATGCGTCGGGCCGTGTTGACACGCTCGTACACCTTTGACGAGAGTCAGAGTGGAAATGAAACCACGGGCAGGGTGTTAAGGAGCGGGCGGGGCCGATAGAGATACTGCTCCAGGGCCCGTGTATGCAACCCTATCCAATCCCTCTTTGATAAAAAAAAAAAGGTTGCATTCAACCTCACTTAACCTTACTTCATCACTAATAGGTTTCACAGTCAAACTCCAGCTCTGCAATTATCACAGAGCTAACAAATCATTTCATCATCAAAGTTTTATTTGCCAAGCGCCCATATACAAAGCACTTGACTTTGTGCTTTTGGCTGAAAAATTAAAAGCCTTCTATAAGTAAAATGCGCTGTTATCATTAAATCAATGATTGATTTATGTCGACCTCCACTGCGCACAACCCGATCGACCAATAAACTGACACCGACATCTAATTTAATTTACATTTAGGGATTTTGCAGAAACTCTTATCCACAGTGCCTGACATTTCTACAAGCAAAATGCTGTGGTATAGAGTAGATATTCTCTCAGAAGCTGCCCAATGGGTACATTAGATTTATGCATTTAGCAAACACTCTAATCTGGCGCGACTTGCACGGCGTACGTCTTTAAATAGAATCCATTTACGCAGTTGCATATTTGTTGAAGCAATTCAGGTTAAGAGCATTCTTAGGGGTTCTCCATCTGAACCCCCAAAGCCAGGTTCCCCTTGGACACACTGTTTGTCTGTCAGCGTTGCTAGGTAGCGTTGCTAGGTAGAACCCATACGTTAAGAGAACTGGTTGTGTCGTGGAGCCTCGCTCTTTATCATCGGTCCTGGACCGCTTACTCACCGCCGGCTTCTGTGTCACAAGTTCAGGCGGTTGGTGTATCGGCAGTGTAGTATAATGGTTAAGGAACAGGACCCGAAAGGTTGCAGGTTCGATTCCCAGCCGGACACTGCCGTTGTACCCTTGAGCAAGGTACTTAACCTGAATTGCTTCAGTATATATCCAGCTGTATGAATGGATAAATGTAATAAGAAGTTGTGTAAGTTGCTCTGGATAAGAGCGTCTGCTAAATGCCTATAATGGTGGGTGAATGGCGACATTCAGAAAATGTCTATTTGCAAAGCTGTTGTATGATGGATAGGGCTGGGCTTGGGCCTCCTAAGTTGCAGGTCCAATTCCCAGGTGGAGCACTGCCTTTGTAACAAGAAACTTAACCCAATAAACATCCAACTGTATGAAGTCACTCCCAAATAAGATAAGTCACTCCCAAATAAGATAATTTGATAAATGCATAAATGCGATGTACCCGTTGGGGGTAAGATCTTTAGAGAATATGAACTGTATGCCACAGCACTTCATCATTTGTGACATCACACCCGCATGTATTTATTTCTCCTCGTCATTGTGTCGTCCGTTGTCTTTACCTTGGTGTTTATTATCCATTACCTACTAAAAGCACAGGACACCAAGCCTGGACAGCTGTCTTTCACGTCAACTTTTAAACCCGTTTCACTCTGCACTGACCCCGATAATATCACTCAAAGTCAAGTGGAAAAACCCCCAACTCCACACATACACACTCACGCTCACACACAATAACACACACACACACATATACACAGTAGCACACACACACACACACACACACACACAGTAGCACACACACACACACACACACACACACACACACACACACACACACACACACACACACACACACACACACACACACAGTGAAGTCTGTCTCTCACTCTCCTAAGAGTTCAAGTGAGAATCTGGAGAGGCAAGGGTTCCAGGTTGACCTTTACGTTAGTGTATTCCACAGACTGCAATGGTTACTCCAGGTCCAGTCGTGGGAATGAAGCCGGACCGTGTTTTATTTCCAGCAGCTTTGGTACCCGTGCTATTCATGCGAATGAAAGGAGGGGAAACACACACTGGACGCACCACTGAACAACAGAGCGCGCAATTTTCCTAACCTCCTACCCTACGTGTCACTTCCTGCTTTGCATGTCACTCACCCATAGGAGCTATTGCAAGGTCTCTCACCCATAGGACACGCGGGGGTGTCAAACTCGAGGCCTGGAGGGCCACACTGTGTTTTGTGTGTGTGTGTGTGTGTGTGTGTGTGTGTGTGAGAGAGAGAGAGAGATTTACCCAAGGGCACCCATGTTATTCTGATGTTTAGGCAGAATGTAGCGAGGCATGATTAAGACGATGACGACGAAGATGGATGGTGTGGTATGGGAGAATACAGCGTGGGTTCGTAATGCCACCGCACCCCTGTCCGTGCCCACTCTCCACGCCCCGCCCCGGCACCCCGCCCGGCCTCGCATGCAGACGAGTTCACGGCGGTTTGAGTGTTTCCGTTTGTTTAGTATAACAGTTGATTAATGCCACACTAAAAAAAAAAACACTCAGAAACAGAAATAATAGTCAGCCATTACATGCTTTTATATTTCTCCCCACTCATCCTCTCTCCCATTCTGATGTTACGAAGCCCCGTCCTGAGAAAGTCCTGCTTACTAACTCCTTTCCTCCCTCTCTCTCTCTTTAATATATGATTGGGTGCCTTTTCACATCTGATGGAACAGCTATGCGTCCACAGTTGAACAGTAACATTATCACTGATAATTGACAGACGGCCCTACAAACTGTGTTCCATTATCTTACCTTTGATGAGATGAACAGGCCCCGAATGAGTGGCCTGCATTTATGTAACGCCGTTCCAACCATGCCATCTCAAAGTGCTCTACAGTGAACTTAACTCAGCCACCACCACAGTGCAGCACCCACTCGGGAAACGGCAGCCATTTCGTGCCAGAACGCTCACCACACATCAGCTGAGGCATTATGGTGACAGCCTTACCAGACTAAGTAATGATAATTTTTAAAAAAACAATGAAATTAAATATAACATGATTTACAGTGAACGCATAAAACCACAAAGAGTGGGTGCTATGCTCACACCGAGCCCCAAGCTAAGATGTAAGGCCGTGGGAGAGTGAACCCTCTCTGCAGATAGGGGGCAGCGTAGTCCAAGCCATGTCCGCTGGAGCTCTCTCCACATCTCCCTCTCCCGTGTCACAGAGGAAGAGGGCTGTCGCCCGGCCCAAGACAAGAGGCGACACAGCTGAGCCGGGCCCAAAGGGACGTTTCAGTTCTTTGAACATGAAAATTTAAAAAGCGGTTTAATCTATTAAATGGCATTTGAACAGCAACTGCAGCTATAAACAACAGAAGCAGGTAATAAAATAGAACACAGCTTATTTATGCAAAGAACTGGCAATAATGTAAATAGGGAAAGCCAACCCCCACATCACCCCCCCTCCCAACCAACCGAAAGAAAATAAATAAAAATGAACAAAAACAAAATGGGTATAAAACAGAATTATAATGG
>CM056379.1:12549744-12562244 GCA_029718625.1 Synaphobranchus kaupii
GCCACATTCTGTCTCTCTGCTGCACATTCAATCTTTCAAATCCCAAAACCTATTTAAACTCTTATTATTGTAACTGAAAATAAAAGGCCTTTTGAACCCTAAATGTGTTGACTTCAAAGATGTTTTTTTTTTTCTTCTCTCGTTTGAAAGGGTGCGAACTCACAAGATCAGAGCCTCTCCAGCAGATGAAACAGCTTGGATACGCTTCCTGTCGTCCCACAATGGACAACATGGCTGTGACCATTCAAACTGTGTTACCAGGTGCCCCCTCAGGGAAAGCACTGTCCCCCCTATCAACCCCCACCCCCCCCTAAATCTGCCACAGGCCCCAGCACACTGTTATCCTGTCTGTACCAGCAGCTTTGACATCTCAATAGGCTCCCCATTCGCTGCTATCAGCTTACAGGCCGTAATTACTGCAGTCATCTTCTTCAGAGCGGAGGTGCCCGCTTGAATGGCTCAGTGTAGCATCTGCTGCGCTAGCCAGCTGATGAGGGATGGCATTGATAACCGGGGGGGAGAAGTTTGGGCCCCCTGACACAAGGGCCTGATCGTGTCCCATGGGCCCCTTTGCCCTGCACATGCACTGCTAGCGGCTAAAACAAGGAAGGATTCCTGTATCGTACATTTCCGCCTTCAACCTGAAACACAAATGTCTTCCATCGATATTTTTAATATTGACATCGGGCCCGCGGGTGGAGGATGGGTGCCCCCTCTATAGCCGGGTTCCTCCTGGGATTCGTTCACATTGGGGAGTTTTTTTCCCACCACCGGGTGTGTGTTATTCTTCCTACTGGGGCATATATTTTTTATGTTGCTTACTCTATTTATGGGGGTTCACAGCCTGGTTTTTTCCCAATTCTCCTTTTTCTATTCTCCCTGTGAAGCGTCTTTATCTCTGTAAGAAGTACTAGACAAATAAAACTGAACTGAAAATGGAGAGCCATCTTCGGCCTGAAACAAGCATTTACTGGAGCAAAGGCCACACGGACCTCCAATGAGTTTTCACACTGTCCGAGCGTGCGGCCGTTTTAAAAACTGAGCTGGGGACTCCACGCCCCAAGCACAATTTTACATTTCATTGATTTCAGTTTAAAGTACTCTGATAACATTTTCTGATATTGTTGCCCGTAATCTACAGCGAAGCAGAGAAGCAGGTGGGTTTGGGAAAAAAAAAAAATTCCATTCTATCATAGTCAAAGGTGTTTCCCCCATACTGTCCTCGCTCCCAAAGGCTGACCTCACATTACTTTATCATGTCTACACCGCCGCCCAGCCTTATGCAATAACTGTTGCATTGAGAATAGAGAATAAGAGAAACAAATCATTCTACTATTATGGTAGAAATCCATTTATGACCTCTCTCTCGTGGATCAACCCAAAAGACAAACCACCGTGCCAAAACATCTGTCTCTTGCATGTTTTTGGCATGGACACAGAGTGTGGGTTATCAAGTCATGTGAATAAACAGAGAAAAATAGACGGCTGTAGCGCCACTTTGCGAAGCTACCAAGATAAACTTTATAGCGATGACAAAAGCAACATTCCGGCTATACTTGAAACTGCGCGGAAGAATACAGGATTAACCTTCTTCCATTCTGCTCCATGTAAATGAGCAGGTGATGGATAACCAGGGCCTGAGATACAATAAGTGTAAGTGAATTATGGGATACTGGAGGAGATGTGTCAGTCAGAATGCCCGGAGTGAGCTACTGTAACTCTCCTTAATTATCTCCGCACTTTTAGACTCAAAACCTCAACCACTGGGCAAAAACACCTGCTCAGCAAGTCAATGTTTTGACGTGATAATGAGCAGGAATACACCCAGCCCCCAAAACCACCTCATTATGCCTTGGTGACCCCTGAAAGAGTTTCTGCACAGTGTGAATGGTTTTTGTTTGCCTTTTCTGAATGACTCTGTTGCTATTTTGATCTCCGGCTGGTTTCACAGACCGCTGCTAGATTCTGCTCTTAAACAACAGTGTCTGATTGTCGCCAGACCGATACTGTTTCCCATGGACCAATCAATCAATAATGAGAAAAATAATTAATAAAAACGAAATGGACCGTCCCAAAAGTAAATGAGAGAGACAGTGTGAGAGAGAGAGAGAGAGAGAGAGAGAGAGAGAGAGAGAGGGACTGTAGCTACATCCTTTGGCCTCATTTTCATACATGTAAAAGTTTGGTTTGCAAATATGAAGCAATTGGAGACATGAAAGATTCAATGCAACAACTCTTTCTACCCACAACACGACATTTGGGGGACAGAGGGACAGAGAGGGAGAAAACAAAAACAAAAACATTGGACGCGATTGAGGGATGTAAGCTTGTATTTGTGGAATACGGAGTGGCATGGTTCAGTTTAAAACACAAACCATAGACCACAGCTGCATAATCAAAAAAAATAAAATAAATAAAAATAAATAACTGATCCGTCACAAGGTAGGCCAGGAACACCTTGGATACAGAATGAAATTGTGAGCGCAGAGCCAATGTTTTAACACATACCGCAACCCTAATCACCCTTTGACCTTTCGCCGTGTCACGGAACCCCAGCGGCGGGTGAGCAGCTTCACTTTCTCTACCTCCCTCACGCTCCCTCTCTCATTCTCTACCTCCCTCATGCTCTCTCTCTCATTCTCTACCTCCCTCACGCTCCCTCTCTCATTCTCTACCTCCCTCACACTCCCTCTCATTCTCTACCTCCCTCACGCTCCCTCTCTCATTCTCTACCTCCCTCACACTCTCTCTCATTCTCTACCTCCCTCACGCTCCCTCTCTCATTCTCTACCTCCCTCACACTCTCTCTCTCATTCTCTACCTCCCTCACGCTCCCTCTCATTCTCTACCTCCCTCACACTCTCTTTCTCATTCTCTACCTCTGTCACACTCCCTCTCTCATTCTCTACCTCCCTCACACTCTCTCTCTCATCCTCTACCTCCCTCACACACTCTCTCTCTCATTCTCTACCTCCCTCACACTCCCTCTCATTCTCTACCTCCCTCGCGATCCCTCTCTCATTCTCTACCTCCCTCACGCTCCCTCTCTCATTCTCTGCCTCCCTCACGCTCCCTCTCATTCTCTACCTCCCTCGCGCTCCCTCTCTCATTCTCTACCTCCCTCACGCTCCCTCTCTCATTCTCTGCCTCCCTCATGCTCCCTCTCTCATTCTCTACCTCCCTCACGCTCCCTCTCTCATTCTCTGCCTCCCTCATGCTCCCTCTCTCATTCTCTACCTCCCTCACGCTCCCTCTCTCATTCTCTACCTCCCTCACGCTCCCTCTCTCATTCTCTACCTCCCTCAAATTCTTTCTGTCACTCTTTTTCCCGCCCAGGTTATGCTCTCTCTCTCTCCTTCTCACATTATGTCTCACTTTCTCTTTTCTGTCTAATTCTAGCACATTCTCTCTCTCTCACCCCTCCCCTTCCCCGTCGCTGGCTCCCTCACTCTGTGTATAAACAAGCTAACCAGTCTCGGAGGCCCCTGCTTTAGATATCAGCCTCTCTCGCCTGTAATGAAGCTCGTCTGTAATTAATCACTTCATTAGGAATGGAGGTGAAAACACACGCACGCACGCATGCAAGCACGCAGAGACACACAGAGGTCCAAGAAGGGAGCCCGCCAGGCTGGTCTGCAATTGGATGCAGGCCTCAGCCAAAAATCAGACTGCTTGAGTGCCTCTGTGCACTGCTACCCGGGGTTAAGACCGTCTCTAGGACGTCCCGCGACTACTGCCCATGTCTCCTTCCTACCCTGTGTGAGGGAGTGGCCCCTATCATGTGTGAGGGTGTGGCCCCTATCCTGTGTGAGGATGTGGCTCCTACCATCTCCTGAGAGACTTTTTCCACTGACCCGACACCCCTCCAAGTTCACCCAGCTTAACGTCTTTCTCAGAGCTCGTCTATTTATGTTCTTACAATGCCACAAAAGAGAAACGTCTTTGAAATAAAACTCGAAAGAGGAAACAGGACTGTGTGATTTTACAAGAGAGCGCCTCCCACTTCAATGGCAGATGTATTGTCCATGAATCCATTCAAGCATGCACAGAGAGACAGAGAGAGAGAAAGAGAGAAAGAGAGGAGGGAGAGAGAGAGAGAGAAAGAGAGAGGAGAGAGAAATGGGAAAGAGAGGAGGGAGAGAGAGAGAGATGATAGTAATAATAAGAAATAGAAGAAAATGTTAAGATAATTAACAAAACTATATAATAAATGAGAGAGAGGAGAGGTTGAGAAGGAGAGCAGGTTTTAGCCCTTCTGACAGTGTATGGACTGTAGCAATGAGAAAATGATTGAATAAAACATTGGTTCTAAACGCTCTAAAGAGCCCGAACATCATCTGTTTTGACCAAAGCACCTTGTTGTTTGCTTGCTGCTCTACTGGTCCGATCCTGGAAGATCGCTACCCCTCCCTTGCTCTAAAACCACTCCCCCTCCCACCCCCCACCCCCCCAATCCTCCAGCCAACACCCTGCAGGAAGCACCACACTTTGCGTTGTCTTCCCAGGGGGGTCATTAAGTGCCTTCAGTTGCAACGTAATGACAATGTAATGACAACGTTGTGACGACGGAGGGAGAGCGCAAATGCAGGCCTTAACGCCCAGGTCGCTTCTCATCGGGAAGAAAATGATGGTTATTGCAACACCTGTGAGACATTAATGCTACCTCGGAGGACCAAAGGATCGGGGGTAATGACAACTGTGAGCTGAGAAGGAGTCCTTCATTAAGACCAACAGGAGATCCAACCCAATAACCGTGCCTGTTCATGTCAAACTCTAAGCTTCGGTGGACTTCTGCTAAGAAAAAAAAAAAACACAACAACAACAACCAGAAACAAATGTCAGTGGTTTTCAAATTAAAAAAGGAATTCCATGGGAAATGTTTTAATGGCAAAAAAAGGAATTTGGCCGGTCCCAGCTTCCGTTGAGCAAAGTGGGGTTTCAGTAAACAAAAATGGAACTGTTTACCCAAAACACGCATCTGCATTTTTACTGTAGATGGAGGTTTTTTTTTCTCTCTTTCCTACGCTGGGGCCTGCTGATGTGTGTAGCAGAAGAAAAGGCAGCAGATGCACCTCTGGGGTACTGTATTACCTGGAAAGAGGCGCAGGGGGTCCGTTCCGCGCGGCTAAAGGTGCTACGCTGTGCCAGTTCGCACAATCTTTGTGGCCTGTTGTTTTTTTTGTTTTTTTTGGGAGGGGGGGTTTTTTTGTTCCTCTTTCGGCCGCTGGCGAGCTGTAGAGAGGCAAGAATGAGTGTAATCTGCCTTTGTCTCAGGCCCTCGATTCTTACGCGGGACTCAACCCCCCCCCCCCCCCCAACACACACACACACACACACCGCCCCAGCCCAAAGCGCTTCCACATGTTCTGGTCGCAGGCCCGGGAAGGTGTTAGGCCCAACGCCAGCATGAGGTCCGCCTGGAGCTTGGAGCCGGGCCTACTCTAACCCCACTTCTTAAGTGTCACACCACCCTGTATTTTTCACCACCACCACAGCTATGCCGACAACTTCACCCTGTGCAGTACCACCGCTTACCCTTAGAGGGAGCTATGACAACTGCGCAGAACGGTGTGAAAAAAAACAAAACTGTCCACCCGCTAAGTGTTTGTTCTCTACTCTGGAGTCTTTTCGTCACTTTGAAAGCATTTTCTGCGCTTGGAATTTTCTCCCTCCTGAAAGGGACTGCGGTTTGTTATCACAGTGCTTCTTGTAATACATTCCTTGTGTGCCGGGTAAATTGTCAAGTTTACACCCAAGAAAGAGGCCAAACATTCATTTAGCCCTGTCCCTAACCATAAGCGTCATTAACAATATCCAAATAGTGCGTTCCCTGGACCATAGCGGGATTTTCAGTTTTGTGATTTAGATTTTATAACCCTTTTTCCCCTCAAATAAATATTCAGAGACACATTCAGCTCTTAAGGAGAAGGGCGTGAACGTGCTCGACTGCTTCCATACTGAATTGAGCTTCCATACTGAATTGAGCTTCCATACTGAATTGAGCTACCATACTGAATTGAGCTACCATACTGAATTGAGCTTCCATACTGAATTGAGCTACCATACTGAATTGAGCTACCATACTGAATTGTGCTTCCATACTGAATTGAGCTTCCATACTGAATTGAGCTTCCATACTGAATTGAGCTACCATACTGAATTGTGCTTCCATGCTGAATTGAGCTTCCATACTGAATTGAGCTACCATACTGAATTGAGCTTCCATACTGAATTGAGCTACCATACTGAATTGAGCTTCCATACTGAATTGAGCTTCCATACTGAATTGAGCCCTGCGTGTTTTTTTTCTCTCCATGCAGGCCCCTAAAAATGTGGCACATCGGAAAAACAAAGCCTGCAGACTATAAAACGCGGCCGCAGAGGAGCCGGAGGCTGGCACGCGGGAGAGGCGGAGCACCGGGCGGTGGGAATTCTGGGTAATTGCCGGAACTCCAGACTAGCCGGCTACCGAAGCCCCGCCCTTCACCTAGTCCACAGAGTCGGGGAGACAGATAGTCACACGCAGGGACGCTCCCGCCTACAACCGCCACCACCGCAAAACACGCCATTAAATACGCTCTGCGACTGCACAACGTATGAATCACATCCACCGTCATGTATTACTCTCCCACTCAGCCTCTAAGCATGGGCCATGCCTTCACCCCAATCCCCACACACCCCCCCCTCCCGCTCCCCCCTCCCAGCCGCGCACAACCAAAACCGCTCTTTCTCATCAAAAATAAACATAGAACATGGGCGATTTCCCACGTGTGGGTGTACAGTGCGCTGCAGACCCGGTGTCACGGCACGGCAGGGCCACTCTCTGCGCTTTCAGGTCGTGCAGTTCACGTTCCTTAAATGAGTTTCCAGACTATGGGTTTTTTTTTTTTGTTTTTTTTTTTCTTCCCAATTTGGACTCTGCCACTCAGCGAAGCCGCCGAGGGCCTTGGGATATCCCGGTGGCAGAGGCCGTTCCTGCACGAACGCGCCGCGATTCCAGGATTCGCGGAAACGAGTGGAAACAACAGAAAATAAGCATAACAGTCCAACAGTAAAAAAAAAAAATCACCGTCTGCAAAAGTTGCGACGCACTTTACGGTCGTCTCCGAACCTCCCCCCCTTAAAGACGTACCCTGGTAGGAATGGGGGACCCTCACCTCAGGCCCAGGACCCCAGCACGGGGGTCTGCCTGACTACGGCTCTGTGGAAGACCGGGCCCATCTGCTGCTCTGTTTAATAGACAGACTCCCCCGTTTCTGCTCCATTACCCCTCATTACAGGGATAAAGACGGGGTGACGGGCGGAGGTTAATGTCCAAACTACAGAGGGGTGATGAGAGTCGGGGCGTCGTGCCGGGGGGGGGGGTAGGGGTTGGGTTGCCGTGGTGAGCGACAAAGCACCGCCCCCCCCCCCCCCCCCAACGGGGACCCCCCGGTGATGGAATGCGGCGACTAAAATCCGTCGTCTCTGTGTGACGGGACTCACAGGATCCTGTAAGGACTCCCTTCTCTCTCTCTCTCTCCCTTTTCCCCACTTCTCTCTCTCGCTCTCTTCCTCTCTCTCTTTCTGTTGTTCTCTCCATCTCTCTCCCGTCCATTTCACTCCCTATTTCTTACCCTCTCTAAATCTCTTTCTCCATTTCTCTCTACCACTCACCTCTTCTCTCTCTATTCGTCTCCATCTCAATCTCTCCCTCCGTCTCTCTCCATCTTTCTCTCTCTCTCCATCTCTCACTCTTTATAAGGGAGTTGAGGGGGGGGGGGGGTACCCGTCATTCATTTCCACCCCATTCCTCAGAGGAGGCACCGACATCTCAGGAGCAGTCCTGTACCCCCAAGAAGTATATGTAAAGAATGAGGCTCCTCATTGAGAAATCAAACGGAGTCTGTGGAGCTCCTGACAAAGAGCCGGTGAAGCCGTCTCGGCCTAATGGGGCAGCAAGCCTCCATCTGTCTGTGAGAGACATTCCCTCCTGCCACGGGCTTCACAGACTGCTGCCGTCACGCCAGCAAATAGAGAAAAATCTCAATCACCTTTGGAAGCCGCCTCAGAGCCGGCCGGAAAATCGAAAATTCAGGTTAAACTCGCCGTCTTTAACCGGGCGGGGATTTAAGGCGTGCTCCTGTGATGCGTTTCAGAGTGGGATAAATTGATAACGTGGACACACACACACACACACACACACACACACACACACACACACACACACACACACACACAAAATTATACTGTTTCATATCTATTACTGCATTTACAGTTATGTTTGACTCTTTACCACTTATTTCTGGTTTGGATTGATATGACTCTTCTTGTTCCTTTCATCATGGCCTTTCTGATTCCCTCTCTCTCCCTCCCTCCCTCTCTCTCGCTCTCTCCTCTCATTCTGTCTCTGTGTTACTCTTCATTCCAGACCCATAACTGGGCCCTGAACGCATTTGTTTCATTTGGCATGAGTTCAGCCATTACACCACAAGTTTATTATGCCCTAATAAGTTTACGAAGTGTCCGGAACGCAAAAAGCCCGCGACTCTTCTGAACGTGCACTAAAGCAATACCGGCCATTACGTTAGAGCCATGCAGCTACGAGGATCCGCTAGTCCCCTGGGCATTCATAAATACAGGCCTGAGAGGGCTAAAATCCCGCTTAGCACATTAAAGATGCTACAGGATGTAGCCCTGAGAGTCATTAAGCAAGCATTAAGCGCAACATCATGCCGATGCTGACGTTAGTACACTCGCGTATCTTGACTAGCTCATAACTGTATTTTATAGTTATACGGGAGTCTTTGAATAACTTGCCGTACCTGAACAATGCAGGGTGTCTGATACCGGTCCATGGTAATGTTCGGTTATTAGTGAGGAGAATACCGAACCAGGAGCTGGCCAGGTGTAGCGGTGCGGTCCACGTCGATGACGCGAGACGACGTCCGACAAACGTCCCATTTTCACTTTTTTTTTTGCCTTCCGTTTAACACGCCGCTCTAATCCTGAGCGGCTTACAAAGTGCTTATAAAAACAGTAAGCAAAGAGCAGTAGCGGCCCTACACAGTTAGCAGCGTTACAAGGCAGTCCGTGTCATTAGGCGAATTTACAACGCAGCGTTAAGTGCCAGAGTTAAGACCACAAGGGGCTTTTTTTCTTTTTCAGGGTGAGGCTCTCCTCCCGCCGTTCTCTTTACGGCAGAGGGCGAGTTCAGCACAGCGCACACCGAGGGATAGCCTACTATAGTAAGGGTGCACTCCTGAGCCGACACAATTATTTTTTTATTCAGCAAAAGTAAACGAGGAGCCCGCATTCCCTCTGACACCCCCCCCCCCCGGCATTCCCGCATTCCCACATTCCCACATTCCCGCATTCCCACTCCTAATTGGGCTAGAGGGTAAGAGTCTCCCCTTTAAAGAGAAGATCAAAATAGTCATGTGACAAAAAGACCCAAGAACAATAAACACACAAGAGCCAGGTTTTTGGAGAGGTGTGGGGGCGAGGCGAGGGGTGAGAGAGGAAGGGGCGTGTTGTTTGGTTGAGACTCTCAATATCTCAACAGCTTTGTAGTGGCACCTCGAGTGGCGAAATTGCATTTCCACTACAGTATTATCACTTACAGAGTGGCACTTAGCTGAGGAGCTCTCCACACACACATACACACACACTTGCACACACACACACACACACACAAAATGCGGAAGGAGCAAGAAGAACTGAAGTAGAGGAGAAGAGAAAGACAGTTTGGCGGGTTCTGCAATTGCTTTTTTTTGCCGGTACAATGAGCCAAGACATTATGTGAGTGTTGATGTCGGGCTCAATTTATGCCCAATAATGATAATACCTCACCACTGACAGCCCTCTGCTCAGGGATTCACGTTTTTTTCTTCATTTTTTTCCCCCCTCCCCTAAAAAATCACTCTTTGAACCGAAAGCTAGAGAGTCAACTTGTCACAGTCACTTCACGTGTGATCATAGGCTCTGGGCAGGTGAGTCTCAGATGTTGGGAGGTCATAGCTCTGTGCCACGATCTCTCCATCACAAACAAATGGAGGAGAGCGATAATCGTTCACGCAGAAAAAAGGAGACCCGACCTGTTGGTCACAGAGCAGAAAAAAAAAAAAATCAGCAGGAGACAAGTGAGCTGTTGCATTCTGGGATATCAAGTACACACTGCACAGCGACGGAATATAATCCCCTCTCCCACCCACACGCACACACACAGACACACACACCTTTTCACTTTTCAATTGAAAAACATTTAGCAATCAACTTTTCTTCTTTTCAAAATACAGCCGCACAGAATATCCCTTGGTGACCAAATTAATGTGAAGATTTTGAGTCCTCTCCTTTCCCCCACGGCCTGTAATGGATGGCCTTGATCTGCCGAAGAAGTGGGTGGGGGGGTGGGGGTGGTGGGGGTGCCATGAGATAGAATATAAGCGTTTTAACAGGACAGTCATTAATATAAAGGGCTTCCCTTTACCATGGAAGACCAGAGAGTGTGAGCATTCTGCCATCACAGAGAGAGAGAGAGAGACAGAGAGAGAGAGAGAGAGAGAGAGATAGAGATAGATAGGGGGGGGTGTTGCGGTCGCCGGGACAGAAGTTCTCCAAACATTGAGAAAGGGGAAGAAAAACATGTTCCCATACCGCAGGGCACTTTGAAGTGAGCTGACAAAATCCCGGTGATGTGTCAAACATCAAGCCCTGCGCAGAAGGCTCCAGGGGGAGGCTACCAGGACCAATCAGGCGGCAGGAACTCATCGGGAATCGTCGCGCCACATCTTTGATAGGAACACTCCAGTGTGGGGGTCTGGGGGTTGTTTTCGGAATGAACAGTGTAGAATAATGAGTAAACAAAAGACAGTTCAAAAGGCACTGGCTTTGAAATAAGGATTCCTTTGTTTTCCTGGACTGCTTTGTTTTTTGTGTTTTTCGAAAATAGTTTTCGGCGTATCGATTTACCACACGTCCTCTTTCACAACCAAACAAGACCTCCCGATAGACGTGTGGGGGGGGGCCTAGGGGAGCGCTGTTTTCACGCAACATTCGTCGGGCCTGGCCTGCTTGTGTTGGCGGCGGCAGGACTTTGCGTTTATGAAGTGCAGATGCCCCTCAGATTGGGCACAATCTCCAGCCGGCTCCAGCATGCCCCCCCCCCGGATTCGGATAATGACGAAGAGCACATGATCGGGCCAGCGTCTGGCGGCGTGGGGGTGCGTGTCTGGCCCCGCCCACGAGGAGCAGCCCCATTTTCTGCAAATCCACCCTCCAAGAGAGGAACAGGATATGACTCAGCAAACAGGAGGACAAACATGACGCAGATGTGGTCAGTGGGCAGGATTTTATGGTTAATTAATTAAAAGAACAATATCCCCCCCCCACCCCCCCACGCCCCCCCAAAAGCCCTCTGCTCTTATTCCAGAGGGGAGTCGGGGTTCTTAATAGAATAAACTGCTCCAGAGCTCGTCCAACCAGTCCTATTTGCCTGCCCCCTAATCTAATTTCGACCAGTCTGTCGCCCGCTGCAGTCTCCACGACAACCTCAGTACTTATCACTGCTGCTTGGCTGGCTCTGTGATTGGCCCGTCAGTGTAGCAGGCTCTTCACCTCTCCACTTCCTGCTTCTCAGGTCTTCACTGCCAGTGCAGAGGGAAGTAAAATACGTCGGGCGACAGGGTTTGATTCACGGGGTCACGTGACAGATTGCATTCCTGGGATGCTGGGATACGAGGAGCCTCACTCATTGGCTCTCGCCCAGGAACTCGCGCCACGCTGCCGTGACAACAGGGCAGAAAGGTTTCTATGGCGAAAATTCATGTCACGAACAAACATTATGCTTAGGTAAACATAACTGTAATTATTTAACCAGAACTTGAGGGTGCAAGTTATTCATGCCAGAACCATAATACACCACTTATAATATCTCATTAACTCACATTTAGAAAACATAACAATGGTAATTGAATGATAATGCATATTTATGATGTAATAATTTGAATCGTGATGAAACGCAAATGCAAACAAATTAATTTACAAACTCTACATCATCAGATGGGCAGAATCCAATTTGCGCTTGAGCAAGCTTTGCAACCTGAATTCCTTCAGTGCGCACACAGGCAGCTGTATAAACCGGTAATATGTAAAATGTTCACTAAGCAAGTCTCTTTCTATAAGGGGTGAAATAAATCAATAATCACAGGACCGCAGCGTGCAGTAAAGCGTTATCTTCGAGCGTAGCGGCTTGCAGACCTGCGCACCTGTACACGGAACACTGCGTGCCGCGCGGCGCCAGCTTCCCGCCTCTCCACCCCGCGCCGGCGCGAGGCCTCCGCGGCCGGCCAATGACCGTAGTCCTCTCACCGCGCTTCTGCGGTTCACGCGCTACTGCACGCCCCTTCCGCTCTCATAGCATGTAGCATGTAGTCCATACATGCAAGAGGGTGAAAGAGTTTGCGACACTCCCCCCACCTCCCCACCCCCAAACCCTTTGGCCCTCCAAACTGGGCCTATGT
>CM056379.1:12567244-12579744 GCA_029718625.1 Synaphobranchus kaupii
ACTTTTGGCTCATTATGATCTTTCTTTGATGGAAATTACATCACCCCACTGCACCCACAAATGATTTCTGAGAATGTATAGGAAACAAGACCCTACCTGCAGTTATCTACCTGCTTATTCAAACCGCCTTGGTGAAAATGAACATTTCCTGGCCTTGGCTGCCTTGGTTTTGTGTGTGTGTGTGTGTGTGCATGCGTGCGTGCGTGCGTGCGTGCGTGCGTGCGTGCGTGCGTGTGTGTGTGTGTGTGAGTGTGTGTGTGTGTGTTTGTGCATGTTCACTGTTGTTTGTTGCTGTGCATCTGTTGCATGCGAGCCTTTAAGTATTCTTTCACACAGGTGAGGCTAGCACTACAGTGCCTGACCTCTCTCGATATAACAAAAAAGTCAAATCCCGTCTCTATGCAGATGACCTGGTTCTGTTTTCATCCACTGAAGGTCTGTCTGGTGGAAGATTTCTGTCAGAACTGGGCAAGAGAGGTTCACAATTTAGATTTGCACATGCACTACAATGTGATATACAATGTTTGGGACAGACATTTTCTGGAGAGGGGGTGGGGAGGGGGCATGTATAAAAAGTGCTGTAATTTCTACATGGTGAAACAAAACTGTATAAAAAAAATACCCTTTCATAAAGAGAAAGAGAGTCTGCACTTTAACCAATTGTGAATGGTCTGATTACAAATCTAAGATTTTGGAGTACAGAGCCAAATCAAGAAATGTATCTTTGTCCCAAACATTATGGAGGACTGTAATATATATCCAAAATAGCATACAGTAACTAGATTATTAGAACACATCTCAGAAATGTACACCCAAGGCAGCATTCGGATGGGATTTTCGGTGGTGGGTGTGGGGGTATTGGTGGTGGGTGTGGGGGTATTGGTGGTGGTGGTGGGTGTATTGGTGGTGGTGGGGGGGTTCAAGGGTTTAAATTCAAGGTGGACGATTTACACAATGAAGCAGTGGAATGAAGCATTGTGGGAGATATACAGAGTCACTGATGTAACTGCGTCAGTGCAGGTTTTTGATGCTGCTCATTGAGTCAGTGCACTAAGAGCTGGAGGAAAGCGCTTTTATTGAACGTACAGAAAGAACACGAGGCGTACAAAACCCGCTTGAAAAGCGCTGCTTGTGCCTGCAATACTGTGTCTGAGAGAGCAAAGCATTGCATGCGATAAGTGTTTATTCTGCCCACATGTCGTGCGGTCGGCACAGCTCAGCTCAGCCTCCTCTACATTAAAAACCTGTTCACATAACCGTTTAAACGGCACAAAAAGAGCGTGCAGAAACAGACATGAAAGGACCCCCCCCTCCCCCGCACCCTCCCCAAATCCTTAAAGGACTTAGGTGCTTACGGGAGTTTTTGAAAGAGATCCTACAGTTTATTTCAAAGCCAAGTGCTTTTTGATCAAAGCGTTCGAGAGGGAATAACGTGCGTCGCCATGGTGAGATCCTGCACGCAGGTGCTTAAGGGTTTTTTTGCCGCCCCCCGCCCCCTCTCCCCCTCCTCCTCCGCCTCCTCCTCCCAAAGGTAATGGTTTTGGTTTCCCATCTCCAAAGACAGGGCCCTCCACCAGGAGAGAGGGGGTTAGCACAACCAATTCCCTCCAATCAGAGGAGTGCCGCCAACACGGAGACATCCAGGTCCTGCTGGCCCTTTGACAGCGGCAGTGGGGTGGCATGGAGGTGGAGGTGGAGGTGGGGGGGGATGAGCTTGCTCTACAGGTGTTCAGCAGCTGCCCAACCTTTCAACTTACAGTAATCTCCAGACTGTGCACGAGCACAGAATTAACTAACCAATCATAGCTTTGTAGCCTTTAGCAAATGTAGCCTATGTTCACCTACACCCACAGGTGTACCTAGTTAAAAACACACTTTACCGCGGTTTGCGACGGGCGTTTTCTCAGGTGTGAGAGTAAGTAGAGTACTCCTCACAGAGGAGTACGAAGGTGAGCATCTGGAAGAGCTGGTTAGCTGCTTCTTACCTGGTATTAGCAGATACCACGTACAAGCCGGGCGCAAGCAGGTATTTAAAGGGGCCCGTGCCAGTCGCTCAAGAGGAGACGGTACCGTGTACACACACAGAGCGCTCTGCAGGGGCCCAACCACCGCCCTGCCACCTTCACCGCACGCCGATGGCTCTGGATAGCCCCACAGCTTGAGCTCCGCTTCCATAAAGCCAGAGAATATGTCAAATGGCTCATTTAGTCCACTTTTTTTCTTCTTTTTTTTTTAGACCCAGACATAGAAAATTCTTGTTGCATAATAAGGTTTAATTTCACCTTTTTATCTTATTTTCTTAATTGTTGCTTTAAAGCATTGTAAATTTATTTTGGCTTTTGATTTTATATACCGTCCTGGTGTACTTGCACATTCCACAGCCCTTGAATTGTGCCTGCTGCTCTCTGTTCTTGGAAAGCACTTTGCGCACGTTGGATGAAGACTGCTGCATAAACAAATTATTATTATCACCATGCATCCATTTTCCTGGTCAGGCTCGTGGGGGGGGGGGGGGGGGGGGGGGGGTGGGGGGGGCATAAATGGGGTGAAAGGTAGGACTGGATAGGTCACCAATCCATCACTGGGCCCATTCAGTCACACATTCATATCCCAATGTAGACTCTCCAATTAACCTAACCTGCATGTCTCTGGACTGTGGGAGGAAACCGGAGTACCCGGAGGAAACCCACACAGACACGAGGAGAACTCCATGCAGACAGTCCCCTCGGCTGAGATTCAAACTCTGTACCTTCGTGCTGTGAGGCAACAACGCTACTCACTGCACCACCATGCTGCCCTATTATCTAAATAAATAAGGTTAGGATACAGGCAGAGGGAAATCTGACCCGAGTCCAGCACTCCCACACTGGGATGCTTTAGGAATATGAGCCCTGGTTCAGGGTCTTTAGCAGCTAATTGCTCTTCTATGAGGTCACAACCCCATAACTATAAAGGTTGCCGTCAATTTGCATTTCTGTGGAGGTTCGACCGCGACGGCAATGCAAAAGCACGGTGAGTCACGGTCGCAGAAGAACCCGGAACTCGCTGTGAAAACGCACGCCTGTATCCCTACACCAATGATTTGTTTCCCCATAACCAAGATGTAACCTATTAAGGCTGGTGAATAAATCGGCAGTCAGAAAGCTCTTGGGCGTATTTATTTTCTATGTTGATGCACTCTCTCTCTCTCTCCCTCTCTCTCTCTCTCTCTCTCTCTCTCCCTCTCTCTCCCTCCCCTCTCTCTCCCTCTCTCTCCCCTCTCTCTCTCTCTCTCTCTCTTTCGTGAGTTCACTCGTTCTCCCCCTGCCATCAGAGCAGGCAGCAGGCACACTGTGTAACGACTTCTCAGGAAAAGAAGTCAACAGATGTTAATTATTCAGTGCCTGTTTGAAAACACGCACACTTCATTAAGTCCTTTTGCATCTGCCACTATAATGGCCCTGCTACATTTATATACATTATATCATTATGTGTATATTATATATAAACAATAAAACATCTAAAATTGCTTTTTTTCTGCCGGGTATCAGGAGGACATATTATTATTATTATTATTATTATCATTATTATTTTCTCATAGGCCATCTGGTGTTGAGAAAGTGCAGCGGAGACCCCTGTGCGTTCGTTCTAAACGTGTTGCTCGTTATACGCCTTTCGTCATACGAAATGGAAAATAAATAAATGAAGAACAAGCCCAATGTCACGGAGCCCCCCCCCCCCCCCCCCCAACACACACACACACACACACACACACACACACACACACACACACACACACACACACACACACACACACACACACACACACACCCTGCCCGCGCCCCGCCTCCACACCCCCCTCACTGCACAGCCTGTTGGTTACTTTAATTTTGATACTCAGCTCCCATCTCATGACATTGGGAGTGAAATGAACTGTTGAGAAATGGCATTACATAGCCAGGAATTGTGTGTGTGTATGTGTGTGTGTGGGTATGACTGCGAATTTGTGTGCGAGTGCGAGCACTGGTTTGTGTGGGTGTGCAAGTGTGAGTGTATATGTGTTTGTGTGATTGCGATGTGTGAGTGTTTGTGTTTTTGTGTGAGTGTGTATGTGTGTGTTTATGCGATTGTGTTTGCGTTTTATGTGTACAGTGCAGAATCCAGTCTGCTCCTGCATACAGTGTGGACCAAAAGTCTGAGGGACACTACCAAGTCCTGGTTGTTTTCACCATTTATCAAGAAATAATGCAGTTATGATACTCCAATTACACTTCTTATTCAAGAATACATTATTGAGAACTGTGACAAACCTAAACGCTGGGTACTCAATGGGAAGCGATTTCCATAAGGGCATGAACATCAGGCTCGTCCACCATAAGGTAAGCATTTCCCTATTCGTTGTCACTCCCCATTCAAATATTGTGTTCCTAAAGCTCAATATGCAAATATATGGGCCATTAACAACTAAAACCATCCATTAATTGAATTAATCTGCCATTATACCAGTTAATGTCGCTCCTGTTAGTGCTCTTACATTGTAAATACCTAGACACTTTTTGAAAATCTTTCTATTATATTATTTAAAACATAATGCATTCTGGGAATAAGAAGTATGAACAGAGTATCATAATTAATATTAGCCCCTTGATAAATAATGAAAACAATCAGTGTCCTGAGACTTTTGGTCCCCACTGTATAGGTGACTGCTGTACATAGTGTGCTATGATGAGATTCCCTCAGTCAGTTCCTCTGGAAATTTAAAGGTACAGGCACACATTCCTGCTGAAAACACTCTCGTCTCTAGTGCCCGTTGCGGTGGATAACATTTGGATACATCAGCAATGTAATCTCATTTGTTAGTGAAAGGGCTTTAACCTCCTGTAAGCAGAGGCAGCCTTTTGCACACCTGTGGCTTTTCCATGATGTTACAATTTCAATTCCTGTGTGCTGGAATACGCTTTGCCTGTGTATCCAGCAGTGAACGATTTTCCATTTTTTTTCCTGTCCAATTCCAAACCATGTTACACATCCCCGCAATCCCAATCCCATTACTGATATAGCTCATTCAGAGAGAAAAAAAAAAAACGTAAGATGTCGTCCCAAGCGTGCTTGGGCACTCACATCCAGTGACAGAGAGGAACAGAAGAATACATAATGAGGAGAACAGACCATCTAGGACATAAGGACATATAATGAGAAGAACAGGCCTTTCAGTCTATCTAGGCTCAGTCTAGAGCCCTGGTACTCAAATCAAGGTCTGAGAACTGCTGGTTTTCCACCCTCCCTTTACCTGGGAGTCAGGTGTGAAGACAGCCTGGCCAATCGCAAGCACTAATTGTTCAGGTAATTATCTGTGAGAAAAAAAACCAGGGCCGGATTTAGATTTGAGGTTCAGATTTGAATATCCATGGTCTAGTCCAGGGATGAGCAACTCCAGGCCTCACGTGTCGGTGTGTATGCAGGTTTTTTGCTGCCACCAGTTACCCTGGCTCAATCAGCTAATTAGTCATATACACCAACACTGATTCACTCATATTAGACCACAATAAAACCATGAATACATGCATACCAGCACAAGAACGTTCATGAGCTGCTAGCTAAAATATCAATAATCATGTAAATGATTGGGCTAATTAAATAATTGGTAACTTGGTAACTGGTGGCAGCAAAAACCTGCATAGACACCGGACCATGAGGCCTGGAGTAGCCCATCCCTGGTCTAGGGAGTACCCAGCACCGTGTCAAGCCAGGGCTTGAACACCCAGATGGTCTCTGCCTCCACTACATGACCTGGCCAGCTGGTCCATACACTAACAGATCTCTGTTTAAAAAAACGAACAAACAAAAAAATATACATACCCAGCTGAACAGCATAAGAGGAAAGAGCTCCTGGATCCAGCGAGTGACGTTCCCATGAATCAAACCCTGGACCTGGGAAAGGTAGACAGCTCCAGAGCTGCGCAGACCCATATTTCACCGGCGCGTAATAGGATCAGAGCCCCCCCCGGTCCTCCCTGGTTTTCCCCCCGGCCTGCCTATCCCTCAGAGCGAAAGTTTGCTCGTGCCTGCGCGTCTGGTCAAGGGGTTGCGAGGAAAGTGCATTTTCCGTCTGAAACTCGATTTTCCGCGGTGCGCTGGAAAGGACACGCTTTAAACGAGGCAATAAAGTACTTTTAATTCGCATACAACCTGCCCTCCCTCTCTCCCTCCCTCTCTCTCTGTCCCTGTCTCAATCCATCCCTCCCTCCCATTGCTATTGAAAGCTTGCAGGCACGGTTGCATCAGGACGAAGACCTGTCCAGGGCATGAAATAAATATCCATGAAAATGAACAAAACACAAGGCCCCAGGAAGCCCCATGCAGCATCATGTTTCTCTGTGATGCGTCTTTACCGTCATCCCATACATAGCGTGACGGTTATGCGCACGCACTTTGGGACGAAATCAGCAAGGTGGAGCTGTTTGGCCCAACTTGACCAAGTGTGCCCTCAGACAGACCCCTGATGAACACATGATGAACACATCCAACTGCACAGTTTTTGGGGTTGTGGGGGGTACACTGAAGAACTCCAAAGCAGGTGTTCCAATCTTGGGTTGGGAGTCGGGGGGGGGGGGTTTGTGTGTGTGTGTGTGGGGGTGGGGTGGATGACCTCGCACTCTCGTTCTGCTCCCAGTGCCGAGCTGCCAATCAGCAGCCAGAACCAGCCGCAGGAAGTTACCTCAGCTACTGTTGGGGAATGATGCGAAGCAAAACTAAAGGAAAACTATACTGAAAACCACAGAGGGAGGGGGTCCATTTATTCCCTGCTGACAGGAGCCCTGTTTGGGAGGGGGGGCGGGGGTGGAATTTGGTTCCAGCCAGTCGTTTGTCATCGTTGTCACAGTCAGGTGATGTGCCGGGACACATTGTTGGCTCGCAAGGCGACCCCGGGGGGAAAGCTCGGCGGGGACCGGGGAACGACGCAGACTTCCGCCGTTGAAAGAAAGCTCAGCGTGTCGCTCGTTAAGACAAGCTGCGGCCGTCACGCCGGGCCAGACACAGGGCCTGAGCAAACACAGCCTTTGTGGACCGGGTCTCAGTAGGAGCCATGGGAACATTGTGCTGCATTAAGTCACATTAAGAGTCCCAGGCCCCCGATGCGCTCCCCCTACTGGCGAAGCACGGACATAGCATGCGCAAACACAACTCTTGCATTCCATACGAAACACACAGTAGGCTTGCTTAGTGAAATGCGTGGTGTCATTGTGGTCATTTTGAAAGCACACACAGCTTAGGTTAGGGCACAGGGATCGAGGGACACGATCACGCTCTCCGACAGCGGTGCACAGTTTTTGTCGTAGCCACCAAAGTGAGTCCCGCTCAACGCTAACAGTAAGGCGCGTTGCTACAGTCAGAAAAGACTGCGACAGCTTGGATCAGGTGACCAGGGGGTGTGCAGTTGCATGGCTTGGGACTGGGGGAATTTGGGGGGGCGCCCAGAACGGCCCTGGCCCACCAGCTGGCCCCTGAAACAGGAGCTACTCGCAGCAGAGTGCTCACTGCACACCTGGATGAGCAGGTAAACAGCCACGTCTGAGCAGGACAGCAGCTCACGATGAGTCTCCCTGGTGGCACAAGCCATCTGATGTTCCAATGACATCACCTGTCTTATCCACACTCATCTAAAAAAAGTTATAAAGGACCCTGAAATTAAACGTAGTGGAACTAGAAAGCTCCCAACATGAAAGGGAATGGCTATCAACAGCGTAGTTTTAAAGTGATGATTTAATGTGTAATGACTGGCCTTCCATGTTGTGTGTCTTTTGAACGGATTCTGCTTTCTCAGACAACAGGGCCTCCAGAGAATTAATTCAGGTATAGGACAGAAAAATTATGCTTGATTAGGGCATCTCAATTTTCTTATTTCCAAATTACAGCACACAGACTTACTTTTTTTTGGAGTGTGCCTGTCCACTCACTTCGAACTTCATACCTTCAGGCTACCCCTTTTCTAATTATGGTGCTATTTAGCAGAGCATTGCAGCACCTTGTGTGTGTAGACCTGTAGTCCATATCTCCATGTCACTTATAATTCTATTAGTTTATTTGCAGGTATTTCGTTTTTTTTCCTGATGTCTTTGATTTGCTGTATGAAGAAAAAGTGCTTAATATTATTATTATTATTATTATTATTATTATTACTGACATTCATTTCCTATGCAAAACCATGTTTAGTGTTGTAGTACTAATGGAGAGTGCTTCAGTCACACCCCAGCCATCACCTCAATAGCCAATGTACATGCCAGCTTCTCAAAAGAGTGCAGTGGAGGTGCCTGTCTTTCGAAACTGATGTCAAGCATATCGCCTGTCTTTCGAAACTGATGTCAAACATATCATCTGTTTCGACGATGACAGAACGCTCTGAAGCGTGTTGACACGCTGACGTTTCGCCATGGCGACGCCCTGCCCCGAACCGATGTCGCGATGCGTGCTGAGGGAGGGGTCGATAGAGCAGGAGCCTATTCGTTTACGCCCATCTCTCTCTCTCTCGTTCTCATGCCAGAAGCACGTACACACACAGCTGTGACACTCAGATGCGGTTAATTATTAACAGTCTCTTTTATTGCCTCCCCGTGGCTCGGTGACCCTAAAGGGTGCTGTTGTTGCTCCTCGTTTTTCGGCGGTAATTGGCTTTGATGGGGGGGGGGTGGGGTTCTGATATGGGGGTTTGCGGTTCTCTCGACAGGGTGTGGCTTGCTCCTGTATGACATGGCCGCTTCCCTGAAAAGTATCACAGATTGAGGTACAGAAAGGCGGTCTGCTGCCAGCTCTGGGGAGATTCAGATTGCCAGTATTAGCGGGGGCTGGGCACCTGGGTTCAGATGTGGTTTGTGTGCTACATTATTAAATGAAGAAGAGAAAGTAAATCCTGCCTTTGATTTTATTGCTAATACCATTACAGCAATAAACCCTTCATGTAATAAAGACTTGATATCAAGGTTGATGTAAGTAATGCTACACTTATTTGTTAAATGGAAAAAAAACTCACAAGGTAGGATAAACGTAATTCTGAATTAGATTTATTGAATTTGTAGATAATATCATCATTTAATATGCAGCCGTAGCGGTTTTTGTAGTTTGAGTGTGTGTACATGCAGTATGTGTATGTATGTGTGTGCCTGTGTGTAGCTCTGTGTGCGTATGTGTGTGTGTGTGTGTGTGTGTGTGTGCATGCAGCTGTGTGTATATATTTCTGTGTGTATGCATGTGTATGTGTGTGTATGTATGTGGATATGTATGTGTGTGTGTGTGTGTGTGTGTGTGTATGTGTGTGTGGGAGAGAGAGGGAAAGAGAGACAGTGTGTGTGTGTGTGTGTGTGTGTGTGTGTGTGTGGGAGAGAGAAAGATAGACAGTGTGTATGCATGTATACATGTGTGTGCGTGTGTGTGTGTATGTGTGTGTGGGAGAGAGAGAGAAAGATAGACAGTGTGTATGCATGTATACATGTGTGTGTATGTGTGCGTGTGTGTGTGTGTGTGTATGTGTGTGTGGGAGAGAGAAAGATAGACAGTGTGTATGCATGTATACATGTGTGTGTATGTGTGTGTGCGTGTGTGTGTGTGTGTATGTGTGGGAGAGAGAGAGAAAGATAGACAGTGTGTATGCATGTATACATGTGTGTGTATGTGTGTGTGCGTGTGTGTGTGTGTGTATGTGGGGAGGGCTAGGTCTCACTGTAAAAGCCAGCAGATGTTTGCTGCAGCAGAAGCGCGCCGCTCTGTCCCCTGTGCACACACACCCAGCCTGCATCCTGCACACGGAGGCAAAGGTAAACAACAGGCTCCTCATTTATTCAGAAGGCAAACAGAAGTGCGCTGCGGTGCGCTGAATGGGAAAAATTGTTGATCATTTATTTAGGGCTGCTTTGTCGCGGAAGCCCAGGGCTAATTTTTTTCCCTGAAACGAGACAGCTCACCCTCCCACTAACTTCATTAGGGCGAAAGCTCATTCGTTTGTGTCTGGTTAGGGCTGTGGGTTAGAGAAACCTTGCCCTGGAAGAACGCTCCCAGACAGAGAGATGCACAGACGGAGAGGGGAAAAAGCTTGTCACAACTCTGTCAGCTTAAAAAAAAAAGACAATGTATAATGTTAATTTAGTTAAGCAACTTGTGCGAAACCAAACAAGGCTAGCTTTAAATGTTTTACCACATGCCGTATCCGGTTGCAGCTGCACATAAGTTTATAGCTCCAACAGAAAGATTTTTAACGAAACGGCTTTGACCGCTTTCTGCGCTGAATTCGATGGGCACGCAAAATCGGCTCGATGTGATGCACCTGTATGAACTGAATCCTCAGTGTGTTTGTGAACCCCCCCCCCCCCCCCTTCAGAGGATCACCTCCAAAAAAAAAAAAATGTGAATTCATTGTGTGTTTATCCCTCTGTGTCACGGAAAATCCTGTGGTGCATACCAGACCAGTTCAAAACACTGTTCATTCCTGTTAAGAGTCTGACAGTCCACACACACGAAGAGAGAGGAGAGAGAGAGAGAGAGATAGAGACAGAGAGGGGGGGGGCGGATGTGGCCTGTGTTGTTGCCTGCTGTCGGGTCAATCATTTCTACTGGAACCAATTTGTCGATTCATTACCTAATTAACCTGAAGGTAGAGGAGACACTTTGTGTTTAAACCATCTGCAGCCAAAGAAAATTACATCAGGGACCAAAAAAAAAAGGGGAAAAAATCAGGCCAATTACAACAAGGCTGTACTTTAGAGTGAAGGTGAAAAATCTCAGTTTTTCCTTTCATAAAATTAATGGCAAGAAAGTAAGAGAAAGATTATGTAATCAAATGGAGTCATGGAAGGACCGGTAGCTTCTCCTGAGAGAGCGGCAGGCCCGTCAGAGCCATTGGCAGCCTGAGACTGGCACTCATTCCCTGGGGAGTGCTCACTCTAGGCTTTCTGGGCCTTCTTGTTTAGATTGCCATCGCCCTGCGTTTCGTCCCAGAGAAGGAAAATGTGAGGTTTTAGATGAATAAGGCTTTCATCGTCTGTCAAGACCAGTTAGCCCCTGTTTGAAGAGGAGCTGTTCTTTCGCTTACAGTGAGAGAGAGAATTATTTTTTAAAATTTAAAAACCAACTTTATTGTTACATCTGAACACGATATTCAAATGACGCTTACAGTTTACTCACAAGAGCAATAAAAAATGAGAGGACAGAGAGGGAAAAGAAAGAGAGAGAGAGAGACAGAGAGAGAGAGAGAGAGAGACAGAGACAGAGGGAGAGAACGTGAAACCTCTTGAAATGTTCACGCATGCATATGTTCGAAGGAAGTCCCGCTTTTAGCTGCCGTTAACGTTAGCGTAAGCTTGCGTCTCGTGTTTAGCACGCCTCTGCTATACCGCGACAAGACAGTGGCACTAATTGCGTTTTCTCGGCCCCTGTGAGCTGCGTGCAGCCCGCTCTGGCCTCACTCACGAGCCCCTCGTTAATGTTTTAAACGATATTGCGAAAACAATCGCACGTAACACGTAACATTATTGCTCATAGGGATCTCTCTTTTTTTCCCCCCCTGTGTCATAACATTTAAAAAGATACATTAGCACCTGTTATTTTGTTCGTCCCAGTCGCGCCGCAAGAACCGCTCGACGGCGAGATACGCGAAAGGCTCGCGGTCCCTCGCTTGTTTTTTGAGAGAGACCTTTTCTCTTTCTTTCTTGGGGAAAAAAAGCGGGTACGTTGCGAGATGTTTGCGTAGACTATTACGGGGATTAAGGGCTCTCTGCCGGTATCCTGGAATAACAGAGACGGATCCCTCTCAGGCCGCTCCGCGGTGCACGACTGTGAGGTGAGCGGCAGGAAATGGCGGGAATAGCGGTTGGGGAGAAAGGGCCTGACTCATACAGACCACCTTGGAGCAGGCCTTCAAAGGGCCCGGCCCTGATCCCTCCATCCCACCGCTTCACGCAATGCCGCCCGTCTGGACTCTCCCAGCATGCACTGCGTGCGAGGAGCCGCCCCTAAAAAGCCGCCGTCAGGGCCTCGTGTCTGCGGACCCCGGGCCCTCGTGCTCTGGTGTATTTATTCGTTTGACACTGGGGGCGTATTTATTCAGCTCATGCTGCCTTGAGTAGATCTTGTTCTTTTCATGTTTATTTTAATGCGATGTCGTCTTTGATTGTTCTGTGTTGTGTTGTAAAGCAGACTAAAGTTCTCAGCTCTAAATCAACTCCCAACAGAGTCAAGTTGAGAATACGTGGACTTTATTAGAGTTAAAATTATTCAATTATTCAGAGTAGATTTTACAATAAACAGACGCGAAAAAAAATGTATGCGCAATAAAGTTTCATTCATATTCATTCATTCATATTCTCATATATGAGAGAAAGAGAGATAGGGAGAATAGACTAATATGAATGAATGATTTAACTTTATTGCCTTTTCTGGAATTCGTTTTGCAAATATTGAGTCAGTGAAATGAAACTGGGGATGTGGTGGGTGGAGGGAGGGAGCGTCTCTGTCTGGGTTCTGGAGATTGGGAT
>CM056379.1:12582244-12603182 GCA_029718625.1 Synaphobranchus kaupii
TTCTGCTGTCAGGGGGCTTTGAAAGCCTCGAACGGCATCTCGGAAAAAAAATAAATCAAGAATGCCGCGTCTCCGCCATTGTTTTGGCGAGGTCTTGAAACAGAGACCTCCGACCGAGCGTGGCTTCGAGGCAGGGAAGGTGACCGACTTCAACGCTATCCGGTTCCCACTGGAAGCAGGAATGGAAACCCGAGACCCGTTCACACACCGCGGGGCCCGTCTGGGTTTCCGATTCGCTGTCGCTGATATAGCGGTCAATTTAGTCTTCCCTCTAATTCAATTAGCATCATTAATTGGATACGGGGAAAATGGCCTCGGAACAATAAACAGCCTGAAGATCTGGGGCTGGATCCTTTCTATGCGACGGGATCCATGGGGTTGAATGGGACAAGAGTACAATGTGAGGGGAACTTAATTTTGAAAAATGCACATAAAAAAATACCAAAAAATGCTCGTTAGAAAAAAAAAAGAAAATTACTGTTATGTTACACAGAACAAAAAACGAATAAAATATTTATAGGCATCAAGAATGTAAAAACACCCAGAATGTCAGTAGGGAAATAGAAGTGGTGGATTATTTAAAATAGTAATATATGTGTACATTATTATAAATAAATAACTTCAAAAATACATTTTTTTATTTTTTTCCTCCCCACCCACCCCGCCGTCTAAATTTCCAAGCTTTAAAAGCAGCTTGGTACGTTTAAAATATGGGAAATAAAATTCATATTTTCTCCACACTGTAACCAAGGCAACGGAAACACACTCCTCCCCGAGAGAGCGGAGCGCGTCTGCGAGCTCTGCTTTAGAGACGATCCCTCTAATGCCCAGATCCTCTGTGCTTCACTGCTGCCCAACTGAAAGCACACAGGACGTGAGGGAAGCGGTTGTGCAGAAAGCTGTGTCTCTGTCTCACAGTAAGGATTCAGTCATAGTACCTGAACTGAACTGTGGTGAACCCTCCTCCCCCCAGTTTGTACTGTGGGCGGATGGGTGGATGTCCCCCAGACTGGCCTCTCTGGTCATTTTCAGTCACCAGGCGCTCTCGTTACAACCCCGGTATCCCCCCGTTTCCTTCGGCCCATCCTACACCACCATGTACAGGCACATTCACTCGTCCCACCCAAAAATCCGCCCCGTCATCTGGTAGAACTTCATGTTGAAGGGCCTGTAGAAGTCCCTGAGTCTCTGCACCACCTCCGGGTGGATGTTGGGGTGGGTGCGGCCTTTGGTTTTGCCCAGGCAGTGGGGCTTGCTGCTGCCCTCCGCCTTCTTGAGGCAGGGGAAGCCCTTGGTCTGGTTGAAGTAGAAGTGTTTGTCCGTGATGATCCTCTTGAGTCCCAGGAAGTCCTGCACGCGGCCGAGCTCCCCCGCCGGGTCGCTGATCAGCCTCTCGCCGCTCACAAACAGGATCTGCCTCATGGGGAAGAACTGCAGCCAGTTGTCCAGGTGCTTGGCGTAGATGCCGATCTGGACGGCGCTCCAGGACGTGTCGATCAGACCTGTAGTCCTGTTTTTGAAGGTTAGGCTCTGGAAGGTGGGGATGTCGGGCTTTTTGGACAGCGTCTGGGTGTAGTCGGAGATGGCCCGGGTGACGGGGTCCCGCACCACCACGATCAGCTTGGTCTCCCGGCACATGGCGTAGATCCGGGCCGGCGCTTCCTTCGTCACGAAGTAGCTGGGGGTCTTCTCCATGGTGATCTGACCCTCCAGGGTCTTGGGCATCAGGTCCCTGAGAGGGATGGGGGGCGGGAGAGAGAGAGAGAGAGAGAGAGAGTTGTTATAGACATATAGCACCATAAAGAACTGAGCCGTTTGTAAATGCTAAATGCCAAAAATCTATGCAAAATGGAATACATTTCCCACATAGCACCTCTCTTACTACATAATTTCTCGAGACTTTATATCTCTAGAAGCACAGCTAACCTGCACCTGTCAGGACAGCACTAGTGTGTAGGAACTCGGTTTCAGTCATTTCTTCACTGTCTTACTGTGCCTGAGCACGGGCACTATTTTCTATGAATATGCCTTCCAAATCTGCTCCTGCAACTCTCCCCCAAAACACAGGGGTACAGGTTTTTGGAGGAACTGTGCCTTTGTGAACACAGAGATGGGCTGTTATTATGAGGAAGACCAATACCCCACTTTCATAATTCCTGGCCTGTGGTAAAAAGATTTTGTAACCCTTAACAATATATGGACAAATATACAAATGATTGGCGTTTTCAGATTTTGCTATAAAAAAAAAAACATTGCTATATACACTGTCACTATTTATTATTACATTGCCCAAAAACGTCAAAAGCACAATATTTAACAGTATATTCCAGCTCTGCAAGGGTCTACAATGGCATTACAATCAAGGACAACAGAAATAAAAGAATGAACAGTTGAGCCATTTTGCAATCTTGTAATTTGATCAACAAACCACTAATACATCTTGGAGAGGAGAGGCCTTTTTTTGAGAAAGATGTGCAGGAACAGCTGCCGTTTGGTAAACAGAATAAGGGAAAGCATACATTAATGACCAGGAACATGAACCCCAGGAGTTTCAGATATCCACAAAGATTCATTTTCCCAAACTGAAAATACATAATAAGGATATTGGGGAAAACAATACCCTGGCAACATTTGAGCTCACATAGTTTCAGCTAAGTTATGCAGGCTATCCAACAGAAAAAGAAAACCCAGTATTTACTTTAGTGTGTGTGACTCCATCTCCAGTGCTATTCAATGCTGCATATTTGCAAGTATGAATTTTAATGCTAATATTTATTTATGTAACTTGTAGTTTTGGATAATTATCCGTTTTTACAGCTGGGCATTTTACCGACGCAGCACAAATCGAGCGCCAGGCTCAGGGCAAAGTGAAACACAGCAGTGCCCCCCTTGTGAATCAATCCTGCAACCCCTACATTACAAACCCAACTCTTTAACCACTATGCCACGCCACACGCCCCTGAGTGAGTTCCGGTCCCTGTCGTGCTTCAGGACACAAGGGAAGGAGGAGGTTGCTGTGACCCCCCCCCTCTCCCTCCGCCCACAGGACAGTGACCTGAACCAAGGGGATAAAAGCAGCTCATGAATAATTAAGGAGCCTCTTCTGCCATTTAGTGCCTCTGCAGAATACAGCTTTAAAATTCAGAAAAGTACAGAACACGCCCGTCAATTATTCATCCTGCTGCTGCTGGGGCGTAAAGCCAAGGCCTCCCTCTGACAAAAGGCCTCGGACGGCACACGGGGTACGAGACGTGAGGCGTGGGGGCGCCGGTTGGGAGGCATCGAGGTCCCTGATCTGCAAACAGGCCACTTCAGCCTTTAAAGTGTCCTCTTTAATGTGCCATCTTCCCCCTTCAGCAGAGTCAGGACCATAGAACTAAATAAAAACTCCTTCCCCCTTCAGCAGAGTCAGGACCATAGAACTAAATAAAAACTCCTTCCCCCTTCAGCAGAGTCAGGACCATAGAACTAAATAAGAACTCCTTCCCCCTTCAGCAGAGTCAGGACCATAGAACTAAATAAGAACTCCTTCCCCCTTCAGCAGAGTCAGGACCATAGAACTAAATAAGAACTCCTTCCCCCTTCAGCAGAGTCAGGACCATAGAACTAAATAAGAACTCCTTTCCCCTTCAGCAGAGTCTCAGGACCATAGAACTAAATAAGAACTCCTTCCTCCTTCTAGCAGAGTCTCAGGACCATAGAACTAAATAAGAACTACTTCCCCCTTCAGCAGAGTCAGGACCATAGAACTAAATAAGAACTCCTTTCCCCTTCAGCAGAGTCTCAGGACCATAGAACTAAATAAGAACTCCTTCCTCCTTCTAGCAGAGTCTCAGGACCATAGAACTAAATAAGAACTACTTCCCCCTTCAGCAGAGTCAGGACCATAGAACTAAATAAGAACTCCTTCCCCCTTCAGCAGAGTCTCAGGACCATAGAACTAAATAAGAACTCCTTCCTCCTTCTAGCAGAGTCTCAGGACCATAGAACTAAATAAGAACTACTTCCCCCTTCAGCAGAGTCAGGACCATAGAACTAAATAAGAACTCCTTTCCCCTTCAGCAGAGTCTCAGGACCATAGAACTAAATAAGAACTCCTTCCTCCTTCTAGCAGAGTCTCAGGACCATAGAACTAAATAACAACTTTCCCCTTCTAGCAGAGTCTCAGGACCATAGAACTAAATAACAACTTCCCCCTTCTAGCAGAGTCTCAGGACCATAGAACTAAATAAGAACTCCTTCCCCTTTCTAGCAGAGTCTCAGGACCATAGAACTAAATAAGAACTACTTCCCCCTTCAGCAGAGCCAGGACCATAGAACTAAATAAGAACTACTTCCCCCTTCAGCAGAGTCAGGACCATAGAACTAAATAAGAACTTCCCCTTTCTAGCAGAGTCTCAGGACCATAGAACTAAATAAGAACTACTTCCCCCTTCAGCAGAGTCAGGACCATAGAACTAAATAACAACTTCCCCCTTCTAGCAGAGTCTCAGGACCATAGAACTAAATAAGAACTCCTTCCCCTTTCTAGCAGAGTCTCAGGACCATAGAACTAAATAAGAACTACTTCCCCCTTCAGCAGAGTCAGGACCATAGAACTAAATAAGAACTCCTTCCCCTTTCTAGCAGAGTCTCAGGACCATAGAACTAAATAAGAACTCCTTTCCCCTTCAGCAGAGCCAGGACGTAGAACTAAATAAGAACTACTTCCCCCTTCAGCAGAGTCAGGACCATAAGAACTCTCTCTCCCCCTCTTTTATGTAGTTTTGGCATACTGGAATGTTCCCACTCCGCTGTCTGTCTTTTATACTCCTTTTGTGTTAAAAAAACAAATCCCATCATGATATAAAAAATGCATATTTATGTTCCAGTAGAGGCACAGGCAAACAAAGCATCCGTATATACCAGGGATGACCAATCTTATCCGAAAAAGGCCCAGTGTGGATGGAGGTTTTCGCTTTACCCCAGCACTACAACACCTGACTCAACTAATTAACTAATCATGGCTTAAATAAAGACCTTGATAAGTGGAATCAGGTGTCTTAGTGCTGGGATAAAGCAAAAACCCGGAACAGTTCTTTTTACTTCAGTCCATGTTCTAGATTTGGGAGGGTTCTGGGTTTTCCTCAGTGCAGTTATCCTGCTTCGTAGTATGCCCCCTGGTATATGAAATATAAAATCTACAAAAAGTAAGTGATGCAAAATCAACAGGCTTTAATGTGGCTGTCTGTCTCTGTTTCCATACCTGACGTCTGTTAGTGTCTTTTATGCTGTTGAATCTGCTGTGAAAATTCCACAGAGCTCTGTGGACCTGTCAGCTTTTATTGTGCCAGTGCCTGTGATTTCTTTTGAATAACACTGGTTTGACACACAAACACCAACCGCCCACCACCATGTGGAGCATTCCTGGCCTACGATGGACGTGTGCCCCCTTTGGGAGAACCTGCTCCATTTGGACAGTTTCTCTCTTCCCAATAACCTGCCGTTTACCCCTGCCCGAGTCACAAAACCCACAATCCTCCGGGTGTTGCGGCGCGTCCTCGCACCTCCGGGTCGCCGCTTGCGCTCGAAAGGAGGACATTACGGTAAAAAGCGAGGGATGAGGAGGAAGTATGAAGCCACCCAGAGATTGACCGCTGCCTGACCCTGACAAGCCTTCTGTTGGGAAGCTTCACCTGCTGGATCAGGCTTAGCTCCGCCCACTATTATTTCTGCCTCTCTCCTTCCACGAGGAGGGGGGGGCGGGGGGTTTGGCCGGGTAGGTTATTCTGACCAACTTTGGCAGGTTTTTGAAGCAGCAATTTGCTTCAGTATCGTTTATTTGTTTTATAATATCTAATATTTGTTTAGATTCCTCATAGCAGTCAAAGCAAAGCAAAGCCAACCATCACAATATCAGTGACCGCACTTTATTAAATCCTTCATTTTGACTCTTCCAATATGACACACACCTCTGGGGTTCAAACTAAGGCAGAGCAGAGGAACTGACTTTTTATAAACATCCTTCTAAAATATTATTATTGCTAATTATTAGGCTGGGGGGTCTGCCATATTATTGTATTAACTCTGTGGGGAGTGAGGAGAATGTGCTTGAGGATAAACCAACATACTGCACTAAATGAAAGCAGATATAGATCTACAATAGTTAGCAACACGCATGACATATTTAATCTAATTTTAAGACAACTGCAGTGTAATCTATGGTGGGGGGGGGGGGGGGGGGGGGCATTATAACTGCTATTTAACAGCAAGGCTTTTTAATCAGCATTTATGTTGTTTAAAACAATCTAGACAGGTCCATTATTATGATCGTCCTGGGATGGCCGTATCATCTAAACATGAGATTCACTACCATCAAAGTGGTGCTACGATCAAAGCAAGTAAAAACACTGAAAATCATCATTTTTTTAAATTGGACCAATTAGTTCAGACAGACACACTGTACTTCTATGCACTTTTATTCTGCAGGAATTTTGTAGCTTCCACTACTGACTGTAAGCCTGAAGGTGAGGATCATTAGGGAGGAACTGGGTGTATCAGTGTTGTATTTGTTCTTGGGTATGTCGGTTGTGCTCCGGTGGGTGGCATTTCAAAATGGAGGGCTGAACAGGGGGAGGAGGGTGGGGCGGGGGTGGAGAGAGGGAGGGAGGGGATGGAGGGAGGTGTAGGGGTGGAGCCTAAGCAAAAAGAGTTCACTCTTCTGTTGTGGTTTGGAAACAAAAAAACAAGACAGGATTTTAACCCCGATGTGGGGGGTGATGCCCACAAATAATTGATAGGTGAGGTAGACCCACAGGTCCCCCCCCATTACTATAACAGGGCGTACTAGGCCACGGGTAAGGACACACACACACACACCCACACACACACACACACACACACACACACACACACACACACACACACACACACACACACACACACACACACACACACACACACACACACACACACACACACACACACACACACACACACACTATTACCTCTCTTATAAAAAAGTAATGGACTTGTTTTAAAGCAAACATCCATATTTGATGCTGTGCATCTTGCTCGTCCCATGCAATCCCCCGGGGCCGTGTTGTTGCACAGGCTTATGGGATGCCCCGGGGAGGGGGGGGTAGGGGGAGAACAGGCGTGGGAGCAGGGCATGATGGGAAAGCTTCAGGCTCTCACTCAGTACTCCAACGCCATTTCTACAGTAAGGTCTCCCGCCTGGATTTCCACTTGGGCGAATGCGTCGGAGCTCAAGCCAGAGACACCGGTCCCGTTTTCCACTCCAGGTGGCCTTTTTCTGCCCATTGACTCCACCGCCTCCCTTCTGTGTAAGAACAGTCAGCTGTGAAATGTGTTCATATACAAATCGGCCTCGTCTCCTTTTTTCCACTCCTCCTGTTTCGAGAGGGCCATCTGCACACCGTTTACACAAACACCGTAGGCAGGTAAAACTGCACTTTGAAAATGGATGGACATACATTTAAAATAAAAAAAATCATACCCCCCCCCCCCCCCTCCACTTGACATACTCACAGTCACAGAGCTATTAAAAGTAAAATGTCATAAAAATGGGTGTATGGGGCCTGTAGGAAAAATTCTAGGTTATTTCTAGGTGTTTCTGTTTAGTGAAACCAATATGTTTTAGCTATTACTGTGTTCTCTGTAAGGAGAATTACCCTCTTTTCACCCAGATGTTTGGATCCCACACATATTTCTTCATGTGGAGAATTTAAAAGTCTCTCGCTCTCTCTCTCTCTCTCTCTCTCTCTCTCTCTCTCACTCTCACATACAGAAAACCTCCAAAATGTAATTCCAGGGAGAACCGAACCGCACTGCAGGCTGGCGACCCGGGCGCTACCATTCACAGGCCCTGTAGGACCCTGGTACCATAAAGCTCGCCGGTTCATCAGATCATTAAGGGAGGGATTTTCCATCCAGGAGGACCAAACCCCCAGAGGGTTCTGGGTAAGTTTTACTGGCAGCGTAGGTGACATAAGTGACACAGTGCTCACTACCTTCCCAGAGGCTCCACGAAATTTACTGCCTCTCCCCTCGCTCTGGCTTTGATGTCTTTTTATTTTCGGTAACTTACCCAGAATATATACGATCCCAGCGCCCCGCCACCAGGCATTAATCGCAAGGCGGCTCCCTCTCTCTTCAATGAGTCAGATCGTACAACGGGACCGAACCTGGCCCCTGGCTTCTCATCGTGCTTCCAAGGCTTCAATTACGGCCCGGCGGTCTTCTGTAATTACCGCACGTTTAGAAGGGGAAAAAAAAAACTATTTTCAAAAAAAACTGCTGCGTCGTTCCAGTGACGTCTTACGCGAGGTTTTATTCCGCCGTATTGGGGGGATGCTAACTCAAACCGAACGTGAACGAGTACAGCTGTGGATTCAAAGGCGAGGCGGGTAACGTGAATCGCCGCACTTAAACACGCGCATAAGCACGGACAGAAGAAAACGCTTAACAGGAGCTCAACGTTAGTGCAAAACGGCAAAAGCGTATAAATATACCGTCATGAGTCATAGAGGCTACTTAAATCCCATTTGAGCAGACATTCCACTGTAAGGGCTAATGGCACATCTGTCAATGTATCCTTTGTAAGGTTGTCTATAAAAAGAGCACTTTAGAATTAGGAACCGCACGCATTAGTGCTGTTTCTCTCTGCTCCAGACTGTACTGCCACACACACACACACACCACATGCACATATGTACACACCACATGCACGCACACCCACACACACACACACACAGACATGACATGCTTGTGTACACAATACATGCACACACACATACAGTGGCTCCCGTCTTCGTCTGTAAGTATGTAATGCAACCAAACTCTTTCTGATAAATGTACCACAAGACGGGGAAAGAGAAGGGGAATAAATTCTGAAACAAACAACAAAATAAGCTGCGAACAGGACCCCCACCCCGCCCGCGCCACGCCCCGCCCCCCCCCCCCCCACCCCCCCCGCGCCACGCCCCACCCCCCTCCCCCCCCCCAGGTCAGTGGGAAGGGAGACAGCTGGCTATGTAACGGGTTGTGCGATGAGAGGATAGCTGCTTTTCTACACACTCGTCGTGTCCTCACAAAGAGGCTATAAATACCCACCAGCCATTCTGCTCAGATAGTCATCTTTTAATTAGCTTAATATTTTTGTTGAGGCCAAGTAACCAGTAGCTGTCTTTTACACCCCCCCCCCCCCCACACACACACACACACCCCTCCAACGCTCCTGGGCAGCCATTTTTCCAGGTCACTGGGCTTGAGATGGGGTCGGCGGAGCTGGGTGTGATTTAGGTTGATGGGATGGGAGGGCATATGATAGAGGCCGCACACACAGCGGGGCAGTACTAGTTTATGTGCCCGTCATTGTGCCTGTGGCGATGTAGCCTCTGCTACCACACAGGAGTGACACGGCGGGGGTGGTTGTTGGGGGGGTTGGGCAGTTGTAATCACCTGTGAGAACAGGTGTGGGAAGGAACAGGTGAGGGACAATGTAAAGGCCTGTTCTGGTCCCGATGCTGCACTGCGGGACGGGGCGTGTCGTGCCGGTAGCTTTTTTTTTCTGGGTTACGGCGGCGGAATCATGTGCTTGTCGCTACCAGCCTGACGGAGAGGTTGTGCTACGCAGCAGGTGTCTTGTACAGAGCTGCTCAGATGGACCTGTTCTGAGGGATTTAGGGGGAGCGATCACCTTTAAGTCCTGCTCCATTTCAGCCAGAAACACCCCACCACCCCCCCCGCCCCCCCCCGCCCCCGTAATGTCCCACCTCACCCAGGGCTTGGGGTAACCTGGCCTTGTCTTTAGAGTTTCCCCATCCCAGCAATCTCCACTTTGCATCCTGTCCTCGTAAAACCCCACACACACACAACACACACACACACACACACACACACACACACACACACACACACACACACACACACACACATGCACACACCTACACACACACCTACATGCACAGGCACACACACACACACACACACACCTACATGCACATGCACACACACACACACACACACACACACACCTACATGCACACACCCACACCTACACGCACACACACCTACAAGCACATGCACACACACACACACACACACACACACACCTACATGCACACACCCACACCTACCAAGCACATGCACACACACACACACACACATGCGCACACGCACACACCCAGACCTACATGCACGCACACACACATGTACACATACGCACAACACACACACACACCTACACATACACATGCTTTCCTCTTCAGCTATTGCTTTTAAGCCCACGCCAGTGTGTCCCCAATAAAAAATTAACTGCAGCAGCACTTATGGGAGGAGACGCACCCTTTAACGCCCAGCAACAGTGCGTACAGGCGACTTCAGCCTCTTTCCACACAGAACTAGGGAGTATATCCAGTTTATTTTCCATTGCTTAATGGGAAACTAGCCAAATGTAGCCCATTAGGAAATGGAACATGCTGAAAATATACTGAAATAAAATATATTCTCACAATATATAGGAACGTTATAAACATGCTTATTGAAATATATTCATCATTAGGTTCAGGGCATGAAATTAACATTTTCATCCACTGGCCAGAGTGGCTTGTGGATTCTACAAATCACCAGCCATTTTCAACATTTTACCAGCCACATTACCTTTTACAATATAACAACGTGGTTGGTCATCTGCCAAAGTGCCTGGTAGAATCTTACCAGCCACAATCAAAATTTTACCAGCATTCGGCTGGAGGTGGGTGTTAACTTCATACCCTGATTTCATTTAAAAAGATGTTCATATTTACAATATACTGCAGTATATTCCATTTCCGGAAGGGAGGATTTGAACCTGCAAACCTCCTGTTCACTAACCCTTCACTCCTCCCCTGTGCTCTGATTAATATGCCCACCCTCCACGCTGATTAAGGCGAGACAAAGCCCCTATCTTCTCATGCGCCAGGCATTCACAGTCAGATAACAGCCCGGGACCGCAACGAAGAGGAGCCACGAACAGGAAGTCACATTTAGGGTGACGCAATTAGCAAGATAAGGGACTCGTACTTATTTGGAACTGCGCTCTCCGTCTTCCGGGTAATGAGTGTCTTGATAAAAACGAGCGGTCACAGTGGCCTTGAGCTCCTGATTGGAGGGGGTCATGGGTTCAACTCAAGATTGGGACACTTCACTGTCACGTCGCTGATAGGAGCACCACACGGCAAACATATCTCGTAGATTTAAAGCAACTAATTTATGTAATTTCATTCATATGGCACAAAGCATCTGTGTGCGTATCTACATGGAGTGGTAAAATGAGGAGAATGAACTATAGCCAAATTCCTCCCTTCTCACCCAATGCATCCTGGGATAGGCTCCAGCCCCCCTGTGACCCTGACCCAGAAATAAGCAGGCGAGATAATGGATGGAACTATAGCCCGTTGAGTAAAGTTATGGCAACAGTGCCAGACTGTATCTCAACATTTATCCCCCTTGTACAGTATGAATGGCTTTCAGAGTATGTGCATAATATAACATTTAAAGCGCTGGTAAGCCACTCTGGACAAGGGCCAGTCGCAATGAAAAAATAAACAACGTAATAGGGCGATAATAAAGATGTGGGGGGCTGGGGGGGGAGAGAAATTCCTGCTCTGGGGGTTATGATATGTGTCCCCAGGTTTGTGCTGGCCAATGTCAGGTGGGGGGTGGGCTTACCGAAAACACAGTACTCCATAGTGCCTTCTGGTATCAATTCCATCAATGATCTAAACTGCTGCTGTAATCTAATAAAATCTAATTGAACCACTCAAGTCCCGTTTCCAAATCTGACACACAGCTCTCCTTTCAAACCACACCAGAGAAGGGACGAATGAAAAAAAAAGCATAACATGTCTGGATGACGGCCATCGCGTAGAGGAATTCTGCTCTCTTTTAGGAAAACATTTCAGGGTTCGGCTTACACCGGCCACCCCTTAGCAAAGTAGGAAAAACGAGGCTTTTTCATTTCATTGACTTGGAAAATTAAAGGAGCCATAAATTCGTTAAAAAAAAAAACACAAAATTGTGCAGTAACGTTCGTTACCGAGTGAAAATTGATGGCGAGTAAGGTGTTGGAATAATGTTGTAACTATGTACTGAAATATAAGCATTCGTCTGTACTTTTTTACGATCCTTGTATAAATAAAATTTCCGTGCCACACACTTTTCTTGACATTGAGCGGTGAGTGCTTTTTGTTTTTTGTCATTTCCCCCCTGTTTTTTTCATATCAAACTACCACCGTGTGATTTAGTGAAATTTTTATAGAGTTAGTTTTGCAGTATGTTCTAATAAATTTATCAGCAGTGTTTTAAACAGACTGCTTTCTGGCCTGGGGCTGAGTGTAAATCCCTAGTTTATTGCGTAGAGGCGGGAAAAAAAAATAAGCTGTATCTTTGTGGCGACCTGCTTGTGAATTATTTACCCTCTATAACTGCAGGGGAAGACAGGCTTAGAGGTAAGAAAAGAAGTAATTCACTAGCGACATCAGAAAAAAAGGTAAACCTTTTAGACACTGAGTGAAAAGAGAGGGAAAGACTTTCAGCCCAGCTCTCCCACTTTTAGTACCCACAGTCTCCATTCCAGAGAAAGAGTGAATGCTCCAAGGGATGTGTCCCACTAAAATACCGCTAACCATTCCTACCACACGGTCGACTGGGAAAACCTGAACCGGGAACGTACGCTTCGTAGGATAGCGCGTTTCAAACGAGCCATTCCGCAAAGTGGGCCGGGATTTAAGATCTGATAACCTTACCAGACCCATCCCACTTCACAATGGACCTCCCTCCCAACCCCTTCCTCTCCCAAAATAAGAATAATTAAGCCTTAATGATACTGTAATTGCTTAAATAAACAAATGTGATGTTTGGCGCTTCTGGGCGCGTGCTTGGCGTGGATCTCTCTCACGCCCCCCCGACTGGCCGCGGACATTATTTTTTAATATGACTCTGACCTAGTTGTGCAGGGTTTGCTGGGAGTTGCAGTAAAGAGATGGTGGCAAGGCTCTTGTAAGTCCTGCCTCAGGATTATTTTTAGCTTTAGCTCCAGTCTTTTCTCTATGTCCCCTCTTCCGCCTTTTCCGCCAACTCAATTTTGAAGGTATCAAGGGTATGAAAGAGATAAGAGCCCACCCCTCAGAACTTAAAAGTTTTAATACCCTGAGCTCATATCCAGCGACCTCAGCCGAGAAGCTCTTGTTCCTTCAATTAAACCACCCGGATGCTATTTTTCAGCACTCCTTATCTAGATAAGGGGGATGGGGGGGATGGATGTGGCATTGGTTTTAGGGATTAGCCGTGGACCCATTACACCGTCTGACATAGACCACATTTTAGGATAACTTCTCAAAGTGGCGCTAAGTTTTATCAGAACTTTGGCTGGAATTCCGGTTTTGGGGGGGGGGGGGGGGGGGGACATGGGACTGCACCTCCTTAAAAGGGCATAGCAGTGTGCCAGCCAGGAGAAGCGCCAACACGGTTTAATTTATTTATAGAATAAAGTTCCACTTTCACTTCAGTCTCCCTGTCAAATTCCAACGTACTTATCCTTAGATAAATACACAGCATCACACTTATGCTCTCTTTGTGGGTTTTTGTATAAAAAAATGTTATGAAAGTCATCAAAACTAACGCAGAATATTTTTGCCAGCACAGATCCAAGTTCCACTTGTACGTGGCCACTTGGGCTGCTGGGTTAATTGTAGAATGATGCAATAAGGGATCATCACCACCATGTGTTGTGATGCGGGTAGGTATTAATACGGTAAACATCCAAACTCCAGAGGCTGCCTGAAATGTTTCACAGCTGATATCTATTGGGTGTTGATACGTTGCAGCTTCCATAGTCATATGACTAACTAAAACACATCACATGATCACATGGAAGGTGTAAGACCTTTCTGCTGATTGGCTGTCTTACCAACACCCAATGGATATCAGTGGTGTCGTTTTTTCCCCGGAAACATGTCAGACGGCCTCTGATGTTTGGATGTTTACTACAAAGAAAAGAAAGGCACTACACAACATTGTGGTGATGATCGTTATTGCATTCGGTAATTATCGTTGCTGTACATCGCCCAGCCCTAGTGGTTACCACAAAAGCCCTGACTTTACAAACAGAATATTTGGTTCTCAGGTCTGGGATGAGATTACCATCCTGTGAATCAAGCTCCAGGCCAGTTAAGATTTGCATACCGAATCCTTGTACACAGCAATAAAAAATGACTAAATGGCATCATTTATTTATTTCTTTCTTTTTGTGCCTTGCGGAAATTAAAAACAGTCCTTCTTTTTTTGTGAAATTCATTGCTTGCGTCTCCCCGTGTATCTGCAGTTTATCATCGAAATTAAGAGTCCCCGATCTACAGAACCGTGTAATGCGATCGGATATTTACTCTCCGTGGCCAAGAACCGTAAAGGTAACATAAAACAAACAACAACAGCGGAAAAGGAAATAACTGTTTGATTTCCCTCAGGTTTTTCTGAACGGCAGGCTTCGTGCTGCTCTCTCAGACATCTTTACAGTGTGTGGCCGTGGGCATGAACCAGTACTGTACTCATAGTTTAGGGAGAGAGGCAATGCACAAAGGGGAATATCAGAGGAAAATATGCTTATTAAATTAAATGGCATTCAATTCCTGCCCGTTCAGTCTGTTCCTTTAATAATGCTGTTTCACTGGGGAGGGGGTTAGGGTTAGGCTCCTCCTTGAAGGTGTGGCCCCGCCCCTTTCCCCTCCTCCTCTACCGCTACGATCGAATAGATATTTTTTTTGTTTAATGTTTAAGACCTGTAAAATCAGAGACCGTCGTTTCACAGATGATATCCGTGTAATCCAATAAACGCGAGCTGAGTGTCGAAAATGCAAAGAGAAGAAAGAGAAGTAGAAGGGTCGCACAGGTTACGCGTACGAGAAAACATGTAGAGGGCCCCGTTCCTATTCTGGAATACTGTTCCGGAAAGCGGCGGAACCTACCTCCGCCCACTCGCTCCCCCCTCTCCCACAAACTCGGCCATAAAACTGTAGTGATGAGTTAAATGTAAGACTCGGGTAAATGAAGGACAAAGTACAATACGCGGAGGTGAAATGGCGGCTCACGGCTATGCAGCCTGGGAACCGGGTCTTGCCAGAAGTTTCCGTGCCTCGTTTTAACTGAAAAAAGCCTTTGGTCACGGGTCCATGAAAGCGATTAGCTTCCAGCACAGGTAGTCTTAGGCACATCCAAGCAATGAGCAATGAGGGGGTATTACGGGATTATAGCAGGTACACAGAACATATGCATTGCGTGCTTGAAGCGGACGGCCGCCGCTCTTCAAAGCGTTCGACGGATGCGTTGTTTTACTTCTCCGCCACCCCCACCCCCCCGGGGGGGGGGGGGGGGGGGGGGGGGACTCACCCCCCTGATCCGCCAGGAAACACACATCACAGGGGACACACATCTGCACCCCGTTACTGCTTTCATCCCAAACCACAACAGATCAGAGGGCAAATCTTTCTTTTCGGTATCCTCGGTATGAGGTCACGTCCACCCCTACCGCCCCCCCTCACCCCTGTCCTCACCCTGTCCTCACCCCCCCCTCACCCCTGTCCTCACCCCCCCCTCACCCTGTCCTCACCCCCCCCTCACCCTGTCCTCACGGACACTGTTCATCTTCGCAGGGTAAGCAGCAGGGTGCGTAAACTTTGGCCCACTTTAAACCTGCAGCGATATGCTACTTTTCAATGTTCCCCACCGCTACCCCCCTGCAGTTCTCACCTGCATCTGCTTTTCATTAGGCAGAGGGTTTGCAGGGCAGGATGGACGAGACAGGAGCTCCTGTCCTCCTTTTTACAGGGAGCAGGGGGTTGAAACAAAATCGCCCTGAAGCTGTTTTCGAGGAACAAATCGGGAGAATTATTGTTTTGGTGGGGTGGGTGGGGCTGCTCAGGGGGGCTGCTCAGGGGGGCTCTGTGACAGAGCGAGTGAGAAAACTCAGAAGTCTAGTGATGTAGAGATTTCCCTCCAGAACCAAAAAGAATATATAGCAATAAAATTTTTTTTACATTTCAATAAATTGTACTGGGGGAATGATGAAATGAGCATGTCCAGCTTATCTTTTCTGTACCTGCCTTATGCTTGCTGTGTGAGTGTGTGTGCTTTTGTGTGTGTGTGTGTGTGTGTGCGAAAGAGTAAAGGCACCCTGTGTGTGTATTAATGTATATGTACATGTGTGTCTGTGTGTGTGTGCGTGGGTTTGCGTGTGCATGTGTGTGTGAGACCCACACATTTATCTGACTCACTCTAACCAATCATAGGACCTAACTGTACTGGGCAGGAGTCTTTCCTGAGATGCTGTTAATCCCTTAATTCAGGAAAGGGTTGCTGTACAGTAGAGCTGAGGGAAGCAGAGCTCCACCCACCTGCCCTGTCATCATGCACAGTGGGAACCTGTCATCCACGCTCAGTGGGGCATAAATGTGCTGTCCGATCTGCCCGTCCATCTGAATGGGCTGTGGATGTGGGTGATGAATGGAAGTGGTGGGTATTGACTTATGGGCCCAGAGAAGCAGAGAATGTCTGTGCCTAATGCTCTAGCCCATATGTGACTTACAGATTAAATACAATACAGAGGGCAAGTGTCTGATTTATAATTCCCACACATGCCACACACACACACTCACTCATGGGGTCTGTATTCTCTCACACACACTCACACACACACACACACACACGCGCACGCACACACACACACACACACGCGCACGCACACACACACACACACACACACACACACACACACACACACACACAGGGCCTTTACTCTCTAACACAGACATATACACACACACACAAATACGCACGCAGGCATACATATGCATATACACAAATTGCACCCCCACCCACACAGCGTTTTTTACTCTTTCTCACACACACACATACACACACATTGGGCCTATAGTATATACATATATACAAGCACACACACACACACACACACACACGGGGGGAATCCGTCAGTGTGCGTCCCTTAGAAAAGCTGACACAGAGCGAGAGGAAATGCCATAACTGCAGACAGGAGTCCCTGGACCTCACGCAGGGCTCTCCTAAACGTCCGTAATCCAACCAATCAAAAAGCCCCCACGTAGTGACTGCCTCTCCCTTGTTTCAGGCACGCCCAACTTCTGAAATCATCTGAGCACTGGAGCTGCTGCATGTGGTACGAGCGCTCGCCATTACAAAAGGAACTTACACTACACACACACACACACACGCATCTCCACTCAGAGAATAGGCTGGTCGAGATTCACACCCTTCTTTCTCCCTCAACTGAACTACATTTTTAGTTCATACCCCCTCAAAATCCGACCTTAATCCAGCCTAGGAAGAAGTGAAAAATTAGGCAAAGCTAGCTATCGCTAGCAGCTCCTGCGCTCCTGACAGACACATCGAGCTGATGGGGATTTAAACATGGCAGCGTGGCAGGGGTAGGGTAGGGGTAAGGCCCTCCGTCCGTCGCCGCGAGCGCTCGGGTTCCAGGGTTTTAAGAAAGCCGGAGGAGCATTGGGGGAGCTCAGGCGAGGGCGAGCTCAGAGAGCGCGGTCTCTCGCCGCCTGTCAGAGAGCGAGAGAGAGAGCAAAAGAGAGGGAAAGAGTGTGAGAGAGAGAGAGAGAGAGAGAGAGAGCAAAAGAGAGGGAAAGAGTGTGAGAGAGAGAGAGAGAGGAACCAGCTTAGGGAAGAGTCAGGCGTCGAGCGCAGAGCTGGAACGAGTAGACTGCAGCTTACTGACCTGTCCATGGGGCTCCATCTGTGTCCCTCTCCATCAACACGAGATGGATGTCTTACGCTGAGCCCTGAGAACAGTGTGAAGCTCTCCATGGCAACGTCAGCCGCGCTTTTCCCTGCCAAGCCGCAGCGGGCACGCCACCCCCCCCACCCCCCCACCTAACTGCCAACTGTACTTATGAGAGGGGGTTGACTGGGCCAAGGGGGGCGAGGGGGATAGAAATGGAGAGGGCAAGATTAGCATGTTTAAACCTCTCTTCTTATCACCTCTCTCTCTCTCCATAAACTCATTACACAAACGACAGGCATTTATCCTCTCTCCGCTGTCTCCCCCCAAATACGCTCGTACTTTAGGGTTGCTATTTAATATTTGATGGGGGAAAAAAATGAGGGCCCTTTATATATTATGTTATAAATAATTAAATCATAACGAGGGCCTGTGTGATTGATTAATGTGAGTGCAACTGTGGCGTCGGACGGCTTTTTCAGAGTTTAAACATGGAAGATGCGATCCAAATCGGGTTTCCGTCGTAACCCTTGGGAAAATATCCCCGGGTAAAACCCAAAAGCCGTCACTGCGTTATTTCCGTCAGGGAACTGCGCCGACGGGAATGTCGGTGCTCACAGGCGGACTCGAGCCCAAATGGAGAAGGGGTGCTGTGAGGGGGGACAGATGAGGTGCCGAATCCAGCCCTGCGGCGGGCCAGGGCCAGCTGCAACCGCACAGAACAGAACCAGAGCCACGGATCTCTGGACCGGGGCCCGGGTCTGACAGTATTGAGTACTGTGAATAGTAACAACTAACAGTCAAATATATGGGGAATGTAATTTGGCCACATGACAGAAAGCCCCCCCCCCCCGACATACACACATATACACACATAAAAGGTAACCCAGTCTGGCAGCGTGGAAACAAAAACCACAAAACATTGCTGAAAGCCGTCGACAAATCAGAAATGTTCCAGTCTGACAGCCTTAAGGTGGAAAATAATAAACATAAAGAAATGAGAGAACTATTATGTTACTATGAAAGAGGGCAAGCTTTTCCTTGCTTTTTTTCCTGAATTAAAGATTTTTTTTTTTCTCAAAGCTGTCAATATACAAGAATGAAAAAAATGTTTTGACCGCAGCCAGCATAAGTGGACCCCGATGGCCAGCAAGCGGCTACCCGAAACCACCGTTACCCCCAGTTTCTTGGCATACACACACACACACACACACACACACACACAGCTCCTAGAATTGAATGGGAAGGGCTTTTTGCTCAAGACTCATGGTTCCAGGGCTTCAGGGGTTAAAATATATAGGTGCAGGAAATCACAGATTGACAGCTTTTAAGCATTAACTGGCCGCTATATGTTTGGCCTCTGCTCCTCTGTGTATTTATGCCAGCGCGACCACCGCATCCGTCTGCCTATATTTTCCATCAGGTTAGTCATGTCCTAAGAAACTGTATGATTATTCACTAAACCCCACATCCAGATTTCACCCAGGTGATCATGGGTATGCCTGCAGCCTACTCCGGGCGATATATTAATATGTTCTTACAGAGTATATATATATATATATAGTGCCTACTGGACTCATATGTACTCTGTTAGAGTTGATTTAACACTACTGCGCTCATGTTCTCTGTTAGAGTCCACATTTGTGTGGGGCGATGATGGTAGATGTGGTGTTTTGGGGGGGCTGGAAGGAAAGAGGGCAGGGCAAGGGTCTATGATTCATATTAGCAATCAATGTATTATTTTTCAATTTTTCAGCTTGATGTAATTGTCTAAAAACACATTAGCAGCGAAGGCGTGCTCCGTTGAAACAGGAGATGTGAATTTGGGGGGGGGGGGGGATTATGTAAAATTCCACCCCCCCCTTGAATGACTGATGGGTCCTGCATACAGTATAGGCTAGTGGCCGTGATTGAATACGGCGCACCACAACTGTGATTAGAAACAATAAATAGACTGTAAAAGAAATGATGTGGACGAGCGCCACAAAAATGCATATTGCGAATAAAAGAAATTCCAAAACCATATGAAGAGTATTCGCACTTGTGGAAATTGCACTGTCCTTAATGTGCGCAGTGCTGCGTCACACACACGCTACGTGTGTTTGTATGTTGATACACACACACACATCATATAGAAGCCATGTGAGGACCTCAAGCCTCCAGACCCAGCCCGGCCTGCCTTGGTGTACCGCCTGGTACTGTGTGCACAATACGTGCACAATATGTGCATTTATTAAGCAATGCAGACAAAGTCATTATTTCAATCCATCAACTTGGATAGAAATGCTGTCCTTTTCATGTGCGTGTGTGTCTGTGTGTGTGTGTGTGTGTGTGCGCGCATGTGCATATATATATGTGTGTGTGTGTGTGCATGCGCATATGCGCATATGTGTGATGAGTGTGTGTGTCTATGTGTCTGTGTGTTGCTTAGATGCAGGTTTCCTGTGCAGCTGACTAATAATTATTTCTTAATTGACACATTTCTTATCCTGAAAGAAGGGATGCATGTACATTTCCTGTACAAAATGTCTCCACTTTGAACGACTTGTGTGCCTGAAATGCAGTGTTATTGGCGTAAGGGCTGGCTCTTGGCGTAAGGGCTGGCTCTTGGCGTAAGGGCTGGTTATTGGCGTAAGGGCTGGTTATTGGCGTAAGGGCTGGCTCTTGGCGTAAGGGCTGGTTATTGGCGTAAGGGCTGGTTATTGGCGTAAGGGCTGGTTATTGGCGTAAGGGCTGGTTATTGGCGTAAGGGCTGGTTATTGGCGTAAGGGCTGGTTATTGGCGTAAGGGCTGGTTATTGGCGTAAGGGCTGGCTCTTGGTGTGCGGCTGCAGGTAGACCACCATTCAGGTGCAGGAGAGGAATGTGTTCTCTCTGGACATTGGCTGCTTGACCAGTGCTGTCCAATCAAACGGTCCATCAACTGTGCCATCAAGGAGAAGCATTTTCTGACACTGGAGATATCTGTAAATGGTGGCTTTTTGCAAAGAAGGGGAAACGAACAGTGTGTGTGTGTGTGTGTGTGTGTGTGAGAGAGAGAGAGAGAGAGAGAGAGAGAGAGAGAGAGAGAGACAGAGAGAGAATTCCACAAGTATTAAATATATGGATGGATATAGCATGTCTACAGAGGCCAACAGCA
>CM056379.1:12603682-12636548 GCA_029718625.1 Synaphobranchus kaupii
CAAATGGCAGCAGTTGGTATTCTGGGCCGTATGTTTGAGCCAGCGGGTGGAGTCAGAACTGACCCAATTAAACCTCACCCCTCACATGTTGGGGGAGACCCAGGAGCCAACCAGAACCCCAGGGGTCTTTGTGAGTTTGTTTAGGCCAGGTCTTCGCCTGCTGCGGATTTTGTGCCAGCCCCAAACCTAGCCCTCTGAGCTGAGCCCTTAAAGATGTAACACAAAAGGCCTTCAGTTGTACGCCACTGAATCAAACCGGGACCGCATAGTTTCTCGTCCGCGCGCTCTTGGCAGGTCGCAGAACGAAAGAGCGTCTGAGAGATGCAAGAAAATCCTTTCTTCCACAGTGGAAAACTTCAAACCACAGAGGCAAATGTGGAGAATTCTCCCAACCATTTTTCTTTTTCATAATCGTGCTTAATGTGCAAAGAAGTCAGACATTTGGTCCCCACAATGTCTGCAAATATTCAGACGAGGCCCTTTCCCTTCTGAAGCTCACACAGAAGAACCAGCAAAGTGTGACCCAGGGTTCACTTACTGAAATCCTTCGGAGTGGAGGCTACTGAAGAGCCGGAAGCCATTTTGATTGTGGGAGTAGAACCATCTCTACAAAGTGAAATGCTGAGGCAGCAAACGCTGCTGTTCAAACGACTTCAGGAGATTCCACGCACGTCTGACTAACATCACCCCCGCAGACACATACTGCATTCTGGGAAAACGACTGAACTCCCTGGCAAACGGGAGGAGATTAAAGAAAAGAAAAAAGACGAAAGTTTTTGGCCCGACACGCTCTTTCATATCCATTAGCTCTGTGGTGAAGGTAGGATATTCAGATTGATTTACCGTTGCCCCCACGATCACTTTGTCCGTGAAATCCCCCTACCGAAGATTCATTCGGGTCGTTAATGTAAGCATCGCTGTCCCGCCAATTTCAAATGAAACCCACCTTTTATATTTGCCTTTGATTGCCGTAATGGCTTTATTTATGAGGCCCAAATTCAGACCGAACACTCAGAGGAACTGGAGGAGTCATTCAATATGGGTTGGAGATGGGGGAAATCAATCTGAACACTTCTGATACCGTGCTCATTTTTCATGTGCTCCATAACATCTCCAACAAATCAATGAATAAGAAAATGAAAGGCCAAAACCATACAGCTCATCATATGATAAAGCGCAAAGTATCCAAGAAAAAACTCAAGATAAACTTTTTGGGACAAATTATACTATTTAAATGACATTTAGGCAGCATTCACACTTAGGCAGTGCTGGATATACAGTGATGCGTTTCAGGTTAAGCATCTTGCTCAAGGGTACAACTGCCATGTCTCGTCTGAAAATCGAACCTGCAACATCTGAGTTATAAGCCCCGTTCCCATAGGTGGAGATAGAGGGCGCCCCCCCCCCCCCCCCCATCCGAATGTATGGCAATCTGAAACACCACCTTGACCTAGCTCAACTTTTTCCTTCCAAAAAGTCAAATGCTTGTGCTTCATCTTCAGAATACGTTCATCAAAATGCATCCAAAAATATCCATGGTAGTGACTGCAACATTTTCACACTGCTCAATGCCTAAGCTAACAAATGGATAGGCATAACCACAGAAACACATCTACCATCACTATCCAAAAGGTCTGTTGAGTTGATAGAATGTTTACTTTTAAAGGAACATAGAACAAAAATGCACATGCTCACCCATAAGTGGCAATATTTTGTGCAGCACATTTCATATAATCCTGTGTTGAAACCCCTTGTGAGAGTGAATGTGCATATAAGCAAATGAAATAAGAAGAAAAACATGCATTTTTTAAGGAACAAAGGAGGGGACTGCCCCAGAAACCATCTTGCCCTGCTTTCTAGGGCTTTAGCCCTTTGAAGAGTAGATTTCTTTGAATGTTTTTTTATTTTCTGTAGTTTTTTTTATGAACCTTGGTTATAAATGTCGGGAAAAGGCATTAAACTTTCGCAGATGTTTTTTGAGTTACGTGACCTTTGCTTGAATGGCGGACCCACGGCAGGCAGCACTTGTAGTGTAATGCCTTTAATGAGTCTCACACAGTTACCCAAGGGAGGGTTCAGTACTCATCAGATTAGAGGAGACATTCGCGGATCCGTTAGCCCTGTTTTAGGGGTCCCTTTGTTGCCCTGAAACCTCTAAACAGAGTCAAGCCTCAGTACCCCCCTTCCTGAGGCTGTGAGGGCATGGGTGTACGAAGTAGGGCCCTTTTGAACTTTGTCAAAATGTTTTTGAGTGGGTGAATTTTTCTCACAAACGGGGGCACTTAAAATCCCCAGATGAAACCCTTATTTCCACGGTTTTATTGAGGGGATTCTGGAGCACACTCATGCGACAATTTCAGGAAGTAAACCGGATGTAAAAACAACGAGACATACAGACATATGCATGTCTATCATCAAAGAGCAGGGCTGTGTCCGAATCAGAGCCCTGTCTACTGCGCCCTGTCTCCTGCGTACAGTGCACTGGCAGAAGTGTGCTGTTTAATGTGCACTGTTTAGCAGTCCGCAAAAAATATCCGCCATACTATTACTGTGCCATAACAACCGTACTGTGGAAGTGTCGTAAGCAGGTCATAAGACATCCCCCCAAAGTTGCCATGTCCGCGGTTTTACAGCTAAATACTTTCAACGTGCAGTCACGGGTAAAAAAGAAAAGTCGCTGATGATGATTTCTATTTAAAATACGTTGGTTTCGGTTAAAAATATATTTTGGACTAATTTTGAGTCGCCATTTGGCTGGAAAGTCTCTGGCAAGATCTGGCAACCCTGCGTTGCAATGCCACGTGTTGTTTTTATTGTATTTGAAGGAAAACGTCAGCAAAGCTTTTGAGTGGGCGACTTTTTTTCACAAATGGGGGCACTTAAAATACCAGGATGAACCCCTAATTTCCAGGGTTTTGTTGAGGGAATTCAGGAGCACACTCACCTGCAGAATGGTGCACTCATCCGAAAATTTCAGTAAGTAAACTGGAAGTAAAAACGTAAAAAACATAGAGCGTATATACATATCTATTGTACAACGTTCATATTACAAACTACTCTTTTTTAAATTTTTGTTAATTCTATCTTCATTCATAATCTACACTTTGTAACAATCGTCATATGTTAACTGATTGATCTTCTCAATAAAAATTTTAAAATAAATAAAAAATATTACAAACTACTTCCTCACTAGTTTGGAAAGAGTTCTGCGAGATTTTCTTTGCACACTGCTTGCAAAGTGAGGGGACAGGGCACATAGTGGACAGGAGACTGAGTGGACAGGGGACAAGTGGACAGGGAACAGTGGTCGCATTCAGACACAGCCTTGGATGTGTCTCGGCCACGCCCACTAGTGGAGAGAGCACACGCACCTGGGCTGTGTTTCCAAATCGGCCCAGGTGCTTACCCACAGCGCGGGTCCGAGACCGGGAGCACACGCCGAGAGAGAGAGCGAGTTTGTGAAGTCCGTCTGTTCATTTATTTATGAAGATTAACGGACCTGGCTGGACGAGCTGAAAAGCTGACAGCACCACGATGCGCTGGGAAGCGGTCGCGGAGTTTGGTTTGCTTTAGTTTGTTATTTTGTCTTTGTTGTTTTAGTTAATTGTTTTTGCCTGGAACCCGTGAGGGGGAAGGGTGAAGGTGCTTGTATTTAGTTTCATGTTCTGTGTGGATTCTCTCTCTCTCCCTCTCTCCCTCTCTCTCATCATCAGTATGAGACAAGGGTGCCATAAAGCCCATGCGGGCGATGACATCATCAGAGCGGGGCGTGGGCACGAGCCAGCCCTGCCGCGGGCCCTTGCTGCTTCGAACCGTTCAGTCGTTTAGCCAGGTCAAATGAATCGGGGCAGACACTGACAGTGAGGCACGAGGTTATGTTTGCTAATCATAACCGAGGGCCCTCAGAGGGGGGACGGCTGAAACCCGACCCGTCCTTCCTGACCCCAGCGCTCTGACCTCCGTCTCCCACGGCGACTCATTACCGCCACCACAACATGTGTACCAAAACACACACGGCAGTCGCCACAGAAATAAACCCCCTGTTTGTGGAAGTGGGGTGGGCTGGGGTCGGGGGGAAGCTCCACCAACCTCCCGCCCCCCCCTCCAAATCAAAGGGGTTTGTGGGTAATTAACCCCAGGGCATGCGGTGTTTATTAAACGCTGCACATCAGCAGGCCAGGCGTGAGAAATTATGGCCTCCATTACGGCTCCCCATTCTAACCGGGGGCCAGCTTCCGCCGCCGCAGAGCGAGGATTACAAAAAGCACGTTCGACTCTCTCTCACCTGTCGAACACATGGGAAAACATCTGTGCAAACGACCGTGCCTGTGCGTGACACAGAGAAGAGGCTGGTTTTGGATAAGTAACCTTAGCCCACGTCTCACCACCTATTAAAAAGTAATGTATTAGGCAGCAACAGAAACTGAATTTGTCTTGGAGAAATGTCTAAATTCTTTAGATCTAGGGCATCTTTATGTCTACCAAAGGACAGAAAAAAGTGCATTTATATTAAAATTAATGTTAATTTTTGGATTTGCTCTTAGCTACTTTTTAATAGCCTACCTCATATTAGAGGCTCTGATCAGTCCTTCCTCACTAATTAGCTTGTACACCAGCGGTGATGCTGTATAGTTCTGTATAGACTGCGCCCAATATACAAAACCATTTCTGGCTGTAGCTACTATAGCTTGTGCAATTGTCCAGTAACACCATAGATATTATAGAATGGCCAGATGGTATTCTTCTATACACCTTCCATCCTCCCATTTTCCTTAACTAAAGGAGGTTAAAGGTATCATCTAGTTCTTCAGAATGCCCACTGAATCTGAATTGTACTTGGTCAGACCCCTTAATGAACTTTCGGGAAGCTCCATCAACATTAAGAGGAGAAGATTCAATGTGAAGCATAAGGAAATTACCATCTGGTAAGTCTAGAATATCTTTGGTATACAGATGTACTGCTCTCCAGTACTGATTGTGATTGGCTTCTTTTGAGAGATACCCTGGACATAAACTGTACATAAATCCCTGGATTTAAGAGCAATGGCAACATAATTTCTTCCACCTTTGCTCCCGAACCACAGACACCCTCTTTTGTCATAAACTTGGCCGTGGTCAGGATTTACAGTAACGTTTCCCCTACGATTCATTGTCCCAATCGCCTCACCTCTTGACCCTGGGAGGCATTTTGAAACAATTCAGTTTTTTTTTTTTTTGTCTTTTATTTTTTTTATTTTCCGCTGTTCTGCAAAAATTGCTATCAGCCCAGGCTAATAATAACTAAACTGATGATTCATCCCCTGTGTATAAAGCCTGCTTGGATTGTAGAACTGAAGAGAGACCAAATCAAATGAATCATTTTTTATTTTATTTTTTATCAAATGAATCACCCTCAATGAGAGGAGATATGTAGATTACTAAGTTGAACTATTATGAAATAAAACTCACTAAACGAAGATCCGAATCTTCTTCCCTTGTCATAGACCGTGTCTGTCGTGATCTCTCTGTGCTGTGTGTTTATCTAACGCTAATATCTTTCTGTTTAGGCTGGGAAATGAAAATGAAAAGGGGCTAAAACGCAGGCCAGAGGGCAAAGGGGGAGCTAAATGCACTCTGGAATGCCCCCAAGATGAAATAAATCCAGATGAATCCAGGATTCATTATCGTTAGCGAAAGGTTATCTGCTCAATAAAAGAGGATTCCTTCCAAAAGCAGCATTCAGTAGCCAGTTCAGTTAACCGAATAGCACTGGCGGGAAGGTCATCTATGTGCCAAGATCTGAGGACATGTGACCCAGAGTGCACTGGCCCCCTCTCCGATGGCAGATATTTGACCTTTGACCTGTTGTTATCTGCTGACGGACTTCCTGGCTGGCTTTTTGTTTACTCGCATCGCGACTAAAGAGAATGTTCTAACCTCGCCGGTTAATTCGAGGACACACTACCCCAGCGTCCAGGAAACATAACATAAATGTTTGGCAGCATAATTACTGTCCAGGATGAAACAAATGAACAAAAATAAATTTGCAATCAGTGGGGAAAAAAAATAGCCGCTAGGATAATTCAGCTGTTTATTGCTGTTTTTCTGCATCCTCCTGTGATAATTTACCTCAGAACAAAAGGCCACAGGAGTTCTCTGAAGACACTCTTTATGACCTCATCTCATTCGGTTTCTTGAAATTTAAATCTGGGCCCTGATATGGAAAAAAAAAACAAAAAAACTGTGGAAGTCTTTGGGGGTTGGCCAAAGCCAGTGGTGCGACCAAACTAGGCCAGAAGGCTTTAGGTGCAAATCCATGTTGGCTTGGTCATATCCTGACAAGGCCAATGCGCCAATGAGTCGACGCAAATCTTGAGAAATAAATGATCAGTCTGAGAAATGTGTAATAACTTCATCAATTAGACCTAGAGGAAGACGCAATCATTGTATATGTATGAACTGTGCGCATATAAAGTATCTACCTGCAATATCTATAAATATATATATTGTATAAATAAAACAATTTTTCATCTCTAAAATTAAGCTGTTTCTGTTTGTTTGCCCAACTACCTGTGAACAATATAGACTTAATAGGAATCACAGATGAAACAAATCAGTTTCTCAAAGGTAGAAAACAAACAAAACAAAACAAAAAAAAAACGTCTACGGTGCGAGTAGAGGTTGATTTTCCGCCATGAGGTAATATATTCCAGAAGAGAGAAGACTAAGAAAGGGGAAAAGACCTCGGGCTAAACGTTCTGCAATTTCACTGATTAGCCCAACTATCCTGGTTTTTACATGGGGATTTTGTTTGAACCGATGGCTTAAATACGTAATATAGGCGGTTGGGGGGCGGGGGGGGGTGGGGTGGGGGCAGAAGCTTCCAGACATGGAGAGCCACCAGTGGCTAAGAAACTCCTCCAGAGCAGAACTTCCACCCTGAGACTCTGAATCCAAGCAATCATTTTCTTTTAGGAAGTTTCCGTTCTCGAGCAGCTTTCATCCTGGCGTCAATTTACAGTGCGTTTGGCTTTTCGCGGACACCAAACCAAAAACAGGCACCGCCTACCTCCATGGTGGCAAAGCTGGATTTGGAGTCCCACCCACTATTCTCCATTCGGAATTCATAGAACTTTTTTTTTTCCACCACATTGTTTTTGGAAAAAACTGGGAAGGGTTGCGGAAGTTGAGGCCTGGACCAGAGGTGTAAGCCTGTACACGAGACAGTCAGATTACTTTTGGAGGGAAACAAAAGAGACACGCCAAGTCCAAATTTCTGTGCCATGTCCTGGGGGGGCACTAAAATTTGCTAATGTAAGCATTGCTACGGAAACAAAAACCACTGGCGTCAGAGTGTGTGTGAGTCCATCCCAGAAAGGTATGCCTGCCTTCCGTACAGCACTTCCTGGTTCATTCTCGGCCTCCCACCCTTCTCAGAAGCGAGAGACCTCTTTTACGAGAATGCAATTACATTCAGGCTCTCGATTTAAAAAATAGAGAGAGATGGAAAAAGAATAAAACATACAGTCAACAGTACCCCCCGAGCCGTTAATTGCGTGTTGTAAAAAATAGCATTAACGAGAAGAACCCGAGGTGGTTCGATCGGAGGGGAACTTGATCAGCAGTTCTGGGTAATCGTTTCGGGGAAGCGGCAGTTAAAGCCCGGGCCCCTGCCGAGCGACACCGGGCGTTCGCAAGCGACGTCCTTCCAGCCCACACAGGTAGCATGATTTCCCACAATGCCGCTGAGCTCGGCGGATGGCGAAATCTTGCGTGGGTTGAGTTTATACAGTGTGCATTTCACGGTGGGGAGGGATCGCCTGCTACCGGTTTGAAGACCGCAAAACCCAGAATCCCACCTGTGGAATGCCAGGAAGCAGCTGCTGCCAGAGTGTCACATCTTATTGAGCGCTCAACAAGAACAGTAAAGGCAAGACAGATGAAGATCCTCCTTATACAGTCTCTCTCTCTCTCTCTCTCTCTCTCTCTCTCTCTCTCTCTCTCTCTCTCTCTCTCTCTCTCTCTCTCTCTCTCTCTCTCTCTCTCTCTCTCTCTCTCTCTCTCTCTCTGTCTCTCCCTGTCTCTCTCCCCCTTCTCTCTGTGTTTTATTCAATTCAAATGTGCTTTATTGGCATAACAATAAACATGACTGTGATGTCAAAGCATTTTGAAACGCAAAATTATATATTGCATACTTCCCTCCCCTTAATCTTAGTTTAAAAAAACCCATAAACATATGTACGTCCGCGGGTGTGTTTAAAATGAAACAAACATAGGGACAGAGAGAAGTGACACAAAATCTCTCTCTCGTGTCTCTCTCACACTCACGCACGCACACGCACAAAACACGCGCTCGCAAAGAAAAAAAAACCGTCACCGCAAACCGAACACGATATAAATACTGGGTTATGCTCAGTGCCCCGTGGCTTCATTACGGCACACGGATTGCGTGTAACAGGAGAGGAGCGCGGTCACAGCTCAGGGGGACGCATAAAAAACGAGATCCGCCGCGCGACGGTGCATCACAGGGCCCCTGCGCGACGGCACATTACAGGGATGTGAGAGAGAGAGAGAGAGAGAGAGAGAGAGGCTCAGATCCTTATCCGGGTCGGCCCGCGCACCAGGAGGAGGAGAGGAGGTGATTGGGCTCATACAGAGGGACAGGCGGGGGGGCAGAGAGCCGGGCACAACAGGGGAAGCTTCATTTATTACTTTTTAAGCTGTACTATGAAATCGGCCACACAGGACTGACTAGGGGGGGTAATCACCGACAACACACCCCTTCCCTAAACACCAGGATGTTCTGCATAAACACTGCGCCGGGACTTTTTTTAAAGGACAGGACTGATTAGATGTAAACCTGAGTGAACACATGGGTCTTTCATCTTTCCCCTTTCCCCATAAGAGCCACAGGCTCCACAGATTGGGAATATTATCTGATATGGATCTGTTCCTGAGCACAAGCAGGTACACACACTCTCTCGCACACACACACACACACACACACATGGACACACACAAGCAGGTCATGCAATGTGCACACACACATGTGCACACATGCAAACACACACACACACACACACATGCCCACACACACACACGCACACCCACACACACACACACACACACACACACACACACACACACACACACACACACACATGCCCACACACCCACACACACCCACACAGACACACACGCACACACCCACACACACACACACACACACACACGCACACACACACACACACACATGCCCACACACACACACACACACACACACACACACACACACACACACACAGACACACACGCACACACCCACACACACAGACACACACACACTCACTCCTAATACATGGCCTTTATGGTTTCTGGAGGCTCTAGCATCTGAAGACGCATAATATGCATTTTTGTCCCACATCTAATGGGGAGTCTCGCCCACCCAGCTCAGTAAAAGCGGGAACGCGATGGGTTTGTGGGTTTTGAGTGGCAGCCCGGTCGTCACTAACAACCAGTGAGTCATTTGGACGGAGGTCCCCGCCCCCCCGCGGCTCTGAGCTGTCACAGAGCGGGCGCCGTATTTCACCAGAAACACCGCAGCTCCATCGTCAAAACCCTGCATGTGCATTTTCAAACAAACCTCCCAGACGATACGGTACAATTTCTCCACCGTAAATCAATGCAAATTTGAGTTGTTTTTCAGTTGCTCTACGGCTGTTTTTTTAGAAGGGTTTGGGAAATCTTTTTTGGAGGGAGGAATGAACTGTCTGTAAATAAAAAAGCGTATCGCCCGGAGGATAACAATACCACCGCCTACCTTGTGCTTGCTTTCTTTTGCTTTCGTTTTTTTTTTTTTTTTACAAAGAGATGCCGCAAAAAACTTTCTAGACCGTTCCTTTTCCAGCGGGCCTTCCAGCTGGGAACGCGGACATTCCCTGGAAGCGCAGAAGCCGAGGCGAGCGGTGGGGAAAAAAAGAAAAAGAAAGAAAACACGCTGGAAGTAAGATTTATTATTCTGCACTGATGATCTTTTGAAATCCCGGAAAGTGCACACGCGTGAAACGGTGAATTCACGATGAAGCACAGTGAAAAATAAGCGCCAGGCCATGATGAGGAAATCTAGAGAGGGTTTACAGGGGGGTTACCTGCGGGAGCTAACCCAACATTCTCCACCTCCTGCAACACAGCGAATAGACTCTCTTCATCTAGCAAACAGCGTTGCTACTGATTGGGCGGGGCGTGGGTATTGACAAAACTAGTGCCTGTAAACCTCTGTGGTGATTATAGCGCAACCTTGCCGTATTCTGAGAAATTGGAAAGCTTGAGCTCAATAAACATTTGCACAGGCCTGATGAGATTGTTTGATTCCGGTATTTGGGATTGCGTAATGCGCCCCATTTGTTTAAAGCGACGAGGGCTTCCAGCTCGCCTGCCATCTTGCTCTCAGTGACACTCAGAACTGCAGAGTGCCAGCCATTACGCGATTGAAGTAGCGGGCTATATATTGAGATAAAATATATAATCAAGATCAGGAAAGCTTGCAACACTTTATACATATGTACAGATATACAAATTATTACTGCTTTCGGATAATGCCGTTTTGAAAAAATAAATTGCTGTGAAATATAATTAACATCATATTTTCCAAAAGGTCCACAATATATTACAATATCTTACATGTATATGTGTATGTTTGGTGGGGGGGTAGACAGGGCGACATGTCACCCCCAATATTTTTATGTGCATTAGTCCCTAGACTAGCTAATATGCTTGTGAGACTTGACGTTGACCATGCGAGACTAGGTGGTCCACTAGGTGGTCCAGCAGTGCATCTCCCCCAAAGTTGAAATGAAACTGACACCCACATACATTTCCATAGTGAAGTTTCTTTGGTTTAGAAATAAATTAAACAAATCTATGCGCGCAAATTCTGCCTTAAGCTCTTTTTGACGGCAGTGAGTCACTACGGTACAAGACGAAAGCTAAGGGGCTGAGAGGGGCTGAGAGCGAGCGAGCTATGTAAAATCTCCTCACCCCGAAAATAGCCTTAAACAGAGTGAAGGCTAATTTGTGCTAATTGGTTAATTGCGCAGAGAGCGGAGACCAAAGGCAATTTGGCAGCCACTGACAGGCAGTGTGTGTGCGGGGAAAAACTCCAGCAGCGCCTTCAGAGCGAATTAAAGAATTTGAGCTGCGTATTTATTTTCTGTTCCTAAGAAGCTTTATGAAAGATTAATTGCAGCGGGCCCGGCTTCTCGTAATCTAGGTCAGATTGTCCGTTTATTTTAGGTTGTTCATTAACTGCTGCGGGCGAGAGACGGAGAGAAAAGAGAAGGAGGCGCGGCGGCAGAGAGAGGTAAAGCTTCTGTGGATGCTTGGCCTACGCACGGCGGCGGGGGGTGCAGCCCGCTGGAGTTTGCTAGCTTGACGGCTTCAATAAAAAAAAAAGAGAGATTCGCTCCACGTTTTAACAAATTTTCTTCTTTTGGCAAGCAAATCTTCTTTTAGCAAGCAAGGTGGCTTTGATCTTGAGGTTTTTTTTCTGTTATTTGTTTCTGTCCAACATGCAATTTGGGAGCACTCTTCTTGTGGATTAATCCCCGGAGCTGGTTTTCAGTCCCCGGGGGAATGACAGCACCATAACCACATTTAGGGATCTACTCAGAGAAGCTTTGTGAAAATCATAGCCCAATAAACCCAAGATTACGTTTTATGTCGCTGCAAGAATTTTCTTATTTTCTTGTCCTCTTCCAGTGGGGCCAGAGAGAGCCAGGCCTCGTTTTTTTTTGTTCAATGGAATGTTCTGTCATCTCGGAGCAAAGGTCAAAGGTCAACTCCATACGAGGTCAAGTGCACCAGATCTGAACCAGTAGTGCAACGCGTGGGCTTGGCCTGGTTCTGGTTTCCATGACGATGCACGGGCGCGCTCTGAATGAGCAGGATTTCAGCTTTCCAGAAAGCACCGAAAGGCGGGAGTGCATTTACACGGTGCATAGGTGGGCTACATCATATTGCGAGAATGTGTATCCTTGTAGATTGATTTTCCATCGTAGCAATTCAATCCGACTCTGGCGATCCAAACCCATATTTTTAAATGTAATTTTCCCTGCTGGCCATAATGTAATTTTCCCTGCTGGCCATTCTCAAAGCTGTCATATTTTTTGCAGTGTCTTTCTGGTTCTTGCTTTGGTAAAAACCTCTATGTAAATACATGATGCATATTAAATAATTTAACATGATTGTATTACTGATTTTGCCTTTGTTTTAATCATCTGAATAAAATAAATCTGTAATTGGATCTATGTCGAGGTGTAATTTGCAGCTGGAAATTCTGCCAGATTCTACAGCATTTGAACCACAATGGAACCCAGTATGCACAATGCAGACATTGATCTGGTTTGGTGTCGGTTTAAATATGTGGATCTGTGCCTCACAGTCTACTGAAAGAGGCCATCTTTTTAAACCCAATCGGGGTAACCCTCTCCAATTCACTATAAGAAAATGTAGAGGGGTGGGGGGGTCAGAAAGCAGCCAGAAAGCCGGTATCCAGGCGACAGGGGAATCCGGGACATTCAGCCCTCTCCCGGATTTGCGGCCTACTCGACTCTTCTTCCCCGGAGCCCGTAGTCGCCCATGGTTTTGGGGGCGGGGGGATTTTCCTACATTAACGGGATTAGCTGGAGGCTTTGACATGCTTGTTTAGCACTTGAGTGCCAACACTGCGGAACGAGAGCGGTTTAGTAAGGACTATGTCACCTCGGGAGGATGACTTCCTGTGTCACGTCAATATGCCTCCCTCTGTGGAACTATGTCACGGTTCAGGTATTGCTAGCTACACCGGTTGTCACTTCAGATGATGACTGACTACTGACCAATGGCCCATGACTGCTGGTGTACGGTCTTATTCAGCTTGTCCTCCTTTCATTGGTTCCCTCCAAGAAAAAATAATGATGTCATTACCACACATATAGACTTCATATGAGGTATTAGATTCAAGGTTGCCTTCATTAAACAGGATGAGACGTTGAGACAATGAAGCTCAAAGTGAACAGAAGCTGACCCAACCTCAACTTTAAACATAATAAAATTCAAAAATAATAAACTAAAGTGAGCATGGCACATGCAAACGTTTGGGCACCATGTCAGTTAATACTTCGTAGCAGCTCTTTTACCAGATATATTAGACTTTACAAAAATTTACTGAAGCCAGCTGTCTTTCTATTCTTGCTTTTGGACTGTTTACCCACTCCTCCTCACTGATATTTTCTAACTCAGAAATATTGTCAATGTTCTTGCATGCACTTCACGTTTGTGATCTCCCCACAGATTTTCAATAACATTCAAGTTTGGGGACTGTCATGGCCATTCCAAAGCCTTCATTTTTCTTTCCTATAAGTACTCCATGGTTGATATGCTGCTTGGGACTTGGGATCATTGGCTTACTGAAGGTCCGTTTGTGTTAAAGTTAAAGCTTCCTTGAGGTCTTTGGGAAGAATGCATCGGTACTTGACACTTGGTACTTGGGAGTTCATGATTTCATTGACCTTAACGAGAGCCCCAATACCCATAGATGCAAAGATACCCAATAATGTCAAATATCTACACTATCAGAAAAAAGGTATGAACGCTTGCCACAGGGGTGGTACCCTATAGGTACATAACACTGTACCCCTAGCCAGCATACATAATTAGTACCTTTTTTGCACCTTCTTTGCTTGAAAAGGTATTTATTAGTACCCAAATAGAACATGACTGTACTTTCAGGGTACATACTGTCACCTGTGTGCCTGTCTCTCCCTCTGTCTGTCTTGTGTATTCCCCATCCAGAGCATTGAATGGTAGGCCTGATTGACTGATTGGAGTCACCTGCACTACACCTTGAAAAGACTGGCTTGCCCAGTCCACAGGAGTTGCTCTTTTAATTTTGTTCCTGTGCCTCCGAATGAGACGGGTTTTTTTTCTCCTTCACGGCCTACGACGCCGAGTTTGTTGGACCGTGGTTTTCCTGTATTTTCTTCATCTACTGACCTGTTTCCTTTACTAAACATATCTACAATATACACAGACGCATATACACATATACACACCTGCATGCACGCATCCATACGCTCCCTATCCCTTTTCCCCTTGTTTAATAAATGTATTTTCTTTTATTGCAACTCTACGTCTCTGTGCCTTTTTATGTTACGGTCATTCAGGAAGTGAACAGTACCTTAGAGAAGAACAATATACCTCCAGTGTACCGTTATTTCTGAGAGTGTAGAAGCATGTTTCACCATAGGTATGACATCCTTATTAACATGTGTCCCTCTTCTGACGTCAAACCGACTACTGGTCTATCTGGCCAAAAAGCTTTTGGTCTTATCTGACCATACCACCTGATTCCTATTCCAATGCTGTAAAACATATGATATATAGCTGAATTAAGTTTTAATTACAATCAAGACAAGAAAATAAATTTCTGAAGTGTACAGAGAAAAGTGTGTTTTGTGAATTGAAAAAAACAAAACTAAACATATTGCACCAAACATAATCTATGCTATTTTGTATTGTAATATATGGTCAATGATCTATATTTTCAAACTGAGCTCTGCAATCATATCACTTTGAAATGTGTTAAGGCAGTGGTCTCCATCCCTATTCCTGGAGATCCAACCCTAACAAAGCACACCTCATTCAACAGCTAGAGATCTCCTGGAGCTGCTAATTAGTAGGATCAGGTGTGCCAAATTAGGGTCGAACTGAAAACCTACAGGACGGTAGATCTCCAGGAACAGGGTTGGGGACCACTGTGTTAAGGGCATGGATGGGAATTAAGACATTCGGCATCGCTAAGGAATGAACCCACTGAAAGTATATATCAGCAGAGAACGTGACAGGGAAACCACTGAAAGTATATATCAGCAGAGAACGTGACAGGGAAACCTGGTCTTTTCTATTACCCCGGAGCTGTTGACTGGGAGCTGGACAGAAAATTGACTGATTCTGTTGGCAGTAAGTTCAGCCTGTACGGGACGGAAAACAGAGAACGAAAACTTTTGCGTTTCCAGAAATAGATTGCCTGTTGTAAGGAGGTGGGTGTTGTCTCCACATGGCAAAATTGTACAAAAAAACTCTTGTCCATCTGATGCTAATAGGGAAAAAGTAATAAAAAAACAAACATGCATGTATATAATACACATGCACACACATTCATGTATACACACACATACAGCCTCTGAAAAATATGTTAAAAAATATATTGAAATAAAAATGCTTTGGAGCGTAATAGGCGAATATCTACTCGAATAGCGAATAGCACCGTTACTGTTACTGTGCCCAGCACACGACTGCACTGTTACTGCGCCCTGCACACGACTGCACTGTTACTGCGCCCTGCACACGACTGCACTGTTACTGCGCCCTGCACACGACTGCACTGTTACTGCGCCCAGCACACGACTGCACTGTTACTGCGCCCAGCACACGACTGCACTGTTACTGCGCCCTGCACACGACTGCACTGTTACTGCGCCCTGCACACGACTGCACTGTTACTGTGCCCAGCACACGACTGCACTGTTACTGCGCCCTGCACACGACTGCACTGTTACTGCGCCCAGCACACGACTGCACTGTTACTGCGCCCTGCACACGACTGCACTGTTACTGCGCCCTGCACACGACTGCACTGTTACTGCGCCCTGCACACGACTGCACTGTTACTGCGCCCTGCACACGACTGCACTGTTACTGCGCCCTGCACACGACTGCACTGTTACTGCGCCCAGCACACGACTGCACTGTTACTGCGCCCAGCACACGACTGCACTGTTACTGCGCCCTGCACACGACTGCACTGTTACTGCGCCCTGCACACGACTGCACTGTTACTGCGCCCTGCACACGACTGCACTGTTACTGCGCCCTGCACACGACTGCACTGTTACTGCGCCCTGCACACGACTGCACTGTTACTGCACCCTGCACACGACTGCACTGTTACTGCGCCCAGCACACGACTGCACTGTTACTGCGCCCTGCACACGACTGCACTGTTACTGCGCCCTGCACACGACTGCACTGTTACTGCGCCCTGCACACGACTGCACTGTTACTGCGCCCTGCACACGACTGCACTGTTACTGCGCCCAGCACACGACTGCACTGTTACTGCGCCCTGCACACGACTGCACTGTTACTGCACCCAGCACACGACTGCACTGTTACTGCGCCCAGCACACGACTGCACTGTTACTGCGCCCAGCACACGACTGCACTGTTACTGCGCCCTGCACACGACTGCACTGTTACTGCGCCCTGCACACGACTGCACTGTTACTGCGCCCTGCACACGACTGCACTGTTACTGCACCCAGCACACGACTGCACTGTTACTGCGCCCTGCACACGACTGCACTGTTACTGCGCCCTGCACACGACTGCACTGTTACTGCGCCCAGCACACGACTGCACTGTTACTGCGCCCTGCACACGACTGCACTGTTACTGCTCCCAGCACACGACTGCACTGTTACTGCGCCCAGCACACGACTGCACTGTTACTGCGCCCAGCACACGACTGCACTGTTACTGCGCCCAGCACACGACTGCACTGTTACTGCGCCCAGCACACGACTGCACTGTTACTGCGCCCTGCACACGACTGCACTGTTACTGCACCCAGCACACGACTGCACTGTTACTGCGCCCTGCACACGACTGCACTGTTACTGCGCCCTGCACACGACTGCACTGTTACTGCGCCCAGCACACGACTGCACTGTTACTGCACCCAGCACACGACTGCACTGTTACTGCGCCCTGCACACGACTGCACTGTTACTGCACCCAGCACACGACTGCACTGTTACTGCGTCCAGCACACGACTGCACTGTTACTGCGCCCAGCACACGACTGCACTGTTACTGCGCCCAGCACACGACTGCACTGTTACTGCGCCCTGCACATGACTGCACTGTTACTGCGCCCTGCACACGACTGCACTGTTACTGCGCACACTACTGTCATTCAGCTAAAAGGAAATGCCCCTACGTGTACATGCTTAAACGTTTATGAAAATGGGAACATTACCATTTATTCGTGACATACATTGCATAAAGATGATCTCAGCGTGTGCTTCTGCTAAGTGTAATTGTGATTTTCTCTCTTTTAAGAAAGCTGCATTGACTAAAATGGAGTTTATGATGTAATACATTTGAGATCTTCATGCGGCATTAAACGAAAAACTCATTATCAAACTGAAATCAGTCGAAAAGGAATTATCTCATCTCAAAGTCAAATTCTAAAATGGATCACAGCATAGAGCACAGTGCAATATTTAAGAGGCACTGCTTCTGAGCTAAGATTTATGGGAAGTGGAGTCCCCCAGGAACCGGTATTGCATTTGCAGATGACACAAAACACAGCAGGACACATTAATGCCACGCAGTACATCGGACCACATTGAGTGTACTTGGTCCAGTGCTGGTCAGCATGCTTTAAGAGTAGAGAGTATGTAGTACACTTGCAGGCTTGTAATGAGCGTGATGTGCGGGACGCAGGAGCGATTAGGAGCAACCTGATAGCCTCTAATCATCCCTCCCCAGGACGCCGCCCCGTCCGAGGCTCACAGTGACCGGACCACTCACAGGGGGACGGGGGAGAGGGTCCTATCACACAGGAGGCCTTCAGGAAGGACCACAAACACAGAACAGATGTTTAAACATGCGTGCATGTAATCATAAACGTGTGTGGCGTGTATGTGTGTGTATTAGCTGTTTCTGTGCGAGAGAAGTATGTCCATATATAAGTAAGTGTGAGTATGTGTGTGCTTGTGTATCTTTTGGGTGTGAGCAAGGGTGTATGTGTGTGTGTGTGTGTGTGTGTGTGTGTTTGCTCCAGTACGTTATTTTATGTCACCTTATATGTGCTTGCTAATACGCGCTTTCTTAAATTTTGTGATTATGCATACGGGTGAAAATGCTTGTGTGAGCATGTGTGTGTGGGGTTGTATGTGTGTGTTTGTCTGTGTGCCTGTAAGTTTGTGTGTGTGTGTGTGTGTGTGCGTGTGCTCGTGTGTGTGTGTGTGGTGTGTGCGATTGCACAAGTCTGGAAGTGTTAAAACGTGTGGAGGAGTAGGAGATAGGGATCCTGACATTATCTCCACATCTCACACTGGAGATGTTTCTTGGCTTGGGCCCCAGCTTGAGCGAGAGCGTGATGTATTCTAATGTGTGTTTAAGTCTAATCCTCCTTGCCCTTTGATATTTGATTTAAAAAAACTGAGGGTTGAGCGTTGTGGGATTAGAAGCCCACCCGGATCTTCTTTTCGCGGAGGGACGCCGGGCCCCTTGTTGTGGCGGAGTCGGAAAATGTTACGGCGCACGCCGTGGCCCTCCTCTCTCTGCCGGGGAGAAGAACGCAGCTGGTGATTAAAGCGTTATAGGGAACCCGCCGGCATTCAAACCCGCGCCTCTCTCCCGGCGGACCTTTGATGGCCGATGACTGTGATTACGGCTCTGCCCAATCCAGGGCGGGCGGGGGTGCGGTGTCATCAGGCTCCCATTGTCTAAGATCCTCGTCCGCGGCGGTTGGGACGGGATCCAGGGAGAGGGGGGCGGCTGAAATGGTATGAAGTAAACTGGCGGCTCGCGCCGGGATCGCGCGGCGCAATTTGTTTTCCCCCCTCACTGAATTACAGGCTAGAGACAGCCACCGATTTTTAAACTAGAAGCAGGCCTTTGCCCGAGGCATAGCTCATCGGGCACTGCGGAATGAGTTTAGGAGGCTCTGAAACAAGCCAAAAACCAAACATCTACCTCATCGCAAGCTCCTCTCAAAAGGCTTATTTAAGTACGTGGTGGACGGTTGTTAAGTATCTTGTGTCAAAATGTCATACACTTCTCACCTTGTCCATTTTTGGACAAGCTTTTATCTTTAAGTCTGCTTCATAAGCAGCCAGTTTTTCAGTACGATGAGGCAGCTGTTTCCAAAGAGAGTTCGGTCTGCTCCCGATGATTCGAGAGACAAAACAACGCAGTATTTTTATCTTGCCACACCGCAATCAGGCCAAGGGATATTTATTCATTTCAGCCTTCAGATGATGCTAATATTAAACATCTGCCTCGTACAGATGGAAGACGACCGCATAATTCCAGCGGTATGTTCAAACAGGGACCGTCAGGCTCAACCCGGTCAGAGATAAAACTGGCCCACATGGGGAATATGTTGGAGGGAAAAAAAGAGCATTGTTTGTTGTTTTGAACAATCCTCTCACTTTTGAATCTAGACAGTCAAGGCCCACGTCATCCTCCAGTACATGAGAAACCCATGCAACCTTTCCAATACTCACATCACTTGGCTTAACATACTGTACAAAGAGATAAATAAAACATGTTACTGCTATCATTACAATGCACTTTGAGCAGACTTTCTTATCCAAATTACATTTGTTTTATGTTTTACATGCTAAATCTTCCTAAATGTATGCAGGTTAATACTTTGCTCAAGGGTACAAAGGCAGTTCACCAAGTGGGAGCTGAACTTGCAACCTCTAACTTAGAAGCCCAGTTTCTTAACCTTAACCATTCCACCATCATCATCGTCATCATTGGATCACCTTACATGCGGCAGACCAGGATGTTCGCTGGAGCAGGAATGTGAGGATGACGATGGTTTTTTTATGAGTAGGTGATGAGTCACAGGAAGAGCCAGGACGCTGTTGGTTTGAAACACAGCGCTGGTTTCCATGCTCCAGCTGGGTACTGACTGCCCTGTGGACATGAGGCGCCCGAGAGCGGTGATGTCACCACCGCACCAGTGTGACATCCTGGGAAATTTACCACTGGTGAGAGGCAAACGGAGAGTGGAAAGGGTGGGATAGAGAGAGAGAAAGAGAGTGAAAGAGAGAGAAAGAGAGAGAGAGAGAGAGAGAGAGAGTGAGAGAGAGAGACAGAGAAAGAGAGAGAGAGAGAGAGAGAGAAAGAGAGTGAGAGAGAAAGAGAGAAAGAGAGAGAGAGAGAGTGAGAGAGAGAGAGAGACAGAGAGAGAGAGAGAGAGAGAGAGAGAGAGAGACAGAGAGAGAGAGGCTGCATTCGGAATGGCTCCCTATACGCTTCATAGTACACTATTTAGGGCATTGGACATTTTAATGGTTTCCGAATTCTCAATTGATAGAATTCCGACACCCTACAAAATGGCTGATTCCCTACATAGTGCACTATAAAGCGTATAGGAAGAGGGGTTGAGAGACAGAGAGAGGGGTAGAGAGGGAGAGAAAGAAAAATAAACTGAGAAAGAGAAAGATGGGTTCATGTTTTATTGGTCCGAAGAGCTGACTTTGTTTCAGAAGAGTCAACATGTCCAAAAAAACCAAGGCTGCTGTTGGTCTGAATGTTGCAGCCAGTTAGCGAGTCGTATCGAATGCTGGAGAAGGAGATTGATTCATCACCTGGGTTGGAGGGGGCACAGCGATGCGGTGGGAGACAAGCTTTCATTAGAGAGCGGGGGTGGGGGGATGGAGGGTGGGGGGATGGAGGGGGGGGGGGGGGGGGGGGGGGGGCTTTCTGGCGAGAGCTGGCCCCGGTCCCAACCCGAAATCTGTCGTTGACTCGCCGCCCGAGCGTCTTTGGGCAGCGAGCGCGGTGACTAAAGGTAAGCCAAGCCTACCCTGGCCAGCCCATATGCTCCACTTCTCCTTCCCAGAACCAGGAACTGCGGCCAAAACTCACAATCTCCCCCATTACGCTCGTCTCCTCGCCTTTGATACCGGGCCCATACAAACTGAATCATTGTCGTGTTTGGGGTTTTATTTTTTTTGTATAATGCAGCACAGTGTCTCAGACCGCATTCATAAACTCCCCCTCAGCACGTCCTGTGATCTGTTAGGCTGTATGTGTCCAGCGGCGCTGTTTGGGCCCACACAGGCAGGCCTTATGTGCCCAGTGCTGAAATCATGTTGAGTTTTCACATTCAGACATACTGTAAATATATTAAGCAGACGGGTGACTCACTTTTCATTCACACTCAAAATAGTTATTTAAATATTTATGACCCAAATTATTAGTGAGGGGGGACAGCAATTGTGTAGAAATAGTTTCTAATCTAATATTTTGAAGAAATTGAGTCTTCTCGTGCAGTAAACGTTTCCCACTGACGAGCGCTATTGACAATTTCGAGAGATGGTGGAAAAATGTTAATTTATATTGAATTGAAAATTCACTGCGGCAGATCGGGTTAAAAATAAGTTGCGTTGCTGTTTCTCAAAGCCTCGGTTGAACGTAAGTCTGTGAGAGTGAGAGGAGAAACATCTTTGCCTACTAATGGGGACCCCATCTAATGGACCTGTCCTGTGGCCAAAGTGTGGGGTGCTGCATGGTTTTGGACCAGGTAACCTTGCTGTTCTATCACCCATTCCCCAAAAAAGGGTCTCCGATACAGGGCGGGGTGGAGTCCTGGTGTGACAATGACAGATCCTCACCCCACAACGGTTTGGCTGTATGTTGGTTGTACGACTTTGCTGATGATGGCTTTAATGCCAAAACATTTTTAAAAATATCCCACTTTCCTGTCACGTTTAAAATATATAATGATACAAAATAGTTTTTTAAGACTGCATCTTAAAAGCAGTCCTTGTCCCTGTTGCAAGTTGTTATACATATAAGATCTCATCTCATGTATGAGATCTAGAGCCCTCAAAAGACCTGCTCCATGGGTCTCTCGGTGGCGTAGCCTGTAGAGCACCGTCCACATGCTCATTGTGAGCCGCGACATTGGTGGGTCAAATCCGACCGCGTGACCTTTGTCACATATCTCTCTCTCGCTCCCATTCTTCCTGTCGCTCTACACTGTGCCGTCCAATAAAGCCAAAAAAAATATATTTTTAAAAGACCCGCTCCACATGCCCTGCATTGGGCACTGGCCTCGTCTTCCTTCATTGTGGAGAGTGCTCCATGCTGCAGGCCCCAGTCCTCACACACACTGGTAGGGAGGATCCCTTACCTGTAGTGTGCTCTGTGCCTTTTCAGCTGAGCAGGAGAACAAGGGTGGAGTCTGTACTTTTACACCAGACACCAGGAGGGAAATTCCCATTAATAACATGTATGCCCTACGTCTTTATCTGGCCTTTAATAACACGTATGCCCTACGTCTTTTTCTGGCCTTTAATAACACGTATGCCCTACGTCTTTATCTGGCCTTTAATAACACGTATGCCCTACGTCTTTATCTGGCCATTAATAACACGTATGCCCTACGTCTTTATCTGGCCTTTAATAACACGTATGCCCTACGTCTTTTTCTGGCCTTTAATAACACGTATGCCCTACGTCTTTATCTGGCCTTTAATAACACGTATGCCCTACGTCTTTATCTGGCCATTAATAACACGTATGCCCTACGTCTTTATCTGGCCATTAATAACACGTATGCCCTGCGTCTTTATCTGGCCTTTAATAACACGTATGCCCTGCATCTTTATCTGGCCTTTAATAACACGTATGCCCTACGTCTTTATCTGACCATTAATAACACGTATGCCCTGCATCTTTATCTGGCCTTTAATAACACGTATGCCCTACGTCTTTATCTGACCATTAATAACACGTATGCCCTGCATCTTTATCTGGCCTTTAATAACACGTATGCCCTACACGTTTATCTGGCCATTAATAACACGTATGCCCTACGTCTTTATCTGGCCATTAATAACACGTATGCCCTACGTCTTTATCTGGCCATTAATAACACGTATGCCCTGTGTCTTTATCTGGCCATTAATAACACGTATGCCCTGCATCTTTATCTGGCCTTTAATAACACGTATTCCCTGCGTCTTTATCTGGCCTTTAATAACACATATGCCCTATGTCTTTATCTGGCCATTAATAACACGTATGCCCTACGTCTTTATCTGGCCATTAATAACACGTATGCCCTGCATCTTTATCTGGCCTTTAATAACACGTATGCCCTGCGTCTTTATCTGGCCTTTAATAACACGTATTCCCTGCGTCTTTATCTGGCCTTTAATATCACATATGCCCTATGTCTTTATCTGGCCATTAATAACACGTATGCCCTACGTCTTTATCTGGCCATTAATAACACGTATGCCCTACATCTTTATCTGGCCTTTAATAACACGTATGCCCTACATCTTTATCTGGCCATTAATAACACGTATGCCCTACGTCTTTATCTGGCCTTTAATAACACGTATGCCCTGCGTCTTTATCTGGCCATTAATAACACGTTTGCCCTGCGTCTTTATCTGGTCATTAATAACACGTATGCCCTGCGTCTTTATCTGGCCATTAATAACACGTATGCCCTGCGTCTTTATCTGGCCATTAATAACACGTATGCCCTGCATCTTTATCTGGCCATTAATAACACGTATGCCCTACGTCTTTATCTGGCCATTAATAACACGTATGCCCTACGTCTTTATCTGGCCTTTAATAACACGTATGCCCTACGTCTTTATCTGGCCATTAATAACACGTATGCCCTACGTCTTTATCTGGCCTTTAATAACACGTATGCCCTACGTCTTTATCTGGCCATTAATAACACGTATGCCCTACGTCTTTATCTGGCCTTTAATAACACGTATGCCCTGCGTCTTTATCTGGCCATTAATAACACGTATGCCCTACGTCTTTATCTGGCCATTAATAACACGTATGCCCTGCGTCTTTATCTGGCCTTTAATAACACGTATGCCCTGCGTCTTTATCTGGCCTTTAATAACACATATGCCCTACGTCTTTATCTGGCCTTTAATAACACGTATGCCCTACGTCTTTATCTGGCCATTAATAACACGTATGCCCTACGTCTTTATCTGGCCTTTAATAACACGTATGCCCTGCGTCTTTATCTGGCCATTAATAACACGTATGCCCTACGTCTTTATCTGGCCATTAATAACACGTATGCCCTGCATCTTTATCTGGCCTTTAATAACACGTATGCCCTGCGTCTTTATCTGGCCTTTAATAACACATATGCCCTACGTCTTTATCTGGCCATTAATAACACGTATGCCCTATGTCTTTATCTGGCCTTTAATAACACGTATGCCCTACGTCTTTATCTGGCCTTTAATAACACGTATGCCCTACGTCTTTATCTGGCCTTTAATAACACGTATGCCCTACGTCTTTATCTGGCCTTTAATAACACATATGCCCTACGTCTTTATCTGGCCATTAATAACACGTATGCCCTACGTGTTTATCTGGCCATTAATAACACGTATGCCCTGCGTCTTTATCTGGTCATTAATAACACGTATGCCCTGCATCTTTATCTGGCCATTAATAACACATATGCCCTACGTCTTTATCTGGCCATTAATAACACGTATGCCCTACGTCTTTATCTGGCCATTAATAACACGTATGCCCTGCATCTTTATCTGGCCATTAATAACACGTATGCCCTGCGTCTTTATCTGGCCTTTAATAACATGTATGCCCTGCGTCTTTATCTGGTCATTAATAACACGTATGCCCTACGTCTTTATCTGGCCATTAATAACACGTATGCCCTGCGTCTTTATCTGGCCTTTAATAACATGTATGCCCTGCGTCTTTATCTGGCCTTTAATAACACATATGCCCTACGTCTTTATCTGGCCATTAATAACACGTATGCCCTGCGTCTTTATCTGGCCATTAATAACACATATGCCCTACGTCTTTATCTGGCCATTAATAACACGTATGCCCTACGTCTTTATCTGGCCATTAATAACACGTATGCCCTACGTCTTTATCTGGCCTTTAATAACACGTATGCCCTACGTCTTTATCTGGCCTTTAATAACACGTATGCCCTACGTCTTTATCTGGCCTTTAATAACACGTATGCCCTACGTCTTTATCTGGCCATTAATAACACGTATGCCCTACGTGTTTATCTGGCCATTAATAACACGTATGCCCTGCGTCTTTATCTGGTCATTAATAACACGTATGCCCTGCATCTTTATCTGGCCATTAATAACACATATGCCCTACGTCTTTATCTGGCCATTAATAACACGTATGCCCTACGTCTTTATCTGGCCATTAATAACACGTATGCCCTGCGTCTTTATCTGGCCATTAATAACACGTATGCCCTACGTATGCCCTAATTCGTATGAACGTGGCGATCAGTCACACTTACATTTAATGATTTTTTTTTCTCCCCTGGCAAAAGTATGATCACAAGGCTATGCCCTGGGTTCAATCAAAAGTACCAAGTCTTCTTCAGGGAAAGTTTTATTCAATTAAAAACCTCCCAAATTTGTCTGGCACCCTATTAAAATAAAGCGTTCCCTGGATTCGATCACAAGCGTTAAGCATTCCAAAAGGAAAACGTGACCGTTGGTTTATGGTGCCAGATTAATCTGGGAAGTTTGTATTTTATATGTTGTGATTTTGATGGAATACCACTTTCCTTCACAATGATTTGGGAATTTTGATTGAATACAGGGGTTAATACAATGTCTAAAATAAATCTGTATTTTACTCAGAAAAGAAATAGCACACATTCTCACATGATATGCTTTCCTAAAATGTGGATTTCCACAAAAATATGATTTCCAGTGTCTGGAGACACAGGAGGGAATCGCTGGGAACTGTCAGAGGCGTTGAGCCATCATTCCTTCCACTGGGTTTGGGAAAACCACTCCCAGATTGAGGCTTCCCATCGGACGTGAGCTTCGGCACATCAGCACTTGCAAATTTTTCTATTAAACCTTTACGCTCCTGCAGCTGCTAAAAATGAAAACCGCAGTCGTTTGTCTTATTTTTTTTTGCTTTTGTTTTTCTCCAAATATACATTAAGTTTTTTTGCGTTTGATTTTCCAGGATGTTCTCTTTGACCAAAGGGAACACTCTTGTCACCTGTGTTACCTGCAGGCCAGGTGTACCCCATGATGTTCTGCAGGCAGAGATAGTAGTGGCATACACTGCTGCACTCAGCCTGGCTGGGCCCACAGATGCTGGGGCGTGCGCTTGCCAACAGACTCCATTCTGGACTCAGAGCCACACCACATCAAATGTCAGCGACCACAGAGCCTCAGTACTTGTGTTTCTCACTTCATTAAAACCCTGGGCCATTTTTCACTGCAGTCCTCCCGGAAAGCAGGGACTAGAGATGAATGGGTTAGTATACACACACACACACACACACACACACACACGCCACACCACACACAGAGGCACACAAAGACACACGCACACATTACACACATACACACACGCATACAGACACACACACATGCACACACGCACGCATACACACACACACACACAAGCATACAGACACACGCACAAACAGGCACACACACACACACACACACACACATACATAGATACACAGACGCACACAAAGACACACACACACCCACACACAGACACGCATACACACACACACACACACACACACACACACACACACACACAGACAAACACACGCCCGCACGCACGCATAGACACTCAGACACACACACTCACAGATGCAGACCGACGCACACACAAACACACACACAATTCCACCTCTCCTTAGCATTTCTACCCCGTCTCACATGGTTTGTGTTTGTGTGGAAAGATTTCAGGTCTGTTAAATCTCTCGGAAAAAAAATATATACAGCCTGGAATGTAGGACCGTGACGGGACACAGTCGCTCAATAGAGAAAAGGCCGTGCATGCCTCATGGCGAACTGGGCCAAGCCAAAGAAAAGAGCTCGCATTCCACATTCGGAATTCACCAAAGGCGACTTTTCCACCCTTCACACTCCTCCGTCGGAGGGGCAAATAAATTCTGGGTTTTGTGTTTTTTAGGCGGAGGGCGGGAAAAAAAAGGAATTCCGCTCTCCCCTGAACAAAATGGTGAATGATACCGTTTTATATTCAGCCTTTCCCATTTTATGACAGAATACGGGATTTGAGCTCGGCACAAGCGGGAAAGACAAACACCCCGGGGCTTTTCTTTAGGAAAACTCTGGAAGAGAATGGGAGGATTCCGCCATTCCCGTCGTCACTCTGTTCTACTCAGTATGACCTGCGCTATGACAACCTCCAATCAGCAAGCAACTTTCAGGCAAAGGGCACTTTGGGCGTGATCGCTAAGCCCCCGTCGCAACAGACGTGTCAAAACACGGGATGGTTCTTTAAAAAGTAAGAGCAGTTTTTTTTTGTGGGGAACATTGTTCTCCTTTCCAGGAAAAGACGAAGATAAAAACGTGTGCTCAGCACTACAGGAACTCACACACGTCGTCGCACAATAAAACCTTTCAGAAAGGCTCCAGATTAGAAGACATACTGTAGCCTAAGTAGTCTTCCCTCATTAGCAACCTTACCACCATGTACCCTTCTCATGGCTAACCCCATGTGAAAAAAGTAGTATGCTGAAGTATATTTGAAGTATACTGAAAGACACTTTAGAATGCTTGAAGTGTAATGGACGTTTCTACTTGTATTTGTATTTGATTATAGCTAATTTTTCACAGGAGATTTCTGATTCTAAGCACGTGAGAACTTGGATGTTACTTGAATGGGAGATCTCCTGAAAAAGCAAAGGGCCTGATTTACTAAGACTATTAGCATGTCAAAACTTTTTAGCACTCACAAAACCGATAACATGACAAATGATTGGTCATGGTATTTCTTTTGCGCCAATCGTTAGCTGTGTTATTTTAAATTTTTTAATTTTGTTTTATTTGACACACAAATATAACAAGGGAAAGAAAGCATTCAAAGGCAATACAAGACAAACAATTAAATAACTAAATAAAATACTGTAGCAGAAAATAAAATACAATTACCAAAAATCATCAAGCTGGCACAGGTGTAGAAACATCTTCAATCTCAATGAAGCATTTTGCAAAAATTGTACTGAAGGCGTTCATAATATAATGTATTCATATCTACAGTTAGTTATGTTATTAGTTTTGCACGTGCTAAAAGGTTTTGCACATGCTAAAGGTATAATCAGGCCCTCAGTTGCTGCTGCCAGTAGAGGGCACTTGTCCCTCTGGGCCAAATGGAAAATCCAATGCCCCAGCACAGTGATGGGGATACTGTGCTGTAGAAGGTGCTGCCCTTTTGCTGAGAGGGTATTGACTCTGAGGTTGTTAAAGATCCCACGGCATATTTCAATGGAGTATGGGTGTTATCACTGGTATTCCGGTCAAATTCCCAACGGAGTATGGGTGTTATCACTGGTATTCCGGTCAAATTCCCAAACAGGGCCACCAAATCATCCCTTACATCTGATTGGCTAACTGATCACCCCATACATCTGATTGGCCATGCATGGCCTATTCCTCAGAACTGCATACAGAGTTCTCAGTTGACCCACCTAGTTAAATAAAGGTTAAGAAAATCGGGTATGCAACACGTATCTCTAAAGTAATGACGACAGCATGGTGTGGCATTGTAGTATAATGGTTAAGCAGCTGGACTTGTAACTGGAAGGTTGCAGGTTTGATTCCCAGGTAGGCCGCTGTACCCTTGAGCAAGGTACCTCACCTGACTTGCCTCAGTATATATCCAGCTGTATGAATGGATAAAGGTAATAAGAAGTTGTGTAAGTCACTCTGGATAGGAGCCTGTAATGTATGTAATGTAAAAGGGCAAACTCCTTGAAATAATGTGCAAGCTTGTAAAGAGCGTCAGTGAAGCAGATCCGACAGCCCTGTGTGTGAACATTTCTCATAGTGATTTTAATGCAGGTTTACAGAGTGAAATTAGCACTGTAAAGGACTGAATTAATTTCTGGGCACGTCCCGCTAAGTTGTTAGCATGATCTAATTTTTGTTCACAGCACTGACAGAGCTTCACAGAGAAATTCACAGGGAGAATTACAGGATGATTGCTCCACAAATCTGCCAGCCATTGTTTAATTCACTGGAATGCCTTGACGGCAATTAAACAGTTTATACAATTGATTGAAATTAAATAATAATGCAAAAACCGAACATTTAAACCTAACTTTACATTTGCCTGTTAGTGTCTGGTGCCGCATAGCAGAGTGGGGCTAATTCTAACCGGAATGTCCTTGTGTTTCACACATGAATGAAACTATGGTCATGAGATTACAAATAATAATGGTAATTTACCAGTAAACCTCAAGTGTGATTATATATATTTTTGACCAGCCACCCAAGTTCCCTAGCACTCAGTTTACAGCTCTGTAACAACTGTCATAATCTGTAAATGGGGGGTTTCAGATCAGCATACTGGCACTGATCTTTATGTGGTCCTTGAGACGGCCCATACTGTTCACTGATCCCACATCAGATGAGCCACATGGAATAACAATCAGCATTGAGCCCCTCACACACACACACTCACACATACACACACACTCACAAATGCACGCACACACACACATACACACATACTCACAAATGCACACACACACACACACACATACACACACACTCACAAAATGCACACACACACACACACACACACACCACACTCACAAATGCACGCACACACACACACACATACACACACACTCACAAATGCACACGCACACACACACACATACACACACACTCACAAATGCACGCACACACACACATACACACACACTCACAAATGCGCACACGCACACACACACACACACACACACACACACACACTCACAAATGCACACACACACACACACACACACACACACCCACACACACATACACACACACTCACAAATGCACACAGACACACACACACACACACACACTCACACTCACAAATGCACGCACGCACAAACACACACACACACACACACACACACTCACAAATGCACGCGCACACACACACACACACACACACACACACACACACACACACACACACACACAGATAAAACAATAGGTATGCAGAGCTATTTTTCAGGATATTTGCAGTCTAATCTGTATTATATCCTCTTATTTGTTTTAACCAGAATAAGAAACACCAACAAAGAAATACCTATCGATCCTAAAAAATAAAACAAAACCATAGAGTACTGTAGTGGTACACAGCTAAACCATAGAGTACTGTAGTGGTACACAGCTAAACCATAGAGTACTGTAGTGGTACACAGCTAAACCATAGAGTACTGTAGTGGTACACAGCTATTTCACTATTTTCGAAGAAGCATTTTCTTACTCATATGTAGAATTACTCCTTGCCATGATCTTGACCAAGAAAAACAACCCCCTATCCCCTCCAAAAAAACATGAGCCTGCAGATCCAAAAATGAGTTTAAAAATCCCACAGAATACTATACTGTACTATAAGATATACAGTACATACAATATTTATTCTGGGTTTTCCCAAAGGTATTCACCAGACATTTATCAGAACCTAATCTGGATTATATTCAAGACCCCCCCCCCCCCCCCCCCCCCCCAGGCCAAAAAAATATAAATAAATAATTAATAAATACAATTAAAATAAAATTAAATCAATCCTGAAAAAAAATCCTAAACAGTCCCTGTAATGGCAGATCAGGAGAGCTGGCGGCTGTTGGAGACTCAGGAGAGCTGAGGTGGAACGGCGAAGATTCCCCGTTGGCGTCTTTCATTTTGCGTCTCTGCGCCGGAGCTAACCCGAAAACCCTCCAATTACAGCGCCGGCATATCTCCATCCATTAGGGGACGTAGGAATAAAACTGACATTAAAAGAAAGGAAAGGCTTTAAACAAGGAGGCAAAGACCGTTGGCCAAGAAGAAACTAAACACGCCCTCTCCACAGATCCAGCACCCCTCTTTAACGAAACACGCCCTCTCCACAGATCCAGCACCCCTCTTTAACGAAACACGCCCTCTCCACAGATCCAGCACCCCTCTTTAACGAAACACGCCCTCTCCACAGATCCAGCACCCCTCTTTAACGAAACACGCCCTCTCCACAGATCCAGCACCCCTCTTTAACGAAACACGCCCTCTCCACAGATCCAGCACCCCTCTTTAACGAAAACACGCCCCTCTCCACAGATCCAGCACCCCTCTTTAACGAAACACGCCCCTCTCCACAGATCCAGCACCCCTCTTTAACGAAACACGCCCTCTCCACAGATCCAGCACCCCTCTTTAACGAAACACGCCCTCTCCACAGATCCAGCACCCCTCTTTAACGAAACACGCCCTCTCCACAGATCCAGCACCCCTCTTTAACGAAACACGCCCTCCTCCACAGATCCAGCACCCCTCTTTAACGAAACACGCCCTCTCCACAGATCCAGCACCCCTCTTTAACAAAACACGCCCTCTCCACAGATCCAGCACCCCTCTTTAACGAAACACGCCCTCTCCACAGATCCAGCACCCCTCTTTAACGAAACACGCCCTCTCCACAGATCCAGCACCCCTCTTTAAACGAAACACGCCCTCTCCACAGATCCAGCACCCCTCTTTAACAAAACACGCCCTCTCCACAGATCCAGCACCCCTCTTTAACAAAACACGCCCTCTCCACAGATCCAGCACCCCTCTTTAACGAAACACGCCCTCTCCACAGATCCAGCACCCCTCTTTAACAAAACACGCCCTCTCCACAGATCCAGCACCCCTCTTTAATCATTTATTTAAAGAAAAAAAAAGGGAGGGTAGAGGAGTAGAAAAAATGTTCAGAAGTTTGGCACCAAAGCCACGAGCTTGGGGCTCTCCACTTTGATGTAGACACAAAGCAGAAGGTTCTAGTTTTGGGGCGGGGGCGCGTTTGGCGATGGGCGAGACCCACCCCCCCATCGGCTCATCCCTTCTTAGAGACGGTCCTGGTGAGTCCTTGCACCTGCGGGGGGGAGGAGGGGGTCGGGGCGGCGGGATCAGCACCATTGGTGCACGGGGGCCGGTGGAGCTGTGCTAAGCCCGGGATAAGGCCCTGAAGGCAGGGAGATGGGCCTGTGGTCCATCAGCACTGACTGTAACCATGGGAGTGGACTGCACGTAATCTCTCTCTCCATTAGGGATTATTAGCCTGGGCTTTGAAGCGTCCTGGGGATATGTGTGTGTGTGTGTGTGTGTGTGAGAGAGAGAGAGAGAGAGGGAGAGAGAGAGAGAGAGAGAGAGAGAGAGAGAGAGAGAGAGAGCTAGAATGAGAGGACATGAGAAGAGGCTCTCGCATTGTTAATTCATTTCCATTTAAAGTGCATTACATGTGTATACTTGTGTAAGGTTAATGATTTGGATTGGGGGGGGGGGGGTGTTGTGATCCATCCCCTGTGACCCTGGATGACCCCTAACTCCCGAGGGTCTGACAGAGAAGTGCCTGACGCTCGTCGAAACCAGATGAGACACAGGCCGGACGGTCTATTGTGCACCCCTAACTTAGAAACACTTTCAGGAGGGGGAAAAAAAAGGCCTTTTGCATGAAACACGGCCTTGTTTCGCAGGTAAAATATTATGTACATAAACACGGGCGATATAAATAGCTTATGTGGCACCGTGCCCCTGCTGTCTGATACAATCCCCCAGTCAGAATCAAAGGGAGGGACACGCACAGATCCATGTCCATATTTTCCCAACAGTAAAAGCTCATGTTTTATCCCCACACGGAATGTGCCAGATTCCTCTTCCTGTTTCATGCGGAGAGGACCACATTCTTCCTGCAGTCTGAGGCACGTTCTAAGCCTGATATTCCAAAATGAAATTTTCCCTTCACATTTTGGTTTCAATGGATCATTTAACCTTCACCAAAGGATCCCAGTGTGTGGTGGAGTTGTTTTTTTAATTTTTTTTTTACTTTTCTGCAAGTTCTCTGCTACAGTCTGAGAAGACGTGTATGTGGGAATCCTTAGGAACGGTCCTCAGGCACATGAAACTCAAGCACTTTAAGAGGTTCTCTCTCTCTCTTCTCTCTCTCTCTCTTTCTCTCTTTCTCTCTCTCTCTCTTTCTCTCTCTCTCTGTCTCT
>CM056379.1:12637048-12669548 GCA_029718625.1 Synaphobranchus kaupii
GTTATGCACAAAATATGGTTAGGCAGCTTAGTGAATTAATTGCTTAGAAATTAAAAATAAATTACTATAAAATAGATTTCTGTACATTTTACATATATATAGCAAATATCTCCATGTATTTTTGCCAGAATTACAGAAGAAAAAAAAAAAACTCAAACAAATGTGTCCTCTTTTTTTTGTGTTTGTTTCAATCCCAACCAAAGTTATGTCCCGTCATCTGGTAGAACTTCATGTTGAAGGGCCTGTAGAAGTCCCTGAGTCTCTGCACCACCTCCGGGTGGATGTTGGGGTGGGTGCGGCCTTTGGTTTTGCCCAGGCAGTGGGGCTTGCTGCTGCCCTCCGCCTTCTTGAGGCAGGGGAAGCCCTTGGTCTGGTTGAAGTAGAAGTGTTTGTCCGTGATGATCCTCTTGAGTCCCAGGAAGTCCTGCACGCGGCCGAGCTCCCCCGCCGGGTCGCTGATCAGCCTCTCGCCGCTCACAAACAGGATCTGCCTCATGGGGAAGAACTGCAGCCAGTTGTCCAGGTGCTTGGCGTAGATGCCGATCTGGACGGCGCTCCAGGACGTGTCGATCAGACCTGTAGTCCTGTTTTTGAAGGTCAGGCTCTCGAAGGTGGGGATGTCTGGCTTTTTGGACAGCGTCTGGGTGTAGTCGGAGATGGCCCGGGTGACCGGGTCCCGCACCACCACGATCAGCTTGGTCTCCCGGGACATGGCGTAGATCCGGGCCGGCGCTTCCTTCGTCACGAAGTAGCTGGGGGTGATCTGACCCTCCAGGGTCTTGGGCATCAGGTCCCTGAGAGGGAGGGAAAGATAGCGGGTGAAGGCACTGCTGAGGAGCTTAGCCCCTTTACTGGCACCGGCCTGTATTCGGGCCCGGTTTAGGTTTAGTCTATTTGCGTTTTTTTGTTACAGTGACATTTTAAATAAAGCTGATCACACAATATACCGTTTTGAAAGTGTTAAAACTCACAATTCGATCTTTATAAACTATTCTGCAATCCCAATGTTATAGTGACAACGGCTCTGTATGTTCTATTTGTCCTGGAAATTCTATTACTTCTGCTAATTCTATTAACACGGACATTGGCCGTTTTGACCATGCTGGTCATTAAGACCTAGACCCTGAGCCGACCAGAGGAGGATGGGTTCCCCCCTTGAGTCTGGTTCCTCCCAAGGTTTCTTCCTAGTTACACCAGGAGTTTTTCCTTGCCACTGTTGCCTTTGGCTTGCTCTTGTGGGGGTTTAGGCTGGGTTTTTCTGTGAAGCGTAGTGTGAAACTAGTTGTGAAATGCGCCATATAAGTAAATATTGATTTGATTTGAAATCCAGACGACACAAATCACTGTAAATTCGGTATCCTTATCTCGGTAAAAATAAATGGATACAAATCCTTTACATGAGAAACAAAAACTTGTGTTTGAGCTTCTGTTACTTTGTTTCAGTAATACTTAGAGTAACTCTGACTGTTGGAAAACAAACTCCTAAAGGTTTCCTTGCAGAAGAGACCAGGATTATGCCTATAGTCAAAGGGGGTTCAGGAACAGTAACCATTTTACTTTCAGGCATGTGTTAAAAAAAGGTGGTGCTTGAGAAAGGGTTTTAAGCATTAGAAACTTCTTACTGGAGGTGTGTGCAGCAAGATAATGAATAGTGTCATAGTTTTCACACAGACTACAGAAATTATTAATCTGTCTTTTTAAAACAAATGTCTCTAAATGGTTATTCAGAGAACAGAAAGCATGCGCACAATCACACACACTACACATGCGCGTACACACACACACACACACACACAAGGATAATATGTAAAATGTTCAATTCTCACCATAGCCATCGCTATCTCATGTATTGCAAATGAAGGGACTAAAAACCAGCCAGGCAGTGACCACACCACTCCATCCCTAATGCTGAAGAGTGCCTAGCTTAGCCTAAATCCATCTTGACCTACTTTATCCATTAACCACTTAAAGCCACTGCTAAAGGCTACTTTTCCTTTTAAGAGAATGGTGCTGAGTCAGCAGGCTGGGCCGTCGGCTAAGCGGACCGGGCCTTTAAAAGAGTCCCTCTGCAGACGCTGCCAGGCCCAGTGCACCCATTCAGGGCCGCAATGAATTCTGGGAGGGCGGACAGTATACGCAACACACAACATTATTGCAACATGCAATGTACCTGCAATATACACGCAATATACGTGCAATTAGAAGCATTTGAGGAAAAATTCTGGTCTCATAAATGTGCACCACATTCCAACGGCAAAGAACTTGTCTCATGTTTCTGAAACGGAGGGGGATTACACCGAAAGGAGGTGATAAGAAATCTCCGGCGAACACAAGTGGGGCAGATCCCCTTTCTCTGTCTGGCTGTGGGTCACTGTCACTGATACTGACTGGGGAGGTGGAGCTGAGATTTGTACCACTGCATTGTGGGTATTGTGCTGGGTGGAGACCAGCGGGAGGGGGGGGGGGGGGGGGGGGGGGGTTCACACTACGAAGCAGGATTGCTGAGTTAGCTGGATAACCGCACTGAGTAATACGCGGAACCCTCCCAAATCTGTAGCATTGAGCTGTTCCGGGTTTTACTCAGTGCAGTTATCCAGCTAACTCAACCCTGCTTAGTATACCCTCCTGGGTAACTCAGCAACCCTGCTTAGTATACCCTCCTGGGTTAGGTGGTGAACTAGGGAATAAACAAATCTCCACTTCAAGTTTGCAAACATATACTCACATATATTGTTGCTTAAGTGTATGATGAATGTACAGACACACACACACTCACATGCACACACACACACACAAGTGGCATTTTAGCAGACGCTCTTATCCAGAGCAACTTAGCATTTTTCTTTTTACATGTAGTATCCATTCATACAGCTGGATATACAGTATACTGGAGCAATTCAGGTTAAGTACCTTGCTCAAGGGTACAACGGCAATGTCCTACCGGGGATCGAACCTGCAACATTTAGGGTGCATGTGTCTGATGTCTCACCCACACACACACACACACACACACACACACACACACACACACACACACACACACACACACACACACACACACCACACACACACACACACACACACACACCACACACACACACACACACACACACACACACACACACACACACACACACACACACACACTGCAGAAGGGTGCCTGTCTGCACTGGACAGGGGCAGGAGGCCTTATCCAAACTGGCCAGGCTGGGCCCACACAGTCAGCACCAGGCCTGGGATCTGAGGCCTGGCTCGCTAATCTGTTGACACGTCCTCATGTGAGCGTGCGCTGCCCGCTTTGTGGGGACACGCAGTGTAAGAGAGATCAGGGTGTGTACACAGGACGCCGGCCCCCTTTGTGGGGACACGCAGTGTAAGAGAGATCAGGGTGTGTACACAGACGCGCGCCCCCTTTGTGGGGACAAGCAGAGTAAGAGAGATCAGGGTGTGTACACAGACGCCGGCCCCCTTTGTGAGGACACGCAGAGTGAGAGAGATCAGGGTGTGTACACAGACGCCGGCCCCCCTTTGTCATCAGGACATGGGGCCCTGTTGTAGGATTACAACCCTGTTTGTAAGGGAGCCCCTGTCCTGTCCCTGTGAGAGCTTAGATACAGTGTTTATACACACACACACACACACACACCACACACACACACGCACACACACAGCAGCCCAAAACGGCCCTGTGTCCTGAGAAATTATAGTGCCAATATTTCTTTTGACAATAACAGTTAAAAAAACATAAACATAAAAAAGAAATAAAAGATGTGCCCAGAGCATCGCAAGGTATCTAATGATATGTTTAATGGACATTCATTGGCAAAAATGTGCAGTTTAGCTGCTTCTTTCAAGACAGAGCCAGTGATGTAATTATGATAATATCTTTCTGCGATTACTGTCGCTTCGCTAGAGGTGCTGGTCTACGGAAGCCTGAGATCCCATGGCTGCAGGGAGGTGCTGGGAGTTAAAACCTCATTAATCGCCTGGTGCAATAAAAACAGGCCTGGCTCCACACTCTTATGCAAGCACATGACAGATCCCTCCCAAGCCCTAACCGTTATTACACTATGGAAAACAATACACGCACGCATGAGCATGTACACAAGCACGCTGACGCGCATGAGCAAACACACACACACACACACACACACACACACACAAATACGACATGTACTACACGCCCATGTACACATATAGACAAGATAGAGATGTGCAAACATGAATGTATACACACACACACACACACACATATGCGACACACTACACACTACACACGCCCATGTACACATATAGACATGATAGAGATGTGCAAACATGAATGTACACACACACACACACACACGTACATGTACTGCACAAACGCATGTACACACAAATGCATCTATGACAGTTTATTGTGCCTGGAGAAAGAAATAGTGCATGTTGCGTCAAATTTTGTGTGTACGCCCCTGGAACAAAACAAACCTGAAGGAAGACAGCGGCATTAATTATTCATCCACAGGCACATATGAACACAACAACATCACAACAGACTGGGTGTAGCGGCCATGACTCTGGGGAGAATTAACTGAACCCTGCTATTCAGCGTTTGCTTTACATGCAACGGCGCCTGGAAGCCGCTCAGAAAAGCCCGGTCGCTTCGCGAAACGACCGTGCCTCTCTTAGCAACCGGGGCTAAACGGCTGTCCTTCATCAGGGCGGCACGATGACTGCAGTGAAAGGATTAAACTGGGAAAATATCTCGTTTTCTTGTTAGGAGGGCGAGGGGTAGGGGGGTGGGGGGGGCGTGACGGAACGGAGAACGGGAATCGGACCAGCAGCGGCAACAAGCTCTCGGACAAGCGACCTGCCAAGTGACTCCACCTTTGTGTCCCATTGTTGAGGAGCACTAGAATTATAAGGGGAAAAAGAAAGAATGTAAGGGAGAGAGGTATTGTGAGAGAGAGAGCGAGAGAGAGACAGAGCAAGAGAGAGAGCGAGAGAGAGAAAGAGAAAGAGCACTCCAAGGAACAATGGCCATTATGACCATATGATTTATGAGGTGTCTCACAAAAATATTCGTCAGCAAACAGCCCTTCCTCTGACACTGGGACCCCATTTTGTTCTTCTTTTACTTTAGAAAAATGGAGGAGGAAGAGGAGGAGGAGGAGGAGGAGAAGGAGTTTGGGTCTGCAGTGGTCCGGACCCGTGGATGGGGAGCCAGCTGAATGTTAACGGGGGAACGGCACCAACACCCCCAGGACAGGAAGCTGCAGTGTGTGTGTGTGTGTGTGTGGGTGTGTGTGTGTGTGTGTGTGTGTGTGTGTGTGTGTGTGTGTGTGTGTGTGATGCGTCATGGAAGGCAACCCCAATGCACCAGTAGAAAGTAATGAATGTAACATATTTCCTGCCCACAGATATACTGCAGGTAAATATATTCCCAGGCATAAAATACACTGTACACAACCAACCACATACAAATCTGCATTTACAGGGCGGACACTACGGGGCACAAAATCCGAAAATGGACTGTATATGGCCATTTGTGGATGAGTATCTGTTGTTGGAAACGGATGTAGTCTCCTACATGGAGGTGTTCTTGAACAGTCAGTTGGCATAAATTACCAGACCAGGGTAATTTATGAATTGGGAATATCCGGGAATATCCAAGCCCAGAAAACCCCAATCACAGAACGGGGCCAGGGAGTGTGCAGAACTTTCTGGAAATACATGGGTTGCCAGGGGAAACTACCGCTCACAACCAACACACCCCAAATTTCGCTGAAATTTAACAGGTCAGATATCTTCCCGATTCTCCTGTTTCTATGCAGTGATCAGTAAACTCATTGTGAAACGAGTCAACATCATTACTCTTCATACTTTTATGTTTTAGATTGTATTTCTTGCCAACATTAACATTAACATGTAATAGGCATCAGTACAGAGTAAACAAGCATTCATCAAGATTTCAGAATACCGGCATGTTAATTTTTCCTAGTTCCTGCTTATCCTGGGGGTCTTTAAACGTATGCCTATATCGGAAACCCTCAACGAGGCACTACCCTTGATCCTACCCCTGACTGTTCAATAATGTTATTGTCACATGTCCCTTGGATTTCAGCAAAGGTATCTTCAAAAGGGCCCGTTTTAAACAAGCATCTGCTGAAGACCTCAGCGACTCTGGTTGTTTATAAACCAGACCTGCGCTACCAGAGACGGCCAAAGCGAAACATCTGAGGAAAAATTTCACGCCGGTCGCGTTTTCACACGTTGTTTTGTCTCCAGGGACGCTACTTGCTCCCCGCGTGTTGTGTCAGGCCGGCTCACATGTACCGATCACGCCTCCAGCGTGTTTACCTTTCGGCAGCTCACAGGCAGACAGGCCGTTCAAAGGCAGGTCTTTTGCTTCACTAAAATATGATTACTGTGCTCATTTTCTTTGCAAGTCGTTGGGGGCGGAGGGGGCATACGGGAGCCTCTCCCTCTTTCTAGCTCTCCTTCTCCTTTATTCGTCTCTCACTGTCGCTCTCTCGCTCTCGGTCTCTCAGGCGGCCTAATGTGAAGGGTTCCACGAGTTGAAAGCGATGCCAAAACACGGAGATAAGACACAAAGCAGGCTACCTCTTACAGGACGACTTCAAAGAGGGGACTAATGTGACTCGCGGGGTCTGGATTTTGAGGAGCTCTGATCCTCTCCACTGTTTATATCTATCAATTGTTCTTCTCTCTCTCTCCTCTCTCTCTCTCTCTCTCTGTCTCTCTCTCTCTCTCTCTCTCTCTCTCCGCAGATGAATAGTTGACGGGAAATAGTTTCACTAGAACCCCAAAAAAACTGTTAACTTGGTTTAGAAAGAGGAACCAGCCAGGTCCGTGTTCAAGGCCAAAAGGTCAGCCGCAGTTGTGTCTCATCATAGCTTTTTCCTACTATAATGCCACAGAACATCAAAGGCACTAGATATTCATTTAGTTTACAGTTTGCACAGACTTTAAAGACAACCCCCCCCCCCCCCCCCCCTACTTTTGTTTGTTACAAAAACATCATATACATCACTGCATTAACGAAACTCAGAAGTGAGTCCACCTGTATATACCTGCACAGGTAACTGCGGACTACGAGTCAGTATCCATGTGTGGCTGAGGCGAGCCAGGTAAGACGGACAACTGGACAGTTGCACAGTCCACCGAAGCCCTCGCACGATATCGGCCTATAATCTGACTATTGATCAACCCCCCCCCTTCCCCTTAAAGGTTGTATCAGCGATTTTGGGTGGAAACATAAATGATCACATTCATCTGATTTTTCCTCACGATCCGCTAGCTGCCCGCCCCATAAGCAGGCCGTCAAAAAACCGCGTCTCTGTAGGCAGCCTATGCTCCGAGATCGTACACAAAAACAATGGTACTACCAACTACTCAAAACCAAAATAAACAGTATTCCAACCAATCACAATGATCTGCACAAACGTGACGTCACTTCTGAAGCGAAATCCCAAACAAACATACTTATGAATAATTATGTTATGTTTTAAAAAATAGTGTTCAAGCATCCATAATTATAACCACGTTAATAACGTTTATAAGAAACCAAACCGTTTGTAAATCCGTCAAGATTTCAGCGAGATAAGAGTATTAGCGTTTGTGCAGATCATTGTGATTGGTTGGAATACTGTTTATTTTGGTTTTGAGTGGTTGGTAGTACCATTTGTTTTTGTGTACGATCTCGGAGCATAGGCTGCCTACAGAGACGCGGTTTTTTGACGGCCTGCTTATGGGGCGGGCAGCTAGCGGATCGTGAGGAAAAATCAGATGAATGTGATCATTTATGTTTCCACCCAAAATCGCTGATACAACCTTTAAGGGACGGGGTCACAATCCCGAGAAGATCTAAGTAAGAAGAGAGCGAACGCTAAAAGAGCGTCTTTCTTCTCAAAGCCCCAGCGTCTCTCCATCTCCCTCCGCTTCCTCGGGACAGGAGGGCCCGCTTGTTAAAACAGGCACATCATTCTTCTCACAAACAGACGATACGCATCTCACTGCCTACTTGTTCCCCACACGGAAAAACACGGCCCCTGCATCGCCCCCCCCCCCCGCCGCCCCTGGATGAGCTGACAAGTAATTAACTCGGTGATTGAAAAACTAAAGGGAATGTTCTGAGTGCTCTTTATTGCTTAATTGTGCAGCGCTCATTTTGAACTCTTTCAAATGAGTAGTCGCATTCTGCTGCATTGTTCGCTCAATTATGTATTGACGGCACATTAAATCGTTACTTTCCCTTCTGGTTACTTAGCAACAATGTTTATTGTGTTAGCTTTATCACATGACTTTGCCTCGTTTTCATCTTTTGTTTTTACATTTTCCATTCATTACTTCCAATAGCCGAGGATATCTGGGTTTTTTTTAAAAATTTTAAATGGAATTATATGTAAACCTCTATCAGAGATAATTGTTCCTGTTACAATGCAGAGCAGCATGATTAAAGTGCCTAAATGGAAAAGAGCTGCCTTTTAATGAGCTCAGAAATTAACAGTGGAGCCTGGCTCTGGAATTAACAATATGGCCTGGGAAACCAGGTTCTGGAATGAACACTATGCCCTGGAAAACCAGGTTCTGGAATGAACACTATGCCCTGGAAAACCAGGTTCTGGAATGAACACTATGCCCTGGAAAACCAGGTTCTGGAATTAACACTATGCCCTGGAAAAGCAGGTTCTGGAATTAACACTATGCCCTGGAAAAGCAGGTTCTGGAATTAACAGTTGATGGAGGATAGTCTGGTGCTAGAGTTTATCAGAAGGTCAACAGGTTTTGGTTCTAGAAATAACAATAAGACAAGCAGATTCTGGTTCTGGAATCTATCAGAACACCAGTAGATAACTGCTTATGACAGCAGGCCTATCCTGGCCCATTGAACCCTCACTTGAAAACCCTTGCTGAGACACCAAAGCCAGACGTTTGACACCCAATCCCCACAGTGCTGAGACAGTTACATTGTGTTTAACCGGAGAGCTGCTGTAGGCGGCGAGGGTCACTCTATGGGTCACGGGGCAGAGGAACAGGTGGATGCTTTTTTGGAGGGAGGGAGCGGTCTCCTTTGAAGAGCCTGAGAGAAGCAGGTGGGAGGTGGTGGTATGCAGCCACTTAGAGCTCCCTGAAGCTTAATCTGCTGTGTGATGAGAACCAGAGATCTCTTCTTAACCTTCTAGAAAGCAAGAGCGCGGCAGCAACAGGCTCCCCAAGAGTGTGTGTGTGTGTGTGCGTGTGTGTCTGTGTGGGTGCGTGTCTGTGTGTGTGGGTGTGTGCATGTCTATGTGTGTGTGTGTATGTGTGTGCGTGTCTGTGTGTGTGTGTATGTGTGGATATGCGTGTGGGTGTGTGTGTCTGTGTGTGTCTGTGTGTATGTGTGTGTGTGTGCGTGTGTGTGTGAGAGAGTGTATGTGTGTGTGAGAGAAAGAAACGTGTGTTTTAATGTGTATGTAAAATATGTGTGGGTGTGTGCGTATGTGTGTGGGTGTGTGCGTATGTGTGTGGGTGTGTGCGTGTCTGTGTGTGAGAGAGTGTATGTGTGTGTGAGAGAAAGAAATGTGTGTTTTAATGTGTAAGTAAAATATGTGTGTGTCTGTGTGTGTCTGTGTGCGTGTCTGTGTGGGTGTGTGCGTGCGTGTCTGTGTGTGAGAGAGTGTATGTGTGTGTGAGAGAAAGAAACGTGTGTGTTTTAATGTGTATGTAAAATATGTGTGTGTGTGTGTGTGAAACACAAGCACACTTTGCTTCCTTTCACCAAGCCCCTCCCCGTTTCTCCACTCTCTTACTGCATCCTGCCACACTCTGTACTGCCCTGGAACTCATCAAACCATCCCTCGCTGTCACAAACACAATCCCACAATCCTCTGCATCATTCCACCAGCAAACTGATCAGGTGATTTGGGAGCCAGTCTGTTCCGGGGGAGCCCAGATACAGTACTAAGATTTGGGTGCAATTCACATAACTCATATGCAAGGAACCACACCTGAAATGTTTTCCAAAACAGGTGTGTACATGGGTGACACGTATAGAGTGTACACACATTTTAGGAAACAGGAAATTATGTGATCTGGAGGAAGGGATCCAACAGCAAAATAACGAAGTCCAGTTTGAGCGTGAATGACCCTTCCAATGCGACTCACAATATGACATCAGGGAATCATGGAGTGAGTGACCACTTTAGGGTCACATGGAAAGTCTGGGAAATCGACCGTCTTTCTCAGTTTCCCGAATGGCTACCTCATTCAGCCTCTCCCTGCCTGCACCTCACCACTGATCCTTTTACTGCCTCCCTGACTAAGAGCCAGTGCATTATGGGAAGACAAATTACCCACAAAAGTAAACAAACAGTTAACCTAAATGACCCATGAGAGAGAGAGAGAGAGAGATAGAGAGAGAGAGAGAGAGAGAGCGAGGCAAAATGTCAACTTTATACATCGACTAAGTGCATTTTTTACCTTCACTTTATCCGCAGCTGCTGTACAGGACACTGTGGCTCAGTCCAACAGCCTGGTTTTAAGTTGGAGACGGGCCCATCCCAGCACAGTTGGGAGAGAACATTGGGCAGAAAAACCTGGCGCGGGCACGTCCCGCACAATATGAGCGACTGTTTCAGAGAAGCGTCAGACTCACGCTAACGTAGCAGGGCTACTCTTACTTCCTGCTTCATATTTCTCACCCCTGAAACACTTAACAGAGGCAAAGCCCTCACAAAAGAAAAACACTTTTTGAAAAGCACAGTGGTTCCTTTGTGTACGCAAGACCTCTGAAGCGTAATATGAATGCATCAATTTTGGTCAATTCAACTGAACTTGTCATTTAAAAAAAAAAAAACGATTGTTTGAGGTTTATTTGTTTCCGTTCAAAACCTAAGGGGAAACACACACACACACGCGCACACACACACACGTGCGCGCGCACACACATGCACACACGCGCACACACACACACACACACACACAATTAAGTTACAGGCCACTGGCAATGCCAAGTGAAAGGAATTAGAGAGTGTTAATATGGCCGCCGTTTCTCAGAGGCCATATGGTGGAAATAAATGCAGAAGTGCAGGGGAAAGGTGCCGTGGCTCCGCAGGAATATGGGCCTCCCATCCTGGGCAGCTGTAGGGACTCTCTGCCCCTCTCCTGGTAGTGCTGCCTGGAGCAGGGGGTGGGATTAGCCAACCCATCGACATTGCCTACATCGCCTGTAAACACGACCTGCCCAGGCTATATAAATCAGAGAATGACGACTGACTGACAGCAGCAACCCATTTAAATTTCTTTAAAATTCCAATGAGCATTCCTTTTCTGCGCTCGTTCTCTCTGTCCCTGTTCCAACCTTCATTTTCCAATTTTCCTCTTTCCCATCCATATTTTCCTGAACTTTTTCCTCTCTTTATTTCCCGTGATCACGGGGACGCCAGCATATAACCTTTTAAGTTTGTGTTATATAAGCATTTAACTCTACCTAGGATTACACATGTTTTTGTTTAGCAGGAGAACATAATTGCAGCTGCTATCAAACCAGAGTTCATCTCTCTGTCTATCTCTGTCTCTCTCTCTCTCTGTCTCTCTCTCAGTCCTGTTATCAGGGGTGTTTGCAGTGGTAATCCCCACTGATTACATGGTGGGACCTGCTTTCTGGTGTGAGCTGTGACCAGGCCGCTGGTGACCAGCCTTATCAGAGACAGGCATACCTGAGGACTAAGCCTCTTGGACACATTCCACCATCGCTATAGTTCCGTTTCTGCCGTGTGCTGATAGGCCAGTGCAAACCACTGTCGCCATGGCATTTTAGCAAAGGCCAGAGGGGTCTCTGGACATCAGGCATTCCGTGAGGAGGATTGGAGGATGTAGAATATCGACTTCTGTGACAGGAGCAGCAAGCTTCTTACACAGACTAGCAACAAGGGGGTAGGCTATGGGATGTTACTCACACACAGTCACTTACACACACACACCCATATGCACATACACGTGGACACACTGCACACATGAAAACGCACACACAAACAGGAAAACAGGTGTGACGCACTAAGGTCCTCAGAAAACCTCTGCAGCTTTTTGCTCAGCGCGCAGCCGCGGTTCGGAATACGCAATTTACAAATTCCGAACGACAAGCTGTCTCCCTTTCGCAAACTACAATTAGAAAAAAAACAAAAAACGTGTAGTGATAGTAACAGTCCTGACAATTAAACTGTTCGTTTAAGAGAAAAAGAATGACACCGGGTTTCCTGCCAGTTCCTGAGGCAATCTAAAAGCTCTTTGGATGATAGCCTAGTCATCGTCTGGTATGATACTGCAACGCATCCGAAGACAAGATAATTACCCTTAAACACAACAAGGATTGGCGTTAACCCTTTCCGCCGTGAACGATCACAGGACGCACATGTCAGAGGTGGGGTATTATTTCAGGCTTTCGTTATTTCGTCTGCGTCGAAGCGCCCCGGAGCGCGATGACAACCCTTCTCTCTCTTTCTCCGCCGTCTTTCAGGGCCTCCCGCTTTTTAAGCGAAATAAGATCCACTCGGCCGGTGCCAGAAAGACAAACCATTCAAGAGGGAAACCGAATTTGAAAAAGACATTTCGCGAAACGCCCCGTCAGCTGAAACGCTCCTGCGTGCATTTCTTATGCGGGACTTTTCATCGCAGAAATAAATAGCACTCAGCGGAGAAGTTTTTTTCTCCAGTTTCTCCGGCGCTCATTTGTCTGTGACAGATTCTTTCAGGAAAATTCTGGCGGATGTAGCGGCTAAAATTCCTTGAAGGTCTTTCCCCATGAAGACAGTCTATTCTTTTAAATAAATTGGCTATAGTCTCAATCTCAAAATACATTATTGACTTTTTATGTTAGTGAAAAATCTAATACAAAATGTCTCCTCATACAATGTGATAGGGAACTGCCACTAACCGTCAAAATTATTTTCCTATGCTGTTTTATTTAATTGGCTATAGTCTCAATCACAATGCATTATTGCCTTTTATTATTTTAGCTCAGAGTGAAGAAATCAAACACAAAATGTCTCCCCACACAAAAAAATGAAATAAAAAGTGTCTCCTCACGCAACGTGATAGGGAAATTGCACCTCTAACAGGCGCTGCTTTTGTTTGTTTTGTTTTTAAGTCATTAGGGTTTCGGGGTTTGAACGGGCCCCGTTCCAGTTGCCGCAGAGCTCAGCAGAGAAGCTCACGCTGTGCTCATTCAGCACGCTTTCACCCCGCTCGGCGTATTTGCATACAAAGTGCGCAGACAAAACACTGTTCCCTCTTAATTGTCCGCTCTTTATTGTCAGGGTTAATGCTTATCCCGGGGGGGGGGGGGGGGGGGTTCTTCAAAACCCTTTTCTACTCTCCAAGCGCAAAATGTATTCACTCTTTAAATTGATGTGTAAGTTACTTTTTATTTTACTTACTTGATATTGCAGTGGGGACAGCATTATAGTACAGATTTTCGGCCGACACCTCCTCTTTCCTGCTCCTCCACCGCTCCTCTCCTCCTATTTTCCTCTCCTCTCCTCTCCCCTCCCCTACACCTCCTAGATGTGTGACTTTCTTTAAGGTAATCCTTAGAAAATAATCACTTTTTAAAATGTTGCCGATAGAGCTGTTTGGAAATGGTTACCAATCCCCCCGTTACACCCCCCCCCCCCCCCCCCCCCCCCCCCCCCCCCCACCACACACACACACAGTCGCCGGGCCTATTTAATGTGCCAAAGAGTGTTTATTTAGCAGCAATGAATGACCATTAACTGGGGAGGGGGGAGGACCAGCTCTGTTCTGACGTGTTCCAACATCCAAATTATCACCTTGTAAAAAAAAAAAAAGGGTCCAATTGAATGCAAACCGAAGGGGAGGGTGTGTGTGTGTGTGTGTGTGTGTGTACAGGGCAGTGAGGGAGAAAGAAGCATAATCACACACTATTCTTATTCTTATTCTCTTCTCTGTGCCCTTCCCTTGTCTAGACTTGACTTCAGCCGTACGGGAGAATAAATACATGATTTGTCAGTTGGAAAGGAGAGGGGGAAAAAAAAGAAAATGTTCCTCCACAGCTCAGCGGGCACAGGGGTCTCTATCGGTGGGCTTTATGAAGGAGTGCGGACAACTGTCAGCGACTGTGTCCCCGAGACTGTGCGTGTGTGTGTGTGTGTGTGTGTGTGTGTGTGTGTGTGTGTGTCTGTGTCGAAATCCTTTTCTGTGGAAGCGCCAGTGTTTTGTCAGGGAGTTCCTGTCGTGCTCTTTGTCTGCGGTTGCAGCGGGAGGTTCCTGATGGCGTCGGCCATGTTTTCCCAACTGTTGTGGGCAGAGCTCAATAGCCGCCCGCGAAGTCCCGGCCCACCACAGCGGCGTGGCCACGCCCCTCTCCCCAGGCCGCCCCCCTTTACAATTAGCCGGCGGTAATTTGGGATGAAAGTACCACTGCCCCCCACTCTCCCCCTGTTCACTCCCTCCCCTTCCGTTGGGCCATGCCAGTTAAATTGGGGGGGGGGGGGGGGGGGGGGGGGGGTAACACAGACCCCTCTCTCCATAGCCGGGGGCCAAAGAGGGCCCAGTGGCGAGGAGCGCTGCCACATGATTGGACGGAGGGGGAGAGATGTGACATGTGACACTATTCTGTTTGCCAGTGGGGACGACAGACATCCAGGGATTAAATAAAGGTTTGGAGATAAAAGGAGCTTTGGTATCAGACGGAGGGGGACCAGCAGCGGAGAGTGGGGGGGTGTTGGGGGGTGGGCAGAAAAACTGACCACAAAAGAAAGTGATCTGCGAATTCAGGGACATGCACAGTACAGTAAACTTGGCCCAAACATAGAGAGATTTTCTATGTTCGCTGCTGTTGCTGTTGTCACTGTCGCCATTGCCAGGGTCAGGCAGGCAAAGACAGCCAGCAGCGAGTCTGACCGTCGGGCAGCCAGACGGCTAACTCCTGCGGAGCGTCAGGAGGGTGGGGGGTGGGATTAACTAGGAGGAAGCAGGAAGCGGTCACAGCTCCACGATCTCTGTCCAAGCCAGGCTGGCTCCCGCCGTAACTGTGCTGTTCCTTTCACATAACATTCTGTGTGGCGTAATGTATATATAATGGATACTACCTGAGCAAGGAAGCCAACCTGAATTGCTTCGTTATATATCCAGCTGTATAAATGGATGCTATGTGAAAGAAAAAATAAATGCTGAAGTTGTGTAAACCGCTCTGGATAAAAGCACCTGTTAAATGGCAGTAATGTAATGCAAGTAACTGTAAATGCACAAAGCTACAGACGCCCCCCCCCCACCCCCCCCAACCCCAAAGCTACAATATGAATCCCATATCTCTCCTATTAACTCTAAGCCCCTTCCCCCCCTCCAAGGTCAGGTGCCCCTCAGCCACGATCCCACATCAACACTAGGACATACCTGCATATGTCAGTGGGATGGGATTTAAGGAGCTCACCTGGTCCAATGACTGGTCCCAGGCTCCGTCGCCTCATAGCTCACACAGAACTGACCCAAAACCCTGACGTGGCCCTCAACTCCCTCTTCAACACGACACCCTGTTCCCCTTCCTCTCGGCTGATCGGAACGCCCCAATCCTGACGAAGCTTAGGGACCCCGTGTCACGGCGCGCGCCGAGCCTTTCGGTCCGAGGTTCGAGCGGGAGCGCGAAGATGAGCGATCCCGCCGAGCCGTCTCTCTCCCACTGCGGTGCGATCGTTCCTTTACTACAGGCTTCATTATAAGGATGCGGTGCGATCGTTCCTTTACTACAGGCTTCATTATAAGAAGGAAGTAGACCCGCCCTACAGCGGCTTCACACTGAATCCACCGCAGCTCAAACACAAGTGCTTCCGTTGTTCTTGGTCAGTCGTGAGTTCTGCCCATTTTGATCTTTAGTCAAGAGGCCCTCAAAGGAGTTGGCGTCCCGCTTCGAGCGTCGGGGTGGGGTGGGGTTGTTTGGGGTGGGGTGTGGGCGGGGGGCGGGGGGGCGCCACTGGGGGGAAAGAAGTACGGGTCACCTACACGGCCACGGGCCCACTCCCCTGTGGAGCGGAGAGAAAGGAGAGCCTCCATCCAGAACTGTCCTTGACACGAAAGGGAATTCCGGGGCGAAAGGGCGCTTTTTTTTTGGTGGGACGGGGATGCTTGACGAGGAGGAGGGGTACGGAGGGGGCGCAGATAAGAACTTTGAAGTGACAGACTTCCGCGGCATCTCGAGTGCGACGGCAGAGTGGGATTTTCTCGGAAGTCGCTCGGAACAAAGCTCCACTTGTCCCTTTGTTTCACGCAAAAGGGGCAGCTAGCCGCCGCAGCCATTAACCGCCCTTTGATTTGTCACTTAATCATTGGATGGATACGAAAGCTTGCTACACACATACACACACACACACACACACACCCAACTCAGGAATGGCGCCATCCGAGCCAAACGAGTTCCCCGCTCCGCAACCGTTCGACTGGGAGAGCGCGCGTCTCTGATCGCGCGCGGTAGGCAAACACGGCAGGCTCCACCTGACATTATCTGCCAAGCTTTTCTCCATTTAAATGTGTGCTCTTTGGATTTGGGCTTTGGCGCTCTTCTAAAGAAGGGCTGAGGCCGCTCGTAATTACACCGAGCTCTGACGGGGACGCAAGACAAGCGCGCACACAGGACACACACCCAAACACAATTATTAACTCGAGAAGTGTTAAGTAATAAAAGGCCGTGTTGACTCGCTTATCAGTCGGCGTGTCCCTGAGAGAGGTTTTGGAGTCTTTCCCTCCTCTTCTTTAGAAGAGTCGCCAGTTCCTCCAGCAACATATTTTGGATAATTAGGCAACCCCACAATCTGGACCTGTCTGATGTGTAAACACCTTACGTGTAAATATATATATATTTTTATTTTTTCATTATTACTTAATCATCTGTGTTGCACGATAACTTTGCATCTCCTAAAATTGGAATGAGTCCAAGGGGCTTAGTCCTCCACGACAGCGAAAAAAGCTGCTTCTATTTTCAGTTCACCAACAGAGCCTTATGGTCTTGTCACGTGGGGTTTTTAACCAGCTTTAATAGTTGATGAGTTATGAACTGCGGAGAGATAATGCATACAGCTGGATGGGGACCTTCCATATGTGCTTTTTTTTTTTTTTTTATGTTTTAAGCAAAATTGAGAGACACATATCTGAAATAATCTGACAGACAGTGGGAAATGCATAGCTTTGTCCCAACTCTCAGACCAGTTGAGGAAAAAAATATTTCAGGAGGTTGTGAATAATTTGGATTTGGGTTTTCGGCAGGCTTCCACATTCCCCGGCCCAATTTCAGGAAGCCTCCTTCACACAGCACCAGAGTTTAAACTGGGTGAGACCTCCTAAAGTACTTAAAACGATCTTTTCCCTCCTCTTTTTTAAAATCATAAATACAAGGCTGGGGGAACTGCAGCAGCAGCAAACATGCTGCACGATTCACACACAAAAGCTGCAAGCAGACAGCATAAAATTCAAACCACAGCGCAGTAATTACATATCAAAGGCATTTCATAGCCAATACATTTTGAGGCTTATACACACATCCGGGAGGAAGGCAGGGTTGAAATAATCACTACGTGTCTCGGTCAACAACAGCAAATTGCAAATGAAGTTTTCCTCATTGAGAAACAAATGTACCACTTATGTTTTTTTTTCCTACATTAGTGGCTTTTCCTTTGGTGACACATGTACCAGAGAGACCATAAATGACAACGGCAAACCCCAACAACATTATGTGGGGTGATGTGCGATTATAGTCCTGATAGACAGCAGAAAGAAGCCAGCTAACATGACCAAACTCTGGTCCCATCTCAGCTGATGGTGCGGCAGCAATGCTGAGACAACATTCCTGAAACGTCACAAGAACGTCCTAGGCCTCAGTCGGTTAAGCCACTGCGTCCGTCTGTCAAACTGCTCTAAGGGGGCGGACGAACTCGAACCGGCGGAGGCGCGCAGCGCAGGGGTCGCGTCATGCGCAGATCGCCTGGACGTAAATAAATCTGTCATATTACGGCAGAATCCCATAATGGATGTGTTACGATTGGCCCGTGCTGCATCTCCATGCCTCTCCAATCTTCTACATACACTCAGCTGGTGGAATTCCAAGGGCAGATGCAAGCAAGAGTTTCACAAAGACGGACTGGGGATCTCAGGCACACTGCTGGCCTTCCTGACGCACATACAAGCTGTCATATTACGCCAGAATTCCATGAAGCGTCTGTTACCATTGGCTTGAGTTCTCTCTCTCTCTCTCTCTCTCTCGCTATCTCTGCATATATTTAGCTGGTGGAATGCAAGCAATATAGGAGTTCTATGAAGGAAAGGATGGGAATCAGGGGTGTTGTGTAAAACACGCTGAACAGAAAGGCACAATTAACATCTCGATTTTTGAGAGAGAGAAAGAGAGAGTTTCTATCGCAGGCTCTACAACAGCGTTTGCATATAGGCCTTCATGGTGAACTTCTCGATCGGAGCACGATTTGAAAGTACTTCCACTTCTTTGCCGATTGCCATAGCCTAGTACCTCTACCGCAGGAAAGCCCTGGCTTCCACCGCGGTCCCCCTGGGCCTGACTCTACCAGCAGAGCCGGGGGTATTAACAATGAAGTACGATTTCCTCTCCCCTGAAGAGGTCCTGCTGCTCTCTGTTTATCCTCCCTTCTTTTTTTTTCTTTTTTTTTAAAAAGGGGGGCTTATAAAAACTTTCCACAACGGGAGAGCCCCTAGAGCCAGCTGCCTCTACGGCGATGCGCCCCTTCAGAATTTCCACTCGGGACGGTTCCGAGCGATCTCTCCGCGCGAGCGTTTCTCTCGCTGCGAAAACGCAGAGGGGAAGAATATCGGAGTTTCATTACGCAAGATAAAAGCCGATGTTTTGTGTGTCGTTAGCCTATAATACCACCACTCTGTCGGCATAGCGTGCAACATCCAATAAGAAACAACTGTGAAAACTAAAATTCTCTGCAAAGCTGAAACACAAAGTGACAGGTATTGTTTTTTTTTTTAAATAAATAAATAGATCACTTGTAGGCCTACTGTAGGTACGACAGCAGACTTAAATAATTAATTTGGTTTTATATTTATGGGGAATTAGGCTACATTCGTTGAGTAAAAAAAAAAAAACAAAGTCAATATTTGACAATCCGATAACCAAGATAGCAAACAAATAGTTGCAACAGTCAAATGTGTATATTGTCTTTGGTTGTGCAACTCTTCTCTTAACCTTGTACACTCACACCAAAACACGATATTTAAAATCTAAATGTTCAATGTTAAATCAACTCTGAGTGCATTTTATCCCACTGACTATATAAACTCTGCAAATGTTGAATTAGCACTAAAGCGGAGGTACGCTCTAACATGGAGGCACAGGTCAGTCTCATTAAGATAATATTCTAGTGTTAACATAACGTCAGGCCATTAGGTTCATTTAGTTAAACTTAAACTCAGTGCACACAACTGTTGGTCAAAAACAAACAGAAGTATTAATCTTATTTTCCGGCCAGTGTGAGGGCAGTAACATGATGGGACATAGGTAGGCCTACACCGGCCTTGTCCATACTCCAAACAGGAATAACACGACTGAATCATTTTTAACAAGGAGAACAACTGTAATAGTAATCTGATCAATACCATGTAATTGCGCAGTCACACACTGGATGTTGTGAATCTCGCGGACTTTAGGCCTGTGTAACCAAGGCTGCGACATTACACGTATCGGTTGCCACGGCGCTGCGCAGTGTTAACGTCATGCCGACCTCTACCCATATCATCCCTGAGAAAAATCACCTATGACGTCGTCTTCTTACACTTTCGGCCATCTGTCTGCAAGGATCAGCCAGGCAGCCACCGGTACAGTGCAGCCTTGCATTAGCCACAGACGAAGGCAACTCAGAATACTCAAGAGGCCCGTTTCAAAAAGGCAGTGCCAAAGAAGCGGCTTTAGTTTGTGATGCGGTATAATATAATGCCCCTACTTCTCTGTGAAGGTTAAAATACAGCCAAGTCAAATTTTCTTAATAGGACAGAGTTGATTTTATGAGTTAATAGGCCTATGTGTCGTTTAGCCTGGCTCATATTAGGACAAAATTAAGGCCACGTTTCCAGCTCAACAAATGCACATATGTTATTAGTCCTACTGACTGCCATGTAAAAGATACTCTTATCTCTGAATACCGGTAAATCCCCATCTGCTATTAGTATTGTAAGCGCTTTGAGATGGTTCTGGAGGAAATGCGTATTTGCCTATGGGAAGGTCGTCTTTCGGTTAAATTTCCATTGATTCGGAGTCAAGGTCACTTAACTTTTCAGATATGCATTGCAAAGCCGCACTTTGTTGCAATTAGCATTGTTTCCATTATCGTTTTGAAGATAAGGGGTAAGAGGCGATTTATTTCGGATTTGGGGGGGATAAAGGCAGACCTAAATAGGCCCAGAAGCACACTAAATAAAGCCCCTATCCCCTGGTACAAGCAGCGGGACCCCCGACTCTGTGGCAGATGCGTGCGTGTTTATTTCATTTGTCACTTAAACCGTGGAGCCAGCAACCAGCAGACACTGCCGCCTCTTGTTTTCACAGTAAACACGAGTTAAAAGGGGGTTTGCCTCGTCTTTACTCACGGTGTTCACAAGCGCGCGCTCCCATCAGTTATGTCGTCAGCAGAACTTAGCCGGTTGTCTCCTCGGAATGACTAACGCATTGAGTCCAATGCCATTATCGGGTTTGAAATAACGAACGGATGTCGTTAACGATATCTAAGTAAGTCTTGTGGAGTGGAAGTAAAGTGGGGTGGAATTTCTGTAGACGACGTGGATTTACTTTGGGCTCGTTTAATTTCCATAGACGACGTGCATTTATTTTGGGCTCGTTTAATTTCCACAGTACCGGCCATAGACGAAGTAGGCAAAAAGGCCGCAACAAAAAATCTAACAATTGAGTATCACCCCCCTCCATTTTTTTAAACACATGCGCAAAACGCGCCTTTCTGTCCATTTCGTAAATGTTCTGGATGCACAGTTGGTTTCCCTTTTATTTTTCCTCTCTTTGTTGGGCCATAAACTTCGTGCATATCTAATTGACTCCACTTTTTCTTCTAGCAGACGAAATCCGTTTATTCAGGGAGGCATGCGATCCCGCGCTGTTTTTTATCAACTTGTCAGAGGGGCTATTAGTTCTGCTCTGGCTCGGGGTGGACGAGGAAGCGAAAACCTTTCTTTTTCAGGAGATGTCTTCGGGGTTAAGTGGAAAAGAACATCACAGCGAAGCCCTCAACTTCTGAGCTGTAATTCATATAGGCCTACTTCTTCCCATGCGTGTGTGTGTGCGCGGCAGTGGATATAGCCTACATATATTAATAGTTTATTTCACTTATTCCCATGTATTCCACATGTAAAACGCATGTAAAATCCCCCTCCTAAGAAAAGTCCAATCGCTGGTGTAAAATTCGGCCCTTTATGGAGTCTCGACTGGCTTAAATAAAGAGTATTGGTCACACGAGGTCAGACTTAAACGTCCAGGTTTGATTTTATGTAAATTTAACTAATTATAATAATTTAGAATTGTACATTTAATGTGAAGGCAAAAATAGGCCCAAAACAGTGGTAAATACCCCAGGAATTATTATTCATTATTTATTTATAATTTTCTTGGGGCAAATACTAGGACAACTTATATGGGATGGCTATTTTCCTAAAATGAGTCCCCGGGGGCTGTTTACGTTTATTTTTTTATTTAAATTAGACAAGTCCATATGCTACGAATGAATTGCACGATAACATTATTTATTTTATTTATGTACTCAGTCAATTAAGTAGTAAATACTCTAGAATATAGAGTATTTGAGTGAGGCTACTCTAGATGGGTTTTTAAAGGATATTTCAGCCACTTTTGAAACGAGCGATTCCCATCGTTGTTATGTTTTCCTAATAGGGCAGTAGCCTACATCGTAAATATAAGGGTTGCTTAGTTTAATTATTCTGCTTGCACTTCTAAATGTATTTGTACGTATTGAAATGCAAATTACAAGTACAAAAGAGTATAGCCCTACTTTATTAAACAATGCTTTGAAAGGTTTTCTTAAGTGTATTCCAAAGCACTCTAATGCCATTGTCTTGTAGATTGCGGTGACGTCTGAGTTTATTTATCTTCCTATTTATTTTAGTCAGCGAAAGCAAGAATCCTTTTGAGAAATTCAAGCGATTAGTTGTAGACACTTTCATTCATTTAAAGAATAACACACGCAATACGGAATAGTATGAACTGTAACGAGGCTACAAGCAAATAATGCCTAAACTGTACGCTCGGTCATCAGCATAAATAGTAACAGCAATGGTGATTTGAAAAGTTATTTATTTACTATAAAGTCAGATTTTAGTGCACTTTTCAATAGGTTTTGTTTCAAACACTTTATGAAGTTTAGCGTTTTTCAATATATGTAGCCTATAACTTTTTTAACGATTCATTCCCATACTTTTGCTATTTTCTTCCATTTTATTTATCCATTTTATTTATCCATTTTATAAAAGGAAAAATCAAATCATATACTCTATTACAAAAAATAATGGCATAACGTGATGTTGTCATGTTATAATTTCATGTTATCATTTGACAAATAGGAATGGGTGCATGGCGCAAAACGTTGATTGTGCAGACAATATTAAAATTGTATTTCTAAAATTAAACATTGAGCATTTAAAAAAACTAAAGCACGCAAAAAATGAAAACTGTCTGAAAAATGTTTGCCTGCAGTGTTCTCCTCTGTCCAATAGAGACCACTGCTCAACACCAAAATTTGGGGCGTCTGTGTCTCTCAGACACGGGGCATTTCAAATAATATAAGTCCAAAGAACATTAAATATCGAGTTCCCACTTCTCCACAGAATACCCTGCATTAACAATAGGCAGATAATTATTTGTCGTGTATGCAACTACGCTGAAAATGCCTGAGGCGCCTTTCCTGGTAAACTGCAAGCTCCAGTATTACTGCTCGAGCCCCTGTTCTCTCGGGGACACGCGGTGTCAGTCGTGAAAAGAGAGCCTAATAAAAATGTATTTATCTGGTTATTTGAAGTCGGAAACATGCGCGGAGTCTGTTCAAATTGAGTCTCCACACGAACAAGATATGTATTTGCTTCCGAAAGCAAACAAGGGTGAATGACTTCGCTACACACTATAGGGGCCTATAACCTGTCATTTCTCAAAAGCATTTGAAATTGAAACACTCCAAGATACGGGCTTGTAATTTATATAAGGGCATACATATAAAAATATATTAATATGTATGTTTTTAAATGAATACGGAAAACTGAATATATTTGAAGCAGCAGGGAGACTTGTCCTTTTATTTCCCATGCAAGGAATGACTCTGGGGACCCTTGATATCAGTCGGTAGACAGGGTATTACGAAGGCTCTCTCAATATACAAGAAATGTGGGCATAAATTAGATATTCTGAAGGCAGTACGTTGATTCGTCGTCCTCACAAAAATGGATTAAAACGCATTTTAATTAAATTCAGCAGAGACTTAATATATATATACAAAATAATACGCCATAGCCCATTCCTGTGAATTCCTTAAAAAATGACGGTCCAATTTTCAGTGCTTGCATATACAAGTAGCCTAGTACAGCTCAAGAAAATACGTTTAGCTAACGACTTATTTATTGTAGCCTGACAGGCAGTTACGTTTTTCCACAATAATTCAGACAGAAACCGTTCAAACATTTTGTATTTAGAAATGAAGTTACCCATGCTTATAGGCTACGCAATATCAGTGAAGCAAAGCGCGTGTGGACACTGCACAGCCAAATAAGTATTTTGTACCTGAAACTCGATGTGATGTATTCGCCGAAAGGTACTGCCTCAGTTTTGTGTATATAGAGCAGCTGAAAATTAATAATTCGTCTTTTTGTTCTCCACCTGAGAGCAGTTTGGTAGTTCAGTATAGGTAATTAAGGCTATTGCTGCGATTCAGCAACATCGCAGCATGTTTATTAGTTGTAATATCTATATAGGCTACCCTAGTATCATAGTTATATTTATTTTCAATTAAATAGGTCTCCATATTTTTCATTGCAAACAATTGTATTTACCTGTACCAATCCAGTCCGTTGTCGTAGTTCCTGTCGAAGAAGTGCGGTTCGGCTCCCACGGCCCTGATGTCGGGATGCACGCGGAGGAACTCGAGCAGCGCGCGCGTACCTCCCTTCTTCACCCCGATGATGATCGCCTGGGGCAGCTTCTTACTGCCCGATCCATTGGAGAAACTTGACATGGCACTTGGCTCTGGGGATCTCGGCTCGCCCCTAATTTCGTCCCAGTCCTCGGTTCTGTCCACTTCAATTTCGTTATTTAGCAAGTCTCTAGAAGCCGTCCTGACGGAAGGTTCATCGTAGTCGGATTCTAAATCCACCCAGTTTTGGGTTCGGGGCAGAAGCTTGGACATGAGCTCTGCCCTGCCACTCGCTGTCCTTTTACCAGCGGACTCCGTCTCTTTTCCCCGATAAGTGTCCACTAGCAAACTTGGCATAGTGGTACAGTAGCCCACGCAGGAATATAGCATATATACCCACAACAGAAACATTATGCACAAAAGTAAGAGTTTCTTTTTCACGGGGCTGTATGAGAACGCATATAGATTGTGACAAATCAGACTATATTCCATAAGCTCTGCGGGTGCAAACCATAATCCAACGAGACATACTGGCAAAGTTGTTCATTCCAGGTAGCACAGAGAAAAAAATCCTCGCGGAATGGATATTATGTCCTTTGGGGAGGAAAAAAAGAGAAAGGTAAAGAAAATATATGAAAACTAAGCTAAAGCGGACAACATTCCTTCGGGTGCAAATTCAAGACGTGCTGCACCATATTCCTAACATAACTAAGGTGAAGAAACTTAAAATATTTATGTACAAGTGTGCGCTTCGGTGCTGTTCCAAAGCCCTACCCTATCGCTCTTTCTTTCAGCGCATCCCGTCGCCCATCCTGCGAGCTACTGCAAGCACCGAGCGTCTTGCAGAATACTAGGTCCTTGCACGGGAGCCAGTGGCGTATGACAGACAGACAACGCTGGCCTATCGGAGCAGGCCCGTATAATAATTAGCCATTTGTTGATACAAATAGACCTATCATAAGAGACGATAGGCGGGGTCTGGCGTGGGACTCTTCTTTCGCTGAGGTGATTAAACGCTCCTATTGGATAAGCAACCATTAAACTAGATTTCCTTTATTTGCAAGATTGGGAGATTCCGCAGTGTTACAAATCTTGCTTTTGGTGGGAAACCTGTCAAGAATGTCCACCCAGTGTGAATTTCTTCAACTCGGTTTGCAAGCATGATTTAGCGCGCACAAACACACAGCGAGGGCATATACCGAGGGAAGCATACCGCTTCAGTGTCTTATACCCATGTATTATTTATGCCTGCCGCTGGCAGCGCAACTTGACGCATTATCATATTATACCACCATATCACAAACTTTATTAGCGCAAAGCAACGACTACAGAAACAACATCCGCTACTATTACAACTACTAGTAGGCTTACTGTTATCGCTAGTAGGAATTTTTTATAATACTGCTACTACTACTACTACTACTACAATAATAATAATAATAATAATAATAATAATAATAATAATAATAATACAAATTAAAAATAATAATATGAATATAATAATAGGCTAATACTGTTACCTTAAAAACACTGTTGCTTAATAGTAGCTAATTAACGTTACACACGGAGAAAAATAAACATTTCCATAATAATACCGCCTATTTAGGTTGTTACCTATTGTACAAGCATTTGTATTCAATTTCTGCCATTGTCGAAATAGTTTTAGCCTATTTATATTTTGAGAGTTTGACAGATAGTTCGGAAACATTTTCGGAGACTATTTTGCTATTTTGCTGATGACAATGTGAATAGAAGTTCTGTTACATAATTCTGCAACCCAGTTTCAATTTAGTATTTTTAATACATCTTTGTACGTATTTTATAGTTATTAAATAATAAAACGTATATAGATATTTCTATTGTCATATCATTGACATGCAGGAACGACCCGTAATATGCTGAATCGATATATGAACGACATTTGCTCAGGATCTTTGCATTATTCGTTATTAAAAGCATCTTACACAAGAATAAGTCACATGTAGTTCTAACTGTATTATTATTTAATTATAATTGCTATGATAAGTAATATAATGTCATCACTAACTGTTCTCCCAAGTATTTTATTAACTATCCTTAATTATACGTAGACGCGTTGTAGCGATGTTAGTAAACATACATATTCAACAAGTTGTACAACTTGAAGTTTAAACAACTTTATACAACAATTATAGCCTATTATTTATCTGCTCTTAAGAAAAACGTTACGAGATATACTTTGGATGACTGACATAGGCTACTTTAATAATAATAATAATAATAATACGTTATTTTTGTAACGAATTACCATTAGTCATATCAATAACTAAAAATTTGTTGTTGTAATTAAAAACAATTTAATAGACAAATCTAAAAGGGAGAATTTGCCCCATCAAGAAAGCCATAAACATAACTAATCAAAAAGGTCTCAAAATATGTAACAGAATTGCACTTTTTAAATGCTTTTTTTTTCTTTCGAAATTATGTGAAACCGGTATAAAGATCAACAAGTTGCAAGTCACTTGAAAACGCAGCATATGATTCCTTATAGCCTACGTAATTAATTTAGGCCTGTCAATTTTTAGGTTGACTATCGCTATTTTTCTGTGCATTGTAAAACGCAGGCCCAAAAGGTTTTATGACCTCAATATGCCGTTCAAGTCCAGGCTTATTATTGTTCCAAACATCCAGCACTGTGTTTGAGCTTGTTTTAGTCTTTTGAATGAAATCAGAGGGCATGACCCTGTTTTTCTAGTGAAATATTCACCTGCAAGATCATCCTCACCTGTCTCGGTTCTTCCGCACATCTAATTTAGGCTAGACGTTAAAGTTTACTTACCACGCTTGCTCTATAATTTAGGCATATTCAACATAAAGAATACGAAACGGTGTCTACAAGGAAAATAATTTCAAAAAAGTACATTTAGAGATTTCGCAAAGAGAAAAGTTTCTCTCACAGACAATATTGCCTAACACCCTTCAGCTGCAACCGATTACTGCATAGGCCTACTAATATTACAAGCTTATGTAATTAGGTAATACTCCAAGTTTTCTTTCCAGTCCATGAATTAGAATATGTATAGAGAAACATATTTACCAATAAAAATCTACCCAAATTAAATTGAATAGTCCAGAAATCTATTATTGTAACAATTATCAATTTAAACATTTTCAACATGCACGCGCTTAAAAGTTCCCCAGGTCATAGTCAAAAGTGCTTTTGAAGTGGCCTATATTACAAATGTATCGTAGTTTCATTGGTTAAAACCTAATACGTTTTAAGTATTGTTTTCCATCAAATGTTTTTAAATGTAAAACAAGGTCGGGGGCCTAATAAGTGACACAACGGCGCACTAGACTGACACGGGTTAAAAGGTAAAATTGTGTCAAGGTTACTCTATTTTTAGTCGTGAACTTCTTCTGAAAACCGTTATTCAATACACACGTGCGGCCCAGGTATGTACAAACCAATAGCCTATATAGGCTAATACAGTAAAAACAAAACAAACAAGCAAGCAAAAAAAAACAAAAAAAAAAACAAAACTGTTGCATTTCATACTCCTCGCTCCATGACTACATTTCCCTTTAAACAGATGCTATCCAAGGTTAATTCGCCGAAATAAAGCACGCTGAAGCTCGCATTACCCTTTGACATTTCCAGATTCCAGACGGATCCCTTCCGAATAGGACTATTTCAGCTAAATTACAAAACCATTATAGAGCACAAAGCTATTTGGTGAGCACGGACCTCAGACGCACAGGCAACGTTTGAAATACTCGTTTAAGCAAATTGGATTTATATGACAACACAGAGACGCCAACGAGGAAGAAGGGCAACGACTAAGTTGACCTCCGAACTGCGGGGCAACTGTAACAGAGGCAAACGTTCCACTGTACAGCCTACAATATCCGTTTTTTTCCATCTCAGGGCGGATGTTTTATATCTGTCTGTTCATTAGCCGCATATTAAACAGTGTATGTTTATATATGTGTGGGTGTGTGGCAATAGAAATTAAAATAACGTAGGCCATATACTCTGCCATGTGTAAGAATAATAGGATTTTAACAAAGGAAATCCCATGCAGTTCCTGACAGAAATCCTCCATCTCTTATCAGCGCAAGGATAATTTCTCATTATGACTTTGACAATATCCAAATCCTTTTTTGTACCATCGAATAGAATAATGCTAAAATCACAGCTGTGAATAATAATAATAATAATAATAATAATAATAATAATAATAATAATTTGTCCATCATATTATTTATTTTAATTAATATTCAATTACCGACTAATTTGATCATTTTAATCAGCCATCATATTCCCACAACAGTGTAGCTTCATATTCCATTAATAACATGCACTGCTTCTAAAATGTTATGTAAATTGTATTAAAAGTTTTCCTAAATCAAAACAAACGACTAAGATAAGTATAAACCCAATTGTGGCACTATGTTTTATTTCAGTTTTGATGAGCTGTTTGTTTCACCCGTTGAATTTATTTCGTGATATGAAATGAATACAACACATGACCATGTTATCTCGCTTTCTGATTCTCTCTCTCTCACACTCACACACACACACACACACACACACACGCACACTAACACAAGTATTATTATATGCACCTACACTATGACCAAAGGGAAACTAAACTTTTAACACCAGCTTTATCACTAACTAGCCTAATGCGCTGCAAAACTAAGTCCAAGCTATTGATAGGGCTTTAGTCAGTTTCTCACACCTTGTTGAACAGTTCTTTTTAGCCCTGGTTATTTGAGCCTCCCTTCAAACCTCGCCTAAATGCCTCATGAAAGAGGTTAGCTAATATTTAAAATCCTGCAAATATCTTGCTATACACCGTTAAACAAATGGACTACAACATGAACCGAATGCTACACATCTGTTTGCAAGTCCTCGAGTCTCTTGAGAAATTAACATGAGAATGCACGTGACGGACAATAGCGAAAAGGTTTTGTTTCTGCACGAGGACACAAGCACAATCGCCGCCTGAGCGCGTGGAAGTCGCTGAAAGAGTCGGGCAGATGTTCGAACATCTCCCGCAGTTCCGTCACAAATGACCCTGTGGTCCGTACCAGTCCGGTCCGCCTCGACTCATTGCGCTGAATTCCGCGCGATGGGATCACCAAGAGTATATAAAATAACCTAAAAATTAAAAATTAAAAAAACCGGATGATGTGTTCACCAGTTTCCCCACTCAGTTATGATAGGCCTAACTTCCTAAAATGTTGCGGGGTGGTGGTGAAAATGATGGACAGCCGGCATCAATTCTCATTAACTCGACCAGGTCTGTTAAACACACCTTCATGGACTAGGCCAATAATAATAATAATAATATATATTTTTTAATTGCATTAGTTAGCAAAAAACTAGAAGCATATTAACAACACTATGCAGACACTAAGAATGTTTGTTTACCTGGTAAAGTCTTACCGTGTGGTAGTTTGTTCTACTCTGTAGCGATGGCCCATTTAAACAAAACAAAAATAAAAAGAGGTGACCAAGTGTTCCTCATATTTTGTCAGCTATGTAAAGGGGGGGAAACACAAGCAGCGCCATAAAAGTTTGGTGAAAGCGTCCGGTAACCCCAGAGTCAGCAACGGACATAAAAGTTAGAAATGTTTAGGACCTGATTTCTGTTTGGGGGATTAAGAGAGTTCACGTACGCTTATTTTATTAAAATGTTGTGGACTCTGGCAGCAGCTAAATTCTCTGAAGTCTTTCTGAAGACTTAAAGTTGAACTTTAGAGACATGTTGCAATACCAAAATGATTTTCTTTCCTGGAATAAAAAAAAACATTTCAATTCTCATGTCACGCATGAAAAATGTATATTTCCAGATTCTAACAGTGTGTGTGTGTGTGTGTGCGTATGTGTGTGTTACTGGAAGTGAACTGCTCTAAAACCCAAACCCATAAATCAAGGACTCACCTTGTACACTCCAGGAAAGCGGATCCATTTTGAATCTGTGAGACCCAGACGTAATGGGAAGAACCTGCCCAGAACTCTACAACTGCTCCTCAAACAAGGAAGCAAGGGAAAAACCCAGAGAAGCCTGTCTTAAATTATTAATATTACATCATTATTAAGTAATCATAAACCAAAAGGGTAAACAAAAAGAACAGAAATACAAATTTAAAAAAAATACAACTACTGACTTTTCAGCTCAGTCCCATAGGTGGCTGATGTAGACTAAAAATCCCTGTGCATTTGAGAATAAAAATTAATTTGAAAAAATCCATGTCAAAGAGAGAACAGGTAAGAGGATTATGACATCACAGTGGGCCATTCCGGAACAGGAAATGGGATGAGCAGCTGATGTCATGAGACACGTGATCGCGGGCAAATGAAATTAATAAAAATAAATAAAATGGACGTCGGGATTTTCGAGAGGAGGGCGAGGAGTCCGACGGCACGGCCGTCCCGGGACGGAACGGAGGTCGTTGTGAGCGGGGCGCGCTCACAGACCCCTGCGGTGGGTACCCAGATCCCAGATTCTGATATTCAATCTGCAGACAGGTTGAGCCCTTTTGCCTGGCAACAGCTGGGCTGCCCCCCTCCCCACTTCCTCCTCTGGGTGTGTGAAATACAGCAGACCAGAGCAGGGCAGGGCAGAACAGACTAGGGATACTCCAGACAGGGGCCGGGGGGGGCTCTTTACGAGGAAATTACACACATGTATTCCTGATTCCTGGTGCCTATGCTTCCAGTGGGGGGGGGGGGGGGGGGGGGGGGGAATATCCTTTAATGGGAACAGAGAATGAGGTGTGAAGTAGAATGAGGTTCAGCCAATTTGGCAACCCCCCCCCCCCCCCCACTCCGATGTCACCGTTATTCAAAGGTATAACTATAGAAGAATAAGAAACTGAAGCAAAAATACAGTCAAGACATTGATATTGTTATTATGGAAGGGGGGCTATGTGTAAACATGGCTACAATTGCTAAAGTAGAAATGGAATGAAACAGAAATAGTAGTTTGTAACAATATCAATGTCTTGACTGAATAGATGTCTATGGGAATTGGGGGGTGGGACTAGATTTAGCTGTAAATTACCCTTATGGAAAAAGAATATTAATATTAGAGCCATTTAGCCAACCATACGTTCAATACTGTTCCAGTGAAATTTACAGCTAAATCTAGTCCCACCCCCCAATTCCCATAGATATCCATTCAAATGCAGAGACGTTATAGTATCGCTTGTAAGAGTACCAGAAAATAAGATACCAAGAGTCTTTTGATGTTGTTGGGTCACAGACATCAGGAAGTCATGGCATGCAACCAAATATTAAAAACTTGAAGGCAGTCAACTTAGTGTATGTAAACTTCTGACCCACTGGAATTGTGATATAGTGAATTAAAAGTGAAATAATCTGTCTGTAAACAATTGGAAAAATTACTTGTGTCATGCACAAAGTAGATGTCCTGACTGACTTGCCAACACTATAGTTTGCTAACATGAAATCTGTGGAGTGGTTAAAAATTAGTTTTAATGACTTCAACCTGTGTATGTAAACTTCCAACTGTAGTATCTCTTGTCTTTTTGCAAGTATATCAGTGTGCAGGGGTGCGTTTCATTTAATGTTATTCAAAGGTAAACAAAAATCTAAATAGACACAAGGATTTACAGGAGAAATTGGACAAGACAGGAAGACTCACACACAGCCAGGTAAGGGAACTATAGGTGGAATACCATATTTAATTTATGTTTTGCTAATGAAACATAAACAAGGACAAAAAACGAAAAAAGGTTTTCGCCTCACGGGCACGCGTCTCGGAGATTTTTTTTTTGGGGGTTTCTGAAGTGAAACGCAGTGTTCCAGAGGAAGAGCGAAGGCAGAGTCCACGGAGCTGCCCGTCGTCAGGGCGACATCCAATCAGCAAGCGGAACGCAGCGCACGGATGCCCTCGGCACGCCTGCCTTTAAAGTAACCCGTGCCCCTTTGAGTTCATTTCAGAGCGTTTAAAGAACCGCTGAAATCGCTGCTCCTCGACAGGCCAGACAACAGCGACCGTGCATTTCTGCTAAACTCAACTTACAGTACTGTTAAGGAGACTATTTTTGTTCCTTTTTTAGTTTTTTTTGGTACAATAGGGAATTTCTACCACCAGATTCAGGACTCCTATGCTAATGGGGTGGGACAACTCATTCTGTACAACGACATGTGATAACAGTAAGGAGGGTAGGGGTGTGTGCGCAATAATTTACCTATTTACACTGAAATGATTACAATACAAGCTCCCTGAATACAGTAAAGATGGATTTTTAAGATTGCAGACACATTGAGGTCGGGCGCTTCTCCCATCGCGTGTGCAGAAGAGGGCTCACGTGTGTGCGTACGTACG
>CM056379.1:12672048-12673877 GCA_029718625.1 Synaphobranchus kaupii
CCTTCATACCGGTTTATTTTTTCCACCTGTTAAAATTCTAAAAAGGTAAGTAAAAAATGGCCACACCCCTGTACTCCCAGGACTGCCTTACCTGGAAAGTAGTGACACCTTTATTGCAACACAGACAAAAGAAAAGCAGACTCATCTCTCAGCCCGGCTAGATTCCTTTATAAACAGAATCATTAAAGACTGGCAAGCGCAGCATAAACATGTACAAGCACACACTTGAGATTTCCAGTAACAAGCAAAAACACAGATCAGTTGCCATAACAGCACACTTAGCACTCTGGGATACCATCCCCCCCATCCCCCTGTTTCCTAAACCACTTGTTTCACCAATAAAAGCCCCCAAACTAACAGCGTGGGACTGTATGTATGTATGACAGGGAGGGGGGGGTAATGTAAATTCAGGTCAGGGGACGGTTATTTGCGAGCAGCTTTCGTCTCACGGCGTTTCCCAATAATAGGAAAGACTATGTAAAAAAAAAAAAGAAAAAAAAGAAAGACAACTTAAAATGGTGTAACTGTGGCGTTAAGAGCGGGGGGGTTAATCAGAGGATCCCGGGACGTCCTCATGACGTGCTCTGAACGCGAGGTGCACGTGTGACGTCGGCTTAAGGGTCTATAGTTACCTGGGTGGAGGGTGTATAGTGTGTGTGTGTGTATAGTTACCTGGGTGGATGGTGTATAGTGTGTCTATAGGTACCTGGGTGGAGGGTGTATAGTGTGTGTATAGCTACCTGGGTGGAGGGTGTATAGTGTGTGTATAGCTACCTGGGTGGAGGGTGTATAGTGTGTGTATAGGTACCGGGGTGGAGGGTGTATAGTGTGTGTATAGGTACCTGGGTGGAGGGTGTATAGTGTGTGTATAGCTACCTGGGTGGAGGGTGTATAGTGTGTGTATAGGTACCTGGGTGGAGGGTGTATAGTGTGTGTATAGTTACCTGGGTGGAGGGTGTATAGTGTGTGTATAGCTACCTGGGTGGAGGGTGTATAGTGTGTGTATAGCTACCTGGGTAGAGGGTGTATAGTGTGTGTATAGCTACCTGGGTGGAGGGTGTATAGTGTGTGTATAGGTACCTGGGTGGAGGGTGTATAGTGTGTGTATAGGTACCTGGGTGGAGGGTGTATAGTGTGTGTATAGCTACCTGGGTGGAGGGTGTATAGTGTGTGTATAGCTACCTGGGTGGAGGGTGTATAGTGTGTGTATAGGTACCGGGGTGGAGGGTGTATAGTGTGTGTATAGCTACCTGGGTGGAGGGTGTATAGTGTGTGTATAGGTACCTGGGTGGAGGGTGTATAGTGTGTGTATAGCTACCTGGGTGGAGGGTGTATAGTGTGTGTATAGCTACCTGGGTGGAGGGTGTATAGTGTGTGTATAGCTACCTGGGTGGAGGGTGTATAGTGTGTGTATAGGTACCGGGGTGGAGGGTGTATAGTGTGTGTATAGCTACCTGGGTGGAGGGTGTATAGTGTGTGTATAGGTACCTGGGTGGAGGGTGTATAGTGTGTGTATAGCTACCTGGGTGGAGGGTGTATAGTGTGTGTATAGCTACCTGGGTGGAGGGTGTATAGTGTGTGTATAGGTACCGGGGTGGAGGGTGTATAGTGTGTGTATAGCTACCTGGGTGGAGGGTGTATAGTGTGTGTATAGCTACCTGGGTGGAGGGTGTATAGTGTGTGTATAGGTACCTGGGTGGAGGGTGTATAGTGTGTGTATAGGAACCTGGGTGGAGGGTGTATAGTGTGTGTATAGGTACCGGGGTGGAGGGTGTATAGTGTGTGTATAGCTACCTGGGTAGAGGGTGTATAGTGTGTGTATAGGTACC
>CM056379.1:12674377-12700016 GCA_029718625.1 Synaphobranchus kaupii
AGGCATCACCTGAGTGTGGGAGACACACCAATAAACCAGAAGGACGTGATTTTCAAACATAGGACATATAATTAGACAAAAACTTCACCATCTCATTCTATAATTAATACTTAGACTCTTGCCGGACATTATTATTCTGTTGAAGACGGCGTGCAATTCCGTTTCATCATGAAACGGGAGTAACAGTATCAGTCTTTAGCTATGAGTTCCACGATACAGAAATTGCCTGTGTGAAAGCTGTGGATGGGCCTGCTCGATTTACAGGGATTAAGCTTTTTGTGGCACAAAAACTCCTTGATATATACACATGTCCCAGAGAGATTATCATATACTGGGACCAATACGCCAGTGTTGAATCCCAACCTGAGAGGCATATGGCACCATTTCAAAACCCAAGACCCTAGAATGAAACCCCAGAAACTTCACAGGGCCCCTTTATAAAAAACAAAAAACACACTCTAGGTAATTGCATTACAGATCTCCATTTTTAATAACACCGAGTTCTAATTACATTACTGAGACAAACATTGTACAAAAGGAAATAGAAATTATTGCCTGTGTAATTCTACAGAATGTACTCAACTGTTTCAGTTGTGTAGGTTATATCCAAGTCCTGTTGACAAATTACAAGTGTCCCAACACTGAATCTTACTGATGATTGACAGATACCTTTGTCAGAGTAGAGTTCAACAGGAAATGGTGAGCAAGGTCTATTAAACTGCTTACATACAGCACAGGTGGTCTTGTCAATTTAACTTTAACGTTAACTTAAAGGGGGAAAATCTAAGGAAATATCAGTTTATTTCAAAAACTGACAACAATGTGAAGTCTGTTGGTCAGTAAAATTAAGTACATTAATAAATTCTTTCAAAAGATCACTTATAATTTTGATGTGATAAGGAGAAAGTTGAGGACATACAATTTCGTAGACTAAACAGAGTAATATGTCATCCTTTCAGTGATGGGAAAATATGGTGTCTAGTCCAAATACTCATTTCATAAGGAAGTATTCAAGAGGAAAATTTCTGCTTTATGTGGGCAAGCGGACTGTTATGACTGCTAATTAGGTAAAGGCAGTTGATTCACAGTGACAATAAAATGATATAGCTTTCTGTGCCCGAAAGGCAAGGAGGCGAACTTGAATATAATCAAGCCATTGTTAACACATTGATCATTTATGTCTCATTTGCATAATTGCAGAGAACTCGTTCAGATGTACAAATGTGATCCCTGTGAAAGTCTCAAGACAAAGACATACGAGATATAACGCCCCTAATGAAAGCTTTCTCCGTCTGATTGCATTACCTTGCTTTAAAGCTAACAGAGATCATTCTGTGCTTTCCATGCATTGCTTATCTAATATCCTTCAGCAAAGGAGCACAAGGAGCACAGTGCTTGCACAGACATGCGGAGATAAAGGTGTCCATATCTCTCACAGAGCCCATTCATTTGTGGTCTGCTTAATATCTGGGTGTATACTGTTCAATTGCTTATTAAATAATTTCCAGGGAATCCCAATCCCCAGCTCTAACTAAATAACAGTTGGGCCCGATGATTGTCAGGTGAGTACAGGTGAAGACTTTAAAAGACCAGTCACAGGTGTCAATGAAACTAGCATCTGTCACAACCAAAGCAAAGCAGTAAAGTGTTAAGTACTGTACAGTAGAACTAGCATTTTATTTCAGCTTATTTATTTGCTTATTCTTTGCTGGAGAGTAAAGTTTTGAACATGGATGTTTGTGCATTCAGTATATTGCAGAAAAAAAAAGATCAGAGAGAGATTTCATCTGAAATCCCTGGGCAGGTTTTGACAACATTACAGAAATTCTAACAAGAAAATTAATACAGTAAACAGCATGCATTTAAATGCCGCCAGTCGTAATAGCATATTATACACATGCATACAGTCTGTGCTTTTGATTTCACGCTGTAGTGACGTAGAGTACAATGCAGTCCGTGGATTTCAGTACTGCTCTCCAGTCTCATTGTTCTTATAGGCACTCTGTAAATGTTTTCTGCATTGATATAATTTGTGTGCACTTGTAAGAAGGCCGAGCTGCTTCCGCAAGCTTACATCCCGTCCACCCGTCTCGCAATCTGCACTTGTTAGTGTCGCGCTGCCCTCCACCAAACACATAATAAGAGTTTGGGTCTGAGCGTTATCTCGGCCCCACAAGCCGCATCTCTAAGAAGCCTCTGCATCTGATGAATGCCTCGGCAGGACGGCAGCGAGTCTGAAAAAAGTAACAAGCCTCGGGTGAAAAATATTCTGGCACCACGGTTTTTTCTTTATTTATATATTTCTGTAGGCTATACGCACTCTCAGAAATATTAAGCATTTTACCTTTTTCCTCCCAGACTGCACAAGCTGCTGGAGAAAAGACCTGAGCCGCAGCCTAATGGAGGTGAAAAAAAAAATGATGATATTTTGGCCTTGCAAAATATGGAATATTTAGTACGATATTTATTTTTTAAAAGCCCTTGAAACACCACAGAAATGCATGTGCAGCTGACTGGCTGATGGCGTATTTTTTTCTTTTTGCCATTTTATTCATAATCCTTCTGACAGGCATGTGCTGGGACGGCTTTCTCTGAAAGCCAAAGAAGAGAGGACCCTCAGCCTGCATCAGACACACTTATCTACAACCCCCCAGTGCCTTTCCTCAACTGTACAGCTCATCAACATGACATGCACTATACGTATGTCACTCCTTAACATTCCTTACCATCACTATCAATATCAGCCCTGTCAGCTCTGTCAGCCCTGTCCCGCCACCAACACCCTCCCCCCTGCTACACACAACCTCACCCAGTAGTTCCACTATGGTCTCCGATCTGTTTCGGCTGTCAGAACGCTTTTCACAGGGGCACACCTTTACAAGTCACACCTGAGCTGAGATGATAAACAATGGCCCCTATTCTCCGCCACAAACCTGAACCCACCCGTCACTTTCACCATTTACAACGTGACAGCCATCACCTGCTTCATCATCGTCATGGGAGACAGCACTCCCCAAACCTGGTACACAACTGCAAATGTCCTTTTGCAAAGATGAAATAATCCTTTTCCTCGTGTTCATGTTTAATCTGTATCATTCTGTAATGCATACCGCACTACTGTGCTTCCACCCATCCATACATTATCTAACGCACTTATTCCTGGTCAGGGTCGTGGGGGGCTGGAGCCTATCCCAGCATGCATTGGGTGAGAGGCAGGAATATACCCTGGACAGGTCGCAGGGCGCACACACGCCATTCACTCACACACTCATATGGGCAATTTAGAGTCTCCAGTTTGCCTAACTTGCATGTCTTTGGGAGGAAACGGGAGAATCCGGAGGAAGCCCATGCAGACACGGGGAGAACATGCAAACCCCACACAGAAAGGACCTCGGCCGGGATTCTAACTTGGTACCTTCTTGCTGCCACCATTACTGGGCACTTCTTATATAATCTTTCAACTAGGATGGTATATATAGGGACCATGTTGGGCGATGTATAATCTGTTAGTATTTACAAGGGTGCACAGCTTCTCCCCTTCTCCTCTGTCTTTTTTTTGCAGGCAATGTTTAGGCATTTGTACAAAATTACCTGATTTTGACCCTTCTCTGAATGCAAAATGATAATAGTAAAAAAATCACACACAACAAAACAGAAGGCTGAACCCAGAGAGAACATTTCAACTACATGGCTCCTGACACTGTTAACACTGAGAGCGCTGTGAAATATAAAATTTAGAAGTACCATGTAGCCTCCAGCACATAGTTGAAAAAAGTTATTCTAAGATCTTCAGCAGAAGAAGTACTGAAGGGTCAGAAAAGTTGTAGAAAAAAAGGTATTAGATTCAAGGATACTGAAAACCTGTTGGCTTCTGGGCACCTTGCTTCGATCTGTATAAATTTAACCTGTTTATTGTGAGTTATGTCCTGAGGAAAGTGAGTTTCTGAAATGCATAGGTAGTAATAAAAATATATATCAAACAAAAGCTTTTAGTTCACTGCGTAAAAATGAGTGTTCATGAGAATTTATTCCTTGCTGAAATATTCATACTGGGAACACTGAAGATTTATGTAATTCTCCATGGCTATATATTACGTGTTGTAGATGTATATTTAGAAATATGACATATTGAATTTGCCTTAAATCAGTGTATCAATACTGTAATAACTTTAAAGTGCCACCACACTGACCGTCGCATGCCAGATATTCTTCTTCAGCAAAGTGATGACACAGTAAATGCACTTTTCACCCCAGTCAGCAATAACTCTGGTGGATGGATGGACTTAAATTCTCCACCAGTGTTGGAATTACACTCTGGCTTTTTTGGGGGGAGGGGTGGAGATTTAAAAAAAAAACCCACAAGGAAGAACAGAAGGAAACACACCCCAGTTCTCCACTGCTCCTGTCCGCAGGGTGATCGCTGCTGCTTGAGCCTGCTGTTCAGCCTCCAACCAAACCAGACAGACTTCCTGAACTGTAGCTGGGTGAGAGGGTTTGGGAGAGCTTTCTGCTCACTGCACCGTAATCATCTCTATCTGTCTATCTGTCCATCTTTCTTTCTCTGTCTCGCTTTCTCTCTCCATCTCTCTCTCTCTTTCTCTCTCTCTGTCACACACACACACACACACACACACACACACACACACACACACACACACACACACACACACACACACACACACACACACACACACACACACACACACACACACACACACTACTGTATGTCTGGCTTAGAACCGCCAAAATGAATGTTTTTTGAAACAGTTTCCAATACTGTGTGCATACTTTATAGTACTTTTATAGCTGATTTGGCAGTTCTTTTTGATTCTGTTGAAAAAAAAAAATGTTTTTTTTTTCTCCTGCAAGCTTCTAAAGAAGATACAGATGTGTATGCCTTAATATTCTGGTTTATGCCAACTAATGAGGCACAATGCATAGCTAACATTCTCACATGTTTGCAGATCAGGAAAGATGTTTCCAGAAAACATCTGCCTTTTAATGGTGTGGAGTGTAATTTCTCCTGGTAGCCGTCTGTGACCCAAAAGAGAGTGTAAATGGGATGGTAGACTGGGACACTGAGGGGAGGACAGGCTTGATTAGAGAGACTTGTGTGTCTCTCTTTAGTGCTGGATCCAGTCGATGTACTATGAAGAAAAGTGTGTCCTCTTCATATTATACTGAGTAGAAATGAAACACATATACACACACACACAGAGGCATACAAAAACCCATGTGTGCAAATACACACACAAACACACACACACACACACACACACACACACACACACGAACACACACACACACACACAGGCACATGCATATACTGTAGGTATAGATGCACTCCTGCACAGATGTGTGTGTACACACTACACACACACACACACACACACACACACACACACACACCTTTGAGAGCAAGGGAGGAGCAATGATGGAAATCTTTCGCTTTCCGTGATTTTACACAAATCGAGATCCTAATGCTTTGCAATGCTATGATAAATAACATCACGATAAATAAGAAAATATTTCACCTTTGGCAGTCAGATTGGTAAGTTTAGAAATGCATGGAGAAGTCCAAGAAGACATTTCAGTGGAAGACTTAATTTCAGCTATACTCCAAATTCTACAGTGTTTGTGCGTGTGCATGCAAGCGCTCGAGGGGCCATACTGTGTGTTCATTATAACCCAGTGCTATTTGACACTCCCGACTTTTCCTTTCACAAGAAAAGTAACGAATGCAATTGAGTGACCCCCTCAGCCCTGCGCGCGACGTCAAAAGTGCAGAGTGAGAATCCAGGATCGCGCCCGTGGCTGACAGAACGTGGGAGCGTGTGCGTTAGCGCCAAAGATTTAAATTTCAGCACAAACGGAATCTCCAGGATGAAAATGGAAGATCTTTGTCTTAGTATTTTTTTTCTCCTACTTTTCAGCACACAACCTCTCAGCTGCACTTCCGCAACAACCCCACCGGCCCGTCCCCCCAACCCCCCCCCCCCCCACCGGCCCGTCCCCCCAACCCCCCCCCCCCCCCCCCCCCCCCGCATGACTCTGCTCAGCTCCTCACGTTACCGCAGAGACCGTCTAACACTTGTCATCTTCTTTGTGACTTGGTTTCACACTGCAGATTATTAAAGCCAGGTTCGTCCTGCTTCTCCCATTACTGGTGGTGAAAGCGCAGCTGAATAATGTAATGGCCGCCCCCGCCGTCACGGTAACCCCGCTCCCCGCTCCCCCCACTCGCTCCCCCCCACTCGCTCCCTTTCATCCCCGCTTTTGTTTTACACGGCCGGGGCCGGGGCGTACGCCAGAAACCCGCCGCCACATTTGGGCTCTCCCCCACCCAGGTCTTGCAAGAGGCCTGCGCTGCTACATTCATTTTTCATACGCCGGCACTTCTGAGCAGCATAGTAACTTTTAAAAGAATAATGTGTAGCACTGCAAAGCTCTTTGGTATTCAAATTTTTCATTATTCACTTTGTGGAGACCAACGTAATAAAAAAATGACAGATGAACCCAAAATAAAACTGCATATATGTAATCGTGTAGTGAAGGGTATACCCGGGTATACGCAGTATACCCACTTCTTTCTTAGTGGGCATAGAGTCACTTCTTAATCCCCACTGGTGCACGTATCAATTAGTAGTCATCGATTTTGCTAAATTAGAGTATACCCACTTCTCTAGAGTACACCCACTCATCCAGGCACTACTACACCACTGCATAGATGCAATATATAAATGTGTGTAATATATGAGTGTAACAGGGTTCATATTATGAGTCCAGTAGGGACAATATCTACTCTATTCGAGTTGAATTTACACTGAACAATTTGCTGTATGTGAATATGAGAGAATTTGAGGTGGTCTGCTGTGATCTGAATTACCAGATTCTAATACTGCTCATATACTGTCAGTTTTATTTGTGTGTAAACGGTTTGCATATCCATGCCAACCAGGGAGGAAGGGCAGGTGTTATTTTATTTTAAAAGCTCAAGCGAACGTCCAAATTGAGATTCTAGTGAGAATATTTTGGTACAGATAAACTTGACTAATGGAAAAATTAAACCTAAATAATGTTGTGAGGATAAAAACCTCTTTTAATAATTGGCCATTTTCACACACGCAAATGTTAAACTGATGCTTGTTTATCTGTCGATGGCAGACTGAGTAAGCAATTTGTCAGGCTCTGATAGCTACTGCCTTTCAGATCAATCACTTCTGGGTAAACTGGTATATCTTGCCTAAAAACAAAATTTATACAGTATTTTTCAAAAGCTACTGGTTAACAATACTGTAATGCTAATTGAAAGCTAACCCTGTTCAATGAGGTAGCTATCAGCTTGATTAATGGCATGTTCTGATGTTACCAGATAGCTGTAAAATATTCAGTCTCCTGTTCTAGTTCATCCTAGCAATACCAGGTAGAGCATTAAGAAACTAAAATGTCTACCATGTCAAATGTTAGATGTTTAAGTAACATGTGGTGTTGCCACTGCATTAGATAAAACATAGGCTTAGTGAACAGTCTTTGTTCAAAGTAACTGGAAGCAGGCTAGTGTCTTTTTTTTGTTGTTGCTCAAACTCAATTCTCTACATCCCATCCCCATCCTAACCATAGGCCAAATACCAAGGCTGTTTACTGTAATTTGTCCTGGTTTTCTCAATATAATTATCCTTTGATTGCAAAAAAACAGCTGAGTGGACTCTTGGACCTATTCTAAATTGCACTGAAAAGGTCATTATTACCTAATATTCAGTGGTATCCATGACGAAGAAATGTCTTAGCTTGATAGTGTGAGGTCCTGCGGTTTTGGCCATGCACAGTTTACCAGTAAAATTATGTTGTTTATCTTATGGAACCCAGCGTAGACATTCCACTGCTGGTGTGATGCTGCACTTTTATCTAATGGCCTGAGTACCCAATGTGTACAGTCGCCATAGTAACTGGCTTTGCAACGAGCAGGGTTTGTTAACTATGCTTCAGTGTGTCATGGCTCCTCCAACCCCTAGTGTTTATTGCAAGTGACTGTTGGTTGGTTGGAGGTATCATGCTGACTACATCCTGCGACAGTTGGCTAGACTTTTGTCGGCACGTTGGACAAACAAGAGACGCGTCCACTTGAGAAGGGCAATGTGAACGGCAGCATTTTGAAAATGAGCTTTTCAGATGACCTGAAGGTGATCCTCAGTGTAATTTTAGGAATTTGGGGAAAAACCACGGATATGCTACGCTCTACATAAAGAATGGTTCACTTTCAGTGGAAAGAATGAGTTTCTGTGGCTATAGCTCTGTTACGTAATTTCACACAGCTATGGGATGTCAATATAGATGTAGTGTGTGTATAGATGGGTGTATAGGTTACTGGATGATGCCGAGATGACTTGAGTATATATGCATGTGTGTTGTAGATGTGTATGCATGTGTGTGTATGGTTTTGTGTATATGCTTGTGAGGGTGTACTTGTGCATATGTGTGTGTGCATGCGTGTACTTTAACATGTCTATATTTGTGTATGTGCATTTTTATGTTGGAGTACGTGCATGTGTGCTGTGTGCATTTTATTTAGAAATGTGTGTGTGTGTGTGTGTGTGTGTGTGTGGTGCATGCATGCATGTGTGAGTGTATACATGCATTTGTGTGTATTGTGTGTTTCTGTGTCTGTGTGCATGCATGTGTGTGTGTGTGTGTGTGTGTGTGTGTGTGTGTGTGTGTGTATGCGTGCTCATGCATGCATGCACGTGCGTGTGTGTGTGTGTGTGTGTGTGTGTGTCTGTGTGTGTGTGTGTGTGTAGAGGGTTGGTGTTTACAGATGTGAAGCAGTCTTTGTCAGCTGAAGGCTCAGAGGCTGTGCACGCTCGTATGATCTGCGTGCAGCGCATAATGGCGGTTCCTAAATATTCAAGCTGTTTACTGTAATTAGTCCCATTCCTTCAACGTAATTATCCTGCACTTGCAAAACAAACAGCTGAGAGGAAAATTGAGTTGCTCAGGATGGTGGATCATTTAAAAAAATTATCATATAAATTGGGCGCATTTTGAAAAATAAATGTTCCCTTTTTTCCTCTCTCAGGAAGACATCTAAAGCTCTTGGCAGGAAACAAAGGAACATGTTAGGCAGAGGTTTTTTTTTCTTTTTTCAATTCTGAACTTGTCACTCCTCAATGGCATCCTAGGACGGCTCTCCACAGAAAACACTTCACTACCTTTATTAACATCACTTAGAGATGCTAAATAATGGGGGCTAGTATGATTGAAGTGTAGGCCTACTGACCTGTTTGACTTGCTCTGTACTCAGGTGAAGAAACCTTTCAGTATCGCCTGAAGGCAGACAGCATAACACCTGATGAACCCTACCAGAGAAGCCACTACGGAGAAAGCGCAGAACTAGCAAAGTCAATATGGAGACCGCCTAGAACCAGAGCGCTTTGGCTTGCTACATTTTTCTTGGATACTAGCCCAGTTTGGTTCTCTGTCTATATTTCATACTTCTTTGAGGGCTGTCTCACTGAAGGTGGAGATCACTGGCTACAACACAGCACACATATTTGAGAAGAGCGTGGTAGATGTAACATGGTATCTCTGGAAAAACAATGCAAATTAGATAACAACACCAAAATATTTGCTAATTTAACTTGCCACACATTTAGTCTTGCCAAAGTGTTTTTACATAATTTTCCAGCAAACACGAGGGAGAGAGAGAGAGAGAGAGGGAGAGAGAGAGAGAGAGAGAGAGAGAGAGAGGAGAGAGAGAGAGAGAGAGAGAGAGAGAGAGAGAGACCTCCTGGAAAATTAGCCACTTAGGTAACAGGTGACTCCTAGACTCCTAACCAGACATCAGGGAAAGTCTGAAATGAAGCCAGACAGCATGATCCCTGTATTTGGTCTTCTCGGCAAGTTTTCCCAGCAGAAAGTTAAACAAATTAAACGAGAACATAAAAATAAAACAAAATTGTGCATTGTTCCGAAGATGACACAATGTGCAATTTAAAACATTGCCAGTTCTTTGTTGGTATGAACCAATTGAGCAAGCAGACAGAGACAGAGTATTCCTCATCTATTCCTGTGTTGATATGAAACTTCATCTGTGCCAGATAAAGCTTTTAATTTGAGCCCCAATGCATTTAATCAGCAATATCAGATTAGAATATCTGTCCTCTAGAAACTTACCAATACTGTTTAACTGGAATGTTAAATCATGTGGTGAATGTTTTGCCCAATATGGATCATGTACAGTTGAAGTCGGAAGTTTACATACACGAAGGTTGAAGTCATTAAAACTAATTTTTAACCACTCCACAGATTTCATGTTAGCAAACTATAGTGTTGGCAAGTCAGTCAGGACATCTACTTTGTGCATGACACAAGTAATTTTTCCAACAATTGTTTACAGACAGATTATTTCACTTTTAATTCACTATAGCACAATTCCTGTGGGTCAGAAGTTTACATACACTAAGTTGACTGTGCCTTTAAATTTTAAATATTTGCTCACATATCCTTTGCATGCCACAACTTTCTGATGTCTGTGACCCAACAACATCAAAAGACTCTTGATATGTTATTTTCTGGTATTCTTACAAGCGATACTATAATGCCTCTGCATTTGAATGGATCTCTATCGGAATTGGGGGATGGGACTAGTTTTAGCTGTAAATTATGCTGGAACAGTATGGAATACATGATTGGTAAAATGGCCTGTAAGCCATGAAGTGTCTGAGGCCTCAAACCATCACTCTGCTGCCAGATATGCAGTAGATATGGATGGATCACTTTAAGGGTTATTTCTCCTGACAAATTGTTCTATTGAACTATATGGGAAAATAAGTCAGGAGAAGAAATCCTTCTTGTTATCCATCCATATCTACTGTATTTCTGGGAGCAGAGTGATGATTTATGGCTTGTTTGATACATCAGAATCTTGATGACTTAGAGCCATTTAGCCAACCATGTGTTTCCATACTGTTCCAGTGTAATTTACAGCTAAATCTAGTCCCACCCCCCAATTCCCATAGCGATCCATTCAAATGCAGAGACTTTATAATACCGCTTGTAAGAGTACCAGAAAATAAAATATCAAGAGTCTTTAGATGTTGTTGGGTCACAGACATCAGGAGGTCATGGCATGCAAAGCCAAAGGATATGCGACCAAATATTAAAAATTTAAAGGCACAGTCAACTTAGTGTATGTAAACTTCTGACCCACTGGAATTGTGATATAGTGAATTAAAAGTGAAATAATCTGTCTGTAAACAATTGTTGGAAAAATTACTTGTGTCATGCACAAAGAAGATGTCCTAACTGACTTGCCAACACTATAGTTTGCTAACATTAAATCTGTGGAGTGGTTAAAAATTAGTTTTAATGACTTCAACCTAAGCGTATGTAAACTTCCGACTTCAACTGTAAAAACGGAAAATAATATAAAAATAAAGTTGCATATCTTGGTCTTGGTCTTGGTCTTATAACCCTATGGAACCCTTTACTACCCTATGTAATCTCAGATTCCTTTTCACAATAGTGAATTTGCATGTTTGCATGCTGTGATGCTTCAAGATGAAAATGTTACAAATTGTTATGAAAAGTAGTAGTAGCAGTAAGTTTAAGATATAGAATTTGAGAACTTGAACTTCAACAATTGAAGGGAGTTTGAGAAGAGTACTGCCATGTTGCTTATAATTAAGGTATATTTAATATTCTAAACTACTCCTTTAATACTTTCATGTCCTCTTGCATGCATATTTTTAATTTTCCTTTTGCTTCTCCATTTTTTACATTAACTGAATATATTCAATCCATTAATAAAATATTCTCTCATTTATAGTTTCAACACTCAATTTAATTCCATTAACATCTCAAACCTTCAGTATTCTACAGTTCTGTCTTAATCAAAATGCATCAAGTATTATTTTCAATATTTAATGCATTTTTTTATTCACTAGTTTTTATAAGTATGTTGCACATAAATAATCAATCTGTAAATTTCACTAATTGTATAATCTAGCCAAATTCAGAAAATAAACTGCTTCATAATCATGAATGAAAATGTCTCAGACATCAATCCTGACAATTAATAATATAATAATATGCCACAAATATATTAGACCTGGGGGAGGGATCTGCTAGGATATTAATTCAAGAAGGAAATTAGGAAGCGTTACAATAGCTCTCAAAACTTTACAGGCCAAAAAAATATGTTTTATAAGCTAATTTCATTCCTAAAAGGAAATACAAACCTTCCACATGTTATATTGTAGACTTGGTATAGATGGATATACAATATTATAAGACAATAGTTTATTCTGGTTTAATTTTTCTGTCACTAACATAAAAAAGTCAATTGGCAGAGTAAAAAGGATTTGGTCTAACCTTATAATGCTTACTTTTTTATTCTTACAACACATTTTAATGAATCCATTCATTAATCTCAGTGAATTATATATTCATGACATTGTACAGGAATAAAAATATCACTTGTCAAATTTTTATGCAATCTGTAATTTCTGAAAAGGCAACTCATTCCTGATATTATATAGAAACAAAGCTACTGATGATCATTAAGGCCAGTGTGTTCAGTCACCATTTGACCTTAACTTTTACTTACATGTAAATGCAAACATTATACTTTCTCTTCACAAAATTAGTTTGGCGTTAGTTTTAGTGATTGCACCAAACTGTGCTTGTGAAGGAAAAAAAAAAAACAATCCTTGCTTTTAATTGTTAATAAAAGCTAAAAACAAAAGTTGATTGAATCCCAGACATACTGTTTAAAATGGCCGCCGTTTTTTTTAAAGTTTAGGGCTGACAATGCTCCATTGCTTCAGCACATTCCAAAGCATCAAGGTCGAGACAGAAGCACATCCACAGAAGGGAGGGGGTGGGGACATTATGACTTTACCTTCTTTTCACTCTCTCTCCTCTCTCTCTCTCTCTCTCTCTTTCCTATTTCTTATCTCCTACGGAAATTTTTTACGACCTCATTTCCTGTCATGATCCCCAGGTGTGTTAGACTCTTCCTCAGGAAAGAACGCGAGCAAAAAAATTCCCGCAGCCAAAAGTTGACATTAAAAGTGGCCACAGGAAGTGACTGGAATTGTAAATGAAGCTTGAATTGCCAGAATAGCGAGAGCTCTGGGAGATATTACAATGGTGATGAATAAAGATAGCAGAGGGAAATGACTGGACAAAGGTTTTCAGCGCTGCTCCACTGGGGCAGTCACCTGACTGTGGTTCAGAGGGATTTGGGTTCAAACGCAGGACACTGCTATGACGTATGGGACACACACCTGAAAGCAGCCATTAATTCTAATTATGAAAATTATTATAATTTTTTTTTATTAAAGGGGGGTATTCAAAGAGGGCACTATTTCATTAGTGTATAACTAGGGCAAATATTTACTGTGTGTTAGTGTTTGAGTGATTTCCACAAGTACACTATGGGCCTGATTTACTAAGACCTTTAGCGGGTGCCAAACCATTTAGCACACACAAAACCAATAATAATTCATGGAAATTGTTTCGCACCAATCATTGGTCACGTTATTGGTTTTGCGTGTGCTAAATGGTTTTGCACCCGCTAAAGGTCTTAATAAATGAGGCCCTATGTATTTTTAATCACTAAGTAACAAAGAGAAAAATCTAATCAAGAACAATGAAAATCACCGGCATCAGCTAAGAAAAATTGTGTGATAATATAATGAAATAACCTAGTACAGCACGTATGGGGGAAAAAGGGTCAAGGGAAAAGCGAAGGTTTCGAGATGTTTCTACAGCATGCATGTAATGGCCCTGATCTCTCAAAATCATTGTGGCACAGTTTTAACATCCATCTCCCCTTTTCATTTTTACCCCTCTTCCAGTTATTATGTGATGAAGACGTCCTTGAAGGGCGTGTGAAGGACTTCACTCATCAAGCACTGGCGCAAGCTCCGGAAACCCGGCGTAGCCGAGCGCCGGCCCTTTGAAGCTGATTCAGATTGATTGTGGGATTGATTCCCTGTCCACACGGGTAGAACAATACCGAGAATTGTCTCGTCTGATTTGGGTCCAAGGCTAAGTGGATGGGATTCTCCTTTGGAAATGCAGATGCGGAGACTGCGTCGCTTTCGGCCTCTGCGGCTCAGAGCCAGAAACACAATTCAATGCGCTTCAAAAGGAAAATAAAATAAAGGAGCGGGCGCTTCACAATGGCATTGGACTTCTCTCCCCCTTTTGCAAATAATTACATCGATATTAACAAGATAAATCAAGAACTTCAAAGAAAAGCCAGACGTCTGAATGAAGCTGACACAACATAGAACTCTCAAAGGCTTTCATTTTAACTTATTGAAAAACGGGACATGATGTCATAATTGGTGGGTAAGTCTCCTATTGGATCAAAAGGCATTGGCGGTAGTGAAATTAAATCAGATGTACTACTTAACGGTTGGTGACAGCAACCCTCAGGGTCCTTCCTGCTGCATCCTCACTGCCAAAAGAGGGTAGATTGCAGAGTATGAAATTATAATTCAGTTTGTTAGTGGAGACGTTAACTCAAAGCAGTTATGTAAATTAAAACAGAAAAGTAGCAGGTTAAATATTGCTACTACTCCTGAAAGCAATTGTTGTGAGAACACCAAATAACTTAGCAAACCATGGCTTACAAATATCAGAGCAGGGAAGGGCTCTCAAAAATCTACTGCACTAAGCATGGGAAATTAAGGACTATATGAGCACTTTCTCTGACATTATTAGTGCCTGTCTTGTTTGTCATTTCCGAGTGCCACTTGGGAAAAGACGAAAAGTTAACTTTGTATCATATTATCTGCATTGACGGGTCAATATACAATATTTCACATATTTATAAAGTTGCACATTGACTGTTCTGACTGTGAGCTTTTGGATTTTGCCGTAGCAGCAGATGGTTCCATGGGCAGCAGTGTGTAGTATAATGGGAAAGGATTTAAGGCTTAGTTCTGGCATGCCAACCAAAGATAAATTCCAGTTGATAAGCACCAGATTTGGAGTTTGCTGGTGATGTACCAAAATCCATGCATTTTCAACCAACAGGTCCCCCCCCAGAAATACTACGCAAGCTTATGTATGTGTAGCATATGCTTCTTACAGTGTTGCTTAATACTTCATATCACAACCTTACAGTCCTAAATCACTACATATAACTATAGACACTAACTGTTGAAATTGCAGCAATAGCAGAACATGGGGTGTCGCCCATGTAAATGTTCAGTGCTAATTGAGCTGTAACAAAGATTACTGGAGTGCAGTAGTCAGAGTCAAATACTCTACCAGAGTTGATTTGACACTGTTAACATTTTGTACTAACCAGATTACAGATTAAGGGTTGTGCCAGTACAAATATTTATAGCATCATTGTGGTTCTCCATCTTATTATTTCTTTTTTTTTCATAATTCAGCAATAATAAGCATTCTACCCCTACTTTCTCAGTACAAAATGGTGAATATCACATGGTTCAAATATTCTTGGCAGGGGTATAGATCACAGAGAATAGAGTCTGCATTCTGTGTAGCCAAAGCCTGTTGGCACTAAGCACATTGGAAGAATGCAATGTTTCTAAGCTATTCGATTCTTCATCACTATACAACCAATAAAGGACAATAAATCACACCCAGATGGTTCCAAAATATCTCTCTTTTTATTGAAATCTGAAAAAAAACATTATATAACAATAGAAAAGCACTGCTGTTTATTTTCAGGAAAAGCAACCTTAATTGAAAAAGGCATAAGACTATAAGCGGCGTCGAATTACACAAAAAACAGCCGAAGCATTTAGGCCATATTGAAAGTAACTGCTGCCATTTATATAAAAAAAATGATTACAAAATTAAAGTTCATATATTAGTGCAATGCGGAAAAAGAACTGGCAAAAAAGGCAACCTAATAATGTTGGCTATGTCTGACAAGGCTACAGCTGTTGCCCTTTATTAAAAAGAATGAATCGCCAAATTAAACTGTGCATGTTTAACTGCGGCGGAAGGAAATGGAAAACAAATGTTCAGGCAGCATACACCTGAGCGCTTATGACTGTAGAAGAGACCGTATTCAGCAATCCAACACAAAACAGTATCAGGATCGTACACCCTTCATCTCCATCCCCCTCTTCTCCCTCTTCTCTTACGTGTATTATCAGTGACAGTTTACACAGTTATAATTTAAACCTGTTCTACTCTTACCATTTCTAATAGGTTTAGTATATGCAACCAAAGCTGTGATCTACTACACAGCAGATTCATTAGTCTACTGCTGCTATGAAATGGCAAATTACTTTACCCCAACCTCATGTTGAAGGAATATATTTGCTGTATGAGGTTTATAGTTTTTATATTATTTTTGTAAGGGTTCAAACAAATAGTGTATCCTTTTATACTATTTATCACGAGCGCTCCGGGAACCTTGCGTCACATGCTTATTAATGGCACTAGCTGGCATAGACTTTGATCAGACATAATGTGGTAAAATAGGGAACATAGCGTAGCATTGCTTTGAAAGGGTTGATTTATTTAGTTTAGGGTTTATTTAGTTTATGTAAGACACACGGCTAAAATTGTTTGTTGAAACTTTTGTTTTGATACTAATAATTTGGTAGGCTATCTGGGGCCTGTATTTAACTTTTGTCCTTATTTATATGTTAATTCATGGGTTGGAACTTTTCTTCACAGACTGAGTTTGTTTTAGTGATTGCTAAATGTGTTATACTGTATATTTGAAGAATTGTTGTTCATCAAAGTTAAGGACGAATGCTGATTGTATCTCAGCCTGAGTTTGCCTACCATTTATTTATGCCCATGGATGATTGCGATTTGTGTGACAAAGACAAATTTTGTTGTGACTGATGCAGTGCAGCAATGGGCAGAAGAGCCCATGTATGGTAGTGCAGTGCATTTCCTCTATATGATCATATGCTCAATAGCTCACTCTTGCTCATAAAAAACAAGCGTATACGCACGCACACACATGCACACACACACACACACACACACACACACACACACACACACACACACACACACACACACACACACACACACACACACACACACACACACACACACACACACACACACACACACACACACACACACACACACACACGGTGAGTACAAAAGCAGGAGTATTTGCAGTGCCCTTCACTGCATTTGTTTTGTCCAGCTTTGGATTTTTACTGCAAAATGTTATTGTAGCTCTGTGCTGCATTGAGAATAAAGTAATTATGAAATTATGAATTATGAAAAATGGCAAGACTGAATGAATGAACGAGCAAAGGAATAAATGAGAGAGAGTCAGAGAGAGAGAGAGAGAGAGAGAGAGAGAGAGAGAGAGAGAGAGAGAGAGACAATAAAAGCATCTCTTTGGCACTGATTTTGAGGAGCTATTGATTGTGTCTCACCGCTTCCATCAAGTGTCATACGGGCATAGCAAAGAATGCAATGCTAAATCACTTTCTCAACATCCTCCTCATTGCTCGCTAAAGTACAGCCTTTATTTTTCACCCTCTGCTGCCTGAGCTGGTCGCTCCAGAGAGCGGTGCCGTAACCAAACCTCTGTGTGTTAAACTGAGACTAAAGCGCCCTGAACAGTTTTATTTAACAACCAGATATCAATGTAAGTGTAAGCCCAAACCCGTGGGGCTTGTTTAAATAAAAATGTTGGCTGTCATTGTAAGAGGGAAATGCATTATGGGGAATATGAATGTAGATGAAAAGGGCACGATATTCACAAAGGAATATGATTCCTTGGGAATGGGATTGTACACAGTGGGAGTTATGATCCTCATGACTGAAGAGCTTTTTAGCCTTGGACCAGCCAAGCTTTTATGCACACCTTCAGCATAACACCATAAGACTACAATCCCTGTACAATCCCAAGCTAGGTAAAAATAAACCTTCAAAGCTGTTATATGTATAGAACAGTTGTGTTTCTTTTGTTGTTTGCGTTCTCTTTTTTAAGAATATTCTGTGTAGAATCAGTATTGTGTTAATGAGGAAGGATACTCCATGATCCCAAAGAAGAAATCTCAGCTTCCAGCCCAAGTGCTAAATTCATACATTCAACCTGGAGCAGGGACTGAATAAGCCTGTGCAAAATCAGTTATTTATAACTTTCTCATCTGATAATATACATGTTGTATTGTGTCTACATATTTATAGATGTGTGTGCATGCTTGCGTATTTATGTGTGAGTGTGTGTGCATGTGTGTGTGTGTGTGTGTGTGTGTGTGCACATGCGCACACGTGTGTGTGTGTGTGTGTACCTCCAGTGCAAAGGTGTCATTTGGAGATAAATTCTATTAAAATAATGCCGGTAGTAATCAAATAATTAAGTCTAATTTAGGAGTGCCTGCAAGCTGACACACCTGTATCGCAGAAGAGCCAATTATATTCTGCACAGACGCGTGAGCTTATCAGGCCTTAATGAGTGAAAACAAACAAAGGAGTTGAGTAAACTTGGGGGATGCTTCCCTTAAGTTTCCCCAGTTAACTTTCGGCAAAGGAACCATTATCTACTAATCTGTTTTTTTTTTGTTTTTTTTTTGGAAGTTGCTTAATTGTACATTAATTAAACCATAAATCACAGCGACACTGACAGCTAGTCCCAATTACTCATGTCACGCATGGACTGGCACTTCTATCATATACAATCTACCCAAGAATTTTCCATGTGTTCAAAGCCCCACAAATAATTTGTGGAGGGCCATTGAGCATGGCACGAAGGCACGCTCTTCACCATCATTGGGTTTCGACCGTAAGAGGCCGTACTGTATCACCTCGGCAACGCAGTTCACGAGTAAAGCTTTTTGTGATGTTACCGTCAGTTTCCCTGACATTTGTGGATAGCCGTGTCGCCACACTTGCCTGTTTTGAAATTTGCCGGGAAGAAATTATGAAAAGAAAATCCACTCTTCAAGAGAGCTTTTGAATGGTAATTGGTTATTCAGCTGAAGAACCATAATTACCCACTTCTTACCAAAAACAAGAAAAGAGATGCTTGCATGTAACAGAGGTGATTTGGTGATGTTTGTCTTCCTACAGATTAAAAGGCCCAAGGGCCTTGCAGCTAATTTCCCCAATATTTAATAATATTTTTTAATAGATAGTACATCCAAATCCAAAACTTTAAACACAGCATAGTTTGAGCCTTTACAGAAGGCACTTATTGTTTTCATTCTTTAAAAAATGATTTGTGGAGTGGATTCCTACGATGAAATGCCAGTGACACACGGATACACATGAATCTGCATGTACTTATTAATGTGCATCCTTCAATCTGCAAGTATCGCATACTTAATTCAGAAATAACTTTCTCCTGAATTGTGAGCAAGTTTAAGGACCAAAATATATTATCCATACAAACCAAAAGAACTGAAATCTATGAAAACCGAACCACTACTTCCTATTCCCTACTTCCTAAGTTCAGTGTTGGGAGAGGGTATATATTACACATTCTGGGAGGATGTGAGGCGGAACACTGAATTAATAGATTACCCTTTATATTTTTGAACAAGTGAGCACATCAACTTTATCAAGAGTAACTGAATCTGAAGTAAATCTGAACAGAGGTTAAGTAATATATGATCAGTTCAAACAACTGAATGAGGTTGAATGAGGTCTTTAAAATGGATGATCCACTTCAAAGTAGGAATAGTGTTTTGAATTATATCACACTACACTCATAGTTTGCCACTTTGTGCTCATTTGAATATCAGATTCAGTGATTTTAATCAGAATAATTGCAACAGTATTATACTCGAAATGTACACAATGAGTGTCGTCTAATTTTCAAGTGGAACATTCAGATTCTGAAGGGTGTTATGGGTAAAATGTCAATGTTAGTTTGCTAAAAACAGGGCAATATTCTTTTGTATTGATTACACAACTTCTTGATGATTAATTTTGTTGTCTATGTAACTTTCTTGAAATTTTACTTTGTAATACTTTGAGGTTGAATATCCTCTTAAATATCCTCTGAAATTATTGAATGCAATGATGTGGCTGTCTATGCGCAGGCAACTGAATAAACAATTGCCCTGCGTATACTGTTTAAAAATAGACCTTTCTACTCTCCTAAACCCAGAGCACGAGAGATACTTTCCTTGCATGAAAAGGTCTAACATCTTTGATAAACCAATTCCCAAAATAAGTGTTATTCTGGAATTATACACAGGGCGTCTGGAGAGAAACACACAAATCAATCTCATGTTAATTGTACTAACAGAATATTACAATAACATATGAAAACCATGTGAATGGACACACACACTTTCCATTTGCACGTTTCCCTTCATTCTTGTCACCATAAATGTAAAAAGGTGACAATTAATTTTTACAATTAAATTTTTAATATTGTTACATCTAAAACTTACATGCATTGCATTTGATACAGTACATTCCCCATAATGGTCTGTAATACCAAATTAAAACCCCATGTTTTCAGTGTGTTTCCCAGTTTAAAGAGGTATTTACATCACCTCTCTGCTTTCTGTTTGGCTTTGGTTTCTAAATGTTCTGTGCGTCGGTCACATTATCCTTACACAAGCCTTCTAGCCTACCAGTGTTTTGGTCCAAAACTATTTCTCCTGTCACCATCTTATATTATTGGAATGTACCCGCACCTTGGATTTATTTTTATTTCGAACATACTGGACCACTTCTTCTCCGAAAGCTCTCCCAAAAAGATGTTCGAACATCAAAGCTGCATTGCTCCCCAATTTCTAGTATTCACATAATATCTAGTATTTAAGTATCTGTCTAAGCATACAGTGCATATTTACCAGTGAATGTTAGTTAAAGCACCTTGGTCAAGGTAACGTGTCAGTACACACTACACTGTAATCACTGTAATTGATCCCAGGTAGGGGCATCTGTTATTCAAATGAAGGACAATCACTAATCATAATAAAGATATGGCTACTGTCAGGCATGCCTCCCCGTTGACAACAGCACTGATTTGCTCCATATCTGTTGCAGACCTCAGTAATAGCATCTGTCATATCTCTAGTGCTGTAACACCGACAGAAGGCTTCGTTTTGACAGCCGCATTTTCGCCGATTTGTACTAAAATCTCCCGAATTCAAAGCCGGAGAAAGAGAAGAGTCACCTTGCGTCACCTGTCATCTGATATAAACCTGCCTAAAGTTGTACAAAACTTTTTTTTTGTGTTTCAGAATGAGCGGAAGAGAGAAACACTCTCAGAAGGTTTAACGTTTAACGTCAGATGAGAAGAAAGGCTTTTGATGTGCCTTCTTAACGATGATTAAGCTTCTGGGTCCTGTGGGCTGACGGCCTATTACTTCTGTTGTGCTTTTTTCTTATTTTGTGCCTTTCTTTTCCGTCAAATATCTCTCCCTTACAGCTCAATTTGAAAACCCCCCATGACAGTCTGGTAATCAGCTGTCCAATATGACTGTAATTCCTAAATCTCCAAGGTTTCTGACACTAGGACATTGCACACACATTACAGTACTTGAGAAGAATTAATATCCGTATCACGTATGTGTTGGCTAAAGTATCCTTTTTTTATCATACAGAATTAGTACGTGTTTTTGGCTTGTTTTTGACTTGTCATACCTGACAAACAAACTACTGCAGGCAAGAGCACTTTCCTTCATATCCTGTGTGAAATAACACTTTAATATCTTTAGCATGCCAATAAGTGTAACAATATGATATGTAAGACCTCTGCAATACCCCGCAATAACAGTATGCTCAAATACAAAGAAACGAGGGCACGATTGTGGAATGTCCTTAACTGCAACCTGTACCTACTGACAGTAAGCAGTATCCAGAAAGGCGCATAGGAATTCAGCAGCTGAATTCAATGGCACAAGCAGGCAGCCATGTCCTGGGACAATGAAAGGCCCTGCTCACCCCGCTGCCGCGCCTCCCGTCGGTATTCTGCACAAGCGAGAGCTCGTCTTCCCCGACACTCCTGGGATTGCATGAGTGTACACAGAGCGCAGCGCCTCGCGAGAACGTCGACGATGACGATGGGCCGCCACAGCACAAAATCTTACCCGGCCGCCCAAACAGCACACCTGTTGAGGCACAAAGAGGAAGTGATTATTTGCACCGCCTTCAGAGTTCATCACTCAAACTACTGTACAAACACCTTCACGCAGACATTTGTCTGGCTTTGGCTAAGGGTTAGGGTTAGGTTTAGGGTTTTATGAAGATGGTTTTGTTTCTTTGCAGAACTGAAACGGGTGAGTGCATTTTACTTTTTGGCGAACACGACAGAACCCTCAGAGCAAGAACCGGGAGCAAGACCAAAATTAAGCCAGAGGGCGGGAAGAGATCAGACTGCTGGTCTCCTGCACTGTCTCTCTCCTTATTAAAGTCATTTCACCTGTCTGGCAGTGAAGAGAAGCTGCTTTCTTTATTTTAAAAAATGCTTCTGTCTGACTGTTGTAAAGGGCAATATATGGGTGCTCAACAGCCGGGACAATCATATTCAAAATGATCCTTACCCGAGTCTCTTCAGAACAACATTAATCTGAAGACAGAGGAGAGCTGTAGCCAACTGCTTCTTATTTTTTGAGATGCTAACTCAGTGTGTAAGGAACACTTGCCTTACCAGTGTTCCTTTTTGGGGGATTGTAAAAAGAAATAGGTACTTAAATAAAAGAATGGGTACTTAAATCAAGAGCAGAGTTTCTCCTTCCTATCTCCCTCAAGCAGGTTCATATACAGTAGCTGCTCTGTAAGGCAGGAGCACTGTCCTCATTGCAAACACACAGTCCTAAACAGGAAGCATTTGAAAGCGCTTGATAAGCACAGGCGACTACGATCTGAGGCATAAGTTTGACTGATGTAATATCAAGGCTTGCCCTGAAATATTTGCGTCAATCACACGATTTGACGATTTCTTAAAAAGTACCATAAGATGTGTCAATCGAAGTAAGTTCAATTCAGGGAACACAAGGCACACTACATTTATTTTTCAGTTTTTTCATGGCAGTGACATGATGTAGTCTTGATGAATATTGAAATTCTGCTAATGGCTTTTTGGATGCAGTTATTAAATGACCAGGTCAATACCTGTAATGTGCTCATTTTACAGTAAATTAACTTGTGATTTTTGCAATTTATTAATGGAGAATAATCACGCTTCAATATCCCGGCATCAACCTCTAGGCTGCACTGACTCTTGAAAATTGTATGTGAACCGTATATTTTGTTTTTAAACAGTGGAAATACTAGCATGACCGATAGACCTGAGGGAATATTAAAATATAATAACAGAAAATAAACATGCTAGCTTTTGATTCTCAGCTACATTTTTATGACATTACTTTCTTACAAGGTAATGGCTCTTTGGCAAGGTAGAGATTCAAAATCTATAGACAAAAAGCAAAGAGGATAAATTGTTAACTGAGAATGTTTTATGTGCTGAGAATTTGGGGGAAAAGAGAAAACACCAACATGGTACATTATCTAAAAAAATATATATATACTTAATATTTACATAATCTTAATTTACACATATCACAGGTATATTAATCAGTCATCTACACTAATAAAAAGCTTATGGAACCAGCTGAAGCAAGCTTGTACAAAAACGCTCCGCTCACAAAATTCATTCATTGTCCACTGCAAAGAAGATCATTTTGGACAAATGTGATTTTTATAATGGGAGGGTTCTGTCGTGTTGATGGGGACTTCACTTCGTTGGGTTTGAGTACAGTATAGCTGAAAACCTGGGCAGAGATCCGAAATCTATATCAAGCGGAGCAATGAGTCAGTTTGTGGGTTAACGAGGCAGAACCTAGGGAGAGAGGCTGCTTTTGGACCCCCTGTTCCTTATTTCCTAAACATGCTGATTAAACCTCAGCGATGGACCTCCAGCTCTCCACATACCCTTTATACATAGTATCAGGATTCACCAAAAAGCACCAAAATCAAACACATACTATCTGCACTATAACTGAGTAAGATTTTACGCAGTCAAACTCAAGTGCACACACACACAGTGATTAATCTATCCATTATATTACTGGTATTTAAATCTTCTACGGAAGAACCTACGCAATTTTTTTTGCTACAATTTTACATAGTATCCTCATGAATATGCACTTACACAAAACACACACACACACACACACACACACACACACACACACACAGTGATTGCCCTACCCATTACATTACTGGTATATAATGGCCATTCTTCTACAGAACAACTTACACATTTTTTGTGTTACACTTTTACATAGTACCCATTTATACAGCAGGATATATACTGAAGCAGTGCAGGTTAATTACTTGGCTCAACTTGAGCAGCTCAAGGGTACAGCAGTGGTGCTCTATCTGGGAATCAAACTTGCAACCTTTGGGTTGGTAGCCCAGTTTCCCACACATCTGCACCCATCCCGTTTAATACAGGAAGGTCCTGAGCAAGTGGGCACCTAGTAAATGTCCTCTACCCACATGAAGTATTGCTGTTTGACACATACGGTCTGACAGCGCACACAGAGGTTCTCACGCCCAGGGCGGGAGGCACACGCCCTGAAAACGTTACTCACTGTCACAGAGAGCAAACTCCGCTTCGGCCATATCGGCTTGTTCATGTCTGTCCGCTCAGCTCTTTGTTTACCCTGACCTTTTCCCTGCCGCGTGGTCTGTTGGGTTGCTTAGCGATTCCAAGCGTACGGTTCCGCGAACAGCCTCGAAGACAGACCAACGACCCCGCCCAAGATTTTGCGTGTGCTGCGTGATTCTGCTTTTATGAACTCTTTCACTCTTTCACACCAAGGAGGAGTATACAACAAAAACTAGAGCAGGTGACTAAGCCTTGTGCACCAATCAGAAAATGTTAGCACAGCAACAACTTGTAATAAACCTCTCGAAACTTGACACCTGTTAAATTTCACCCTCAGTAATGATCACCATGGACTCAGAAACTCACTCTTTGCTGTTGGAATCATTTACAGGAAAGCTGTAGGCCCCATAAACACAAGCGGAGGAAATTCTAGACGGCAGTACGTTCACTCATACATCTCACCCATCTGTTTAATACAGTCGGGTGTGTTGTGTCTTCCTCAGCAAGCAGGCCAGCCTTTTATCTCACTAATGAAAAAGATCAATCTTAATATGCTGTGAGGATGACCAAAACAGGTCAATCACAATGCCCCCCCCCCCCCCCCCCTCCTTTTAACGTGTATGGCATTTTAAATGGGTTACCATTCAAGTCCTATATGAAATGGTACGGAACAGACAGAATACGGGCTGTGCCTAACCAGCAGACCAGAAACAAGACAATCAATTAATTATGGGTGCGAACTGACATCCGTGACATCCCTTCAATTATATTTAAAAGAGCCGGTTTGGCTGGGCCATTTGAAGAGTCGTGTCTATGATATTGATGGCCCTTTTGACATACTGAGATAGAAGAGAATTACTTATGGATGTGCACAAGTTTGGAACATGCTAAATATATTTAGACATTAATCATTTTGGAATGATAATAATAATAATTGTGAATAAATACAAACTTTATTTATTTAATGTTTTTTTCTAGCAGTGGCACCCAACGCGGGGCTGAGCATACCCAATCCCCACCACAATTTGGAATGGCCCAATCGACCAGCAGGGGTTGCTAGGTAGCAATGCACACGGAACCATAGCC
>CM056379.1:12700516-12732153 GCA_029718625.1 Synaphobranchus kaupii
AAGCCCTCACACAAGCCCTCACACAAGCCCTCATACAAGCCCTCATACATCCCCTCACACAAGCCCTCATACAAGCCCTCATACAAGCCCTCATACAAGCCCTCATACAAGCCCTCATACATGCCCTCATACAAGCCCTCATACAAGCCCTCATACAAGCCCTCATACAAGCCCTCATACAAGCCCTCACACAAGCCCTCACACAAGCCCTCACACAAGCCCTCACACAAGCCCTCACACAAGCCCTCACACAAGCCCTCATACAAGCCCTCATACATCCCCTCACACAAGCCCTCATACAAGCCCTCATACAAGCCCTCATACAAGCCCTCATACAAGCCCTCATACATGCCCTCATACAAGCCCTCATACAAGCCCTCACACAAGCCCTCATACAAGACCTCATACAAGCCCTCATACAAGCCCTCATACATGCCCTCATACAAGCCCTCATACAAGCCCTCATACAAGCCATCATACAAGCCCTCATACAAGCCCTCATACAAGCCCTCATACAAGCCCTCATACAAGCCCTCATACATGCCCTCATACAAGCCCTCATACAAGCCCTCATACAAGCCCTCATACAAGCCCTCATACAAGCCCTCATACAAGCCCTCATACAAGCCCTCATACAAGCCCTCTTACAAGCCCTCATACAAGCCCTCATACAAGCCCTCATACAAGCCCTCATACAAGCCCTCATACAAGCCCTCACACAAGCCCTCACACAAGCCCTCACACAAGCCCTCACACATCCCCTCATACAAGCCCTCATACATCCCCTCATACAAGCCCTCATACAAGCCCTCATACAAGACCTCATACAAGCCCTCATACAAGCCCTCATACAAGCCCTCTTACAAGCCCTCATACAAGCCCTCATACAAGCCCTCTTACAAGCCCTCATACAAGCCCTCATACAAGCCCTCATACAAGCCCTCATACAAGCCCTCATACAAGCCCTCACACAAGCCCTCACACAAGCCCTCACACAAGCCCTCACACAAGCCCTCACACAAGCCCTCACACAAGCCCTCATACATCCCCTCATACAAGCCCTCATACAAGACCTCATACAAGCCCTCATACAAGCCCTCATACAAGCCCTCTTACAAGCCCTCATACAAGCCCTCATACAAGCCATCATACAAGCCCTCATACAAGCCCTCACACAAGCCCTCACACAAGCCCTCACACAAGCCCTCACACAAGCCCTCACACAAGCCCTCACACAAGCCCTCACACAAGCCCTCACACAAGCCCTCACACAAGCCCTCACACAAGCCCTCACACAAGCCCTCACACAAGCCCTCACACAAGCCCTCACACAAGCCCTCACACAAGCCCTCACACAAGCCCTCACACAAGCCCTCACACAAGCCCTCACACAAGCCCTCACACAAGCCCTCACACAAGCCCTCACACAAGCCCTCACACATGCCCTCATACAGCCCCTCATACAAGCCCTCATACAAGCCCTCATACAAGCCCTCATACAAGCCCTCATACAAGCCCTCATACAAGCCCTCATACAAGCCCTCATACATGCCCTCATACAAGCCCTCATACAAGCCCTCATACAAGCCCTCATACAAGCCCTCATACAAGCCCTCATACATGCCCTCACACAAGCCCTCACACAAGCCCTCACAGAAGCCCTCACACAAGCCCTCACACAAGCCCTCACACAAGCCCTCACACAAGCCCTCACACAAGCCCTCATACAAGCCCTCATACAAGCCCTCATACAAGCCCTCATACATGCCCTCATACAAGCCCTCATACAAGCCCTCATACAAGCCCTCATACAAGCCCTCATACAAGCCCTCATACAAGCCCTCATACAAGCCCTCATACAAGCCCTCATACAAGCCCTCTTACAAGCCCTCATACAAGCCCTCATACAAGCCCTCATACAAGCCCTCATACAAGCCCTCATACAAGCCCTCATACAAGCCCTCACACAAGCCCTCACACAAGCCCTCATACATCCCCTCATACAAGCCCTCATACATCCCCTCATACAAGCCCTCATACAAGCCCTCATACAAGACCTCATACAAGCCCTCATACAAGCCCTCATACAAGCCCTCTTACAAGCCCTCATACAAGCCCTCATACAAGCCCTCTTACAAGCCCTCACACAAGCCCTCACACAAGCCCTCACACAAGCCCTCACACAAGCCCTCACACAAGCCCTCACACAAGCCCTCACACAAGCCCTCACACAAGCCCTCACACATCCCCTCACACAAGCCCTCATACAAGACCTCATACAAGCCCTCATACAAGCCCTCATACAAGCCCTCTTACAAGCCCTCATACAAGCCCTCACACAAGCCCTCACACAAGCCCTCACACAAGCCCTCACACAAGCCCTCACACAAGCCCTCACACAAGCCCTCACACAAGCCCTCACACAAGCCCTCACACTTGCGGTGCCTCTCTCTAATAAGGTTATGTGACCCTCAGTGGCTCCAGTTTGTAATTAAACTGCCACAGTTGAGTTGAAGATCTAATCAAGATTTCAGCTGTGCACTAAGAGGGGTTCAGCTGTAGACATGTGGGTGAAACATGGGGTACAGCCATAGAGCTGTGGGTGAAACCTGGGGTACAGCCATAGAGCTGTGGGTGAAATGTGGGGTACAGCCATAGAGCTGTGGGTGAAACCTGGGGTACAGCCATAGAGTTGTGGGTGAAACCTGGGGTACAGCCATAGAGTTGTGGGTGAAACGTGGGGTACAGCTGTGGGTGAAACGTGGGGTAAATCATCCCGTCTGAAATGGCTGCTGTGAGAGCTGCCAGCCTGTAAGCAAGGCGGAAAGCGGCGTTTGAACAGACTTGACATAACGGATCTTGCTGAGTATTTATTGATTGAGTTATAATTGGATCTGTAGAAGGCAGATTCCACAGTAACAATATGAGTGAGACAGATGGTATAAAATGGGGTCTCACTTTGAGGCTGAACAGCTGATGGATGGAATGAGTGGCTTTTTAGCGTCTCACACGGTATGTAATGCTTCAGTAAAAGGTTTGTAATGCTTCAGTAAAAGGTTTATAGTGCTTCAGTAAAAGGGTGCTTAGCAGTCTGTCATTTTTCCGTAACGGGATTATTTCCCAGCCGCACTTTGGATGGGAAGCGGGACTAATCCCATTCTCTCCGCAGTGCTTCTGCTGTGAATTCCTGATCATTCCCCAGATTCCACCACTGACGCCAGGAATAGCGCTCGGATAGCGCACAGACATCATTCCTGCTGCTCACCTGACCGCACCTGTAAGGCACCCACCTGCTGCTTGACATAACAGACAAAACAGGAAAGAAAGATTTCACAGGGAAACGGAAGTAAAGAAACTAACAGGAAGAAAAAGGAGAGTTAAAATAAAGACACAAAAGCAGAGACAATCGGATGAAAGAGAGGAAAGATGGAAATGACTGTGTTTTGTTCTGTCTTTGCTCTGTCTGTAAATCAGTCTGTCTGTAAATCAGTCTGTCTGTAAATCAGTCTGTCTGTAAATCAGTCTGTCTGTAAATCAGTACAACAGAGAAGAAATGTCTCCCTTGGGTTCTGCTGGGGGCTCTATGCCCCATAGTCTCTGATCGAATCTGAAGTGTGCCAGTGCAGCTCCACAGGGTCATGTGTCATCCAGTGCAGACTGTGGGCTGTAGCTCCACAGGGTCATGTGGCATCCAGTGCAGACTGTGGGCTGTAGCTCCACAGGGTCATGTGTCATCCAGTGCAGACTGTGGGCTGTAGCTCCACAGGGTCATGTGTCATCCAGTGCAGACTGTGGGCTGTAGCTCCACAGGGTCATGTGTCATCCAGTGCAGACTGTGGGCTGTAGCTCCACAGGGTCATGTGTCATCCAGTGCAGACTGTGGGCTGTAGCTCCACAGGGTCATGTGTCATCCAGTGCAGACTGTGGGCTGTAGCTCCACAGGGTCATGTGTCATCCAGTGCAGACTGTGGGCTGTAGCTCCACAGGGTCATGTGTCATCCAGTGCAGACTGTGGGCTGTAGCTCCACAGGGTCATGTGTCATCCAGTGCAGACTGTGGGCTGTAGCTCCACAGGGTCATGTGTCATCCAGTGCAGACTGTGGGCTGTAGCTCCACAGGGTCATGTGGCATCCAGTGCAGACTGTGGGCTGTAGCTCCACAGGGTCATGTGTCATCCAGGGTAGATGAGGGTTCAGTCAGTTAGCGGTCCATGGTTCGTTGCTGGTTGATCGGGTGGACGGCATGTTAAAGCCGGATATGAAAGGTATTCCTCTGACCTTTTTTATTCGGACGGGATAAGTTTCTTAGGAGCTTCGCTATTTTAGTCCCGTCTGAATCTGACATGTCAGTAACTTTTACGGACTGCACGCTCCCACGCCAGTAAAGATTCCAGAGTAATTTACCTACTGTTAAATGCCCTGTAAAAATTACCCCAGGTTAAAGCAATCCCGTGCGAATTGACATGTCCGGTAAAATTCTGTTATTTCCTGTGAGAAATGAGTTTTCCCCAGTCTTTTCTCCTGGTTTTTCATGTAAGCACTCGAGGACGCCTTTGGTTGTGCTCTCTTCAGTCCAAGTGCAAGCCACAACTATTGGCCGACCTCTAAATGAATGTACCGTTACATTGAATAAGAAGACAGAGAGCAAAAAAATAAACAGGCTCAAAAGTAGGCTACAGTGGGGCAACGCTTGTGGCAGCTTTAGGTAAGCTATTGTAGCCTAGCTATAGCCTTACATACATGTTATGGCCTAACATTGTTTTTCTCAAGCTAACGTTAATAAAGAGGTGTAATGCAGGATTCCTCACGCTTTTTGTGGACTTTTGCCATGTTTGCACATTGTCTCCACGTTGTCTCCACGTTGTCTCCACATTGTCTCCACGTTGTCTCCGCACCTGCATCTTTTCAATTGCTCCCTGACAGCGATTTTTACCAGAAGCAATCAGTTTGCAGTGAAGATAGGATGTGTAACGTTGTATGACTCGTGGGGAACATTTTCGGTGTGACGACAACATGGAGTAGACACTCCCATCTCTGTAATTCTAGACGCTGATTACGGAGATACTTTATCCCGTCCGAATCGGCCATTAACATTACACACGTCCTGTGGTAATAATTACTTTACAGACATTGTCCTGAAAACTTACTCCATCTGAATAGGGCTTATGAGAGCTCAGCTGTAGTCTGCAGTGTGAAAATAAGCAGCTGGTGACACCACGTGTTTTGGAGGAGAACCACTGATATCTATACTCTGCTGAATTGGCAGTGGATGTGGTTTGTGCATGAACACGTATATCAAATTAGGGTGGGAATAGGACATGTTCAGCCCCACGTTGGGCTCCGATTGGACCTGAGGGAGAGGCCCTGTAACAACCCCAGCTCTGATTGGGCCTGAGGAAGAGGCCTTATAACAATCCCAGCTCAGATTGGGCCTGAGGGAGAGGCCCTGTAGCAACCTCAGCTCTGATTGGGCCTGAGGGAGAGGGCCTGTAACAACCCCAGCTCTGATTGGGCCTGAGGGAGAGGGCCTGTAACAACCCCAGCTCTGATTGGGCCTGAGGGAAAGGTCACTGCATATGGAGATATTATTAGGTTGTGTGTTGGGTTTCACTGGCGTGGTGTGTGAGCTCTGTGTGTGTGTGTGTGTGTGTGTGTGTGCGTGCGTGCGTGCGTGCGTGCGTGCGTGCGTGCGTGCGTGCGTGCGTGCAGGCGTGTTGAGCAACGGTATGTGCTTATTTTTAGGTATACCGTTATGAATTCAAGCAACGGTATGTGTAGGTATACCGTTATAAATTTAATCAACAGTATGTGGTTATTTTTAGGTATACCATTATGAATTCAAGCAACGGTATGTGCTTATTTTTAGGTATACCGTTATGAATTCAAGCAACGGTATGTGTAGGTATACCGTTATAAATTTCATCAACAGTATGTGCTTATTTTTAGGTATACCATTATGAATTCAAGCAACGGTATGTGCTTATTTTTAGGTATGCCGTTATAAATTTCAACAACAGTATGTGCTTATTTTTAGGTATACCGTTATGAATTTGAGCAACGGTATGTGGTTATTTTTAGGTATACCGTTATGAATTTGAGCAATGGTATGTGGTTATTTTTAGGTATACCGTTATGAATTTGAGCAACAGTATGTGGTTATTTTTAGGTTTACCGTTGGTATGATTTTGCTTGAATATTTTGTATAGTACGCTAGCCTAACATTTGCATATTGCACATTAGGGTTTTTTGTTTACTATCCAATATTTGAATGTTATTCAATATTTCACACTGTTCAGTGTTCATGTTCATAATAAAAATTGTGAAATTGATTGAAGATGAGGACTACTGCATTTTAATGAATCCTTTTTTTTTTTTTTACGGTTACAGTGGCCTATTATGATATTTGTCCATATCGCCCAGCTCTACATTGTATTTTAAAGCACATCTTGGCTATAATTTTATAATAATTTTGATAGCACATTGGCTTAAATTTAAATGTGGCAAATTTAGGAAACCGCCCATCCTGAACATGCATGCACACATGCACATGCACACACACACACACACACACACACACACACACACACACATATATACAGAGGACACCCGTACACACACTTACTCATTACGGTCACACACACGCACACATACTAAAGGAAACACACACATACACAGGGACACACATACACACACACTAATACGCACATTGGTGCACACATACACATAGACACACATACAGGCGCACACACGTACATATACACGCACACTCTTCTCAGCTCATTCACTCCTAATTCCCTTTCTTCTTCTCCTTCTGTCCGTATTAAGCTCGGAGTAACGGTGACCGCCTGACTGATTTAGGGAAGGCTGTTTGTCCGTCCATCTGTTTCCACTAATTCCAGATGGGAAGCCATGAATCAGTGGCTGAGTTTGTGAAGGTGCTCTGCTGCTAATTGAAATTTAATGAAGAGGGACAGATAGTTTATGGAGAGAAAGCAGGGGCCTGGCCCTCCAGCACAATGCTGGGGAATAGAGGGAAATAGAGAGAGTTCCTCTGATAGACGGCCCCGGAGAGGCAGGGCCCTACACCCCACTAACTGCACAGAGACACATTCCCTGAGGGGCCCTACCCCCTACTAACTGCACAGAGACACATTCCCTGAGGGGGCCTACCTCCCACTAACTGCACAGAGACACATTCCCTGAGGGGCCCTACCCCCCACTAACTGCACAGAGACACATTCCCTGAGGGGCCCTACCCCCCACTAACTGCACAGGGACACATTCCCTGAGGGGCCCTACCCCCCACTAACTGCACAGGGACACATTCCCTGAGGGGCCCTACCCCCCACTAACTGCACAGGGACACATTCCCTGAGGGGCCCTACCCCCCACTAACTGCACAGAGACACATTCCCTGAGGGGCCCTACCCCCCACTAACAGCACAGAGACACATTCCCTGAGGGGGCCTACCCCCCACTAACTGCACAGAGACACATTCCCTGAGGGGGCCTACCCCCCACTAACAGCACAGAGACACATTCCCTGAGGGGCCCTACCCCCCTCTAACTGCACAGAGACACATTCCCTGAGGGGCCCTACCCCCCACTAACTGCACAGGGACACATTCCCTGAGGGGCCCTACCCCCCACTAACTGCACAGGGACACATTCCCTGATGGGCCCTACCCCCCACTAACTGCACAGAGACACATTCCCTGAGGGGCCCTACCCCCCACTAACTGCACAGAGACACATTCCCTGAGGGGCCCTACTCCCCACTAACTGCACAGGGAAACATTCCCTGAGGGGCCCTACCCCCCACTAACTGCACAGGGACACATTCCCTGAGGGGCCCTACCCCCCACTAACTGCACAGGGACACATTCCCTGAGGGGCCCTACTCCCCACTAACTGCACAGGGACACATTCCCTGAGGGGCCCTACCCCCCACTAACTGCACAGGGACACATTCCCTGAGGGGCCCTACCCCCCACTAACTGCACAGGGACACATTCCCTGAGGGGCCCTACCCCCCACTAACTGCACAGGGACACATTCCCTGAGGGGCCCTACCCCCCACTAACTGCACAGGGACACATTCCCTGAGGGGCCCTACCCCCCACTAACTGCACAGAGACACATTCCCTGAGGGGCCCTACCCCCCACTAACTGCACAGAGACACATTCCCTGAGGGGCCCTACTCCCCACTAACTGCACAGAGACACATTCCCTGAGGGGCCCTACTCCCCACTAACTGCACAGAGACACATTCCCTGAGGGGCCCTACCCCCCACTAACTGCACAGAGACACATTCCCTGAGGGGCCCTACCCCCCACTAACTGCACAGGGACACATTCCCTGAGGGGGCCTACTCCCCACTAACTGCACAGAGACACATTCCCTGAGGGGGCCTACCCCCCACTAACTGCACAGAGACACATTCCCTGAGGGGCCCTACCCCCCTCTAACTGCACAGAGACACATTCCCTGAGGGGCCCTACCCCCCACTAACTGCACAGGGACACTTTCCCTGATGGGCCCTACCCCCCACTAACTGCACAGGGACACTTTCCCTGATGGGCCCTACCCCCCACTAACTGCACAGAGACACATTCCCTGAGGGGCCCTACCCCCCAGTAACTGCACAGGGACACATTCCCTGAGGGGCCCTACCCCCCACTAACTGCACAGGGACACATTCCCTGAGGGGGCCTACCCCCCACTAACTGCACAGAGACACATTCCCTGAGGGGGCCTACCCCCCAGTAACTGCACAGGGACACATTCCCTGAGGGGCCCTACCCCCCACTAACTGCACAGGGACACATTCCCTGAGGGGCCCTACCCCCCACTAACTGCACAGAGACACATTCCCTGAGGGGGCCTACCCCCCACTAACTGCACAGAGACACATTCCCTGAGGGGCCCTACCCCCCACTAACTGCACAGGGACACATTCCCTGAGGGGGCCTACTCCCCACTAACTGCACAGGGACACATTCCCTGAGGGGGCCTACCCCCCACTAACTGCACAGGGACACATTCCCTGAGGGGGCCTACCCCCCACTAACTGCACAGGGACACATTCCCTGAGGGGGCCTACCCCCCACTAACTGCACAGGGACACATTCCCTGAGGGGCCCTACCCCCCACTAACTGCACAGGGACACATTCCCTGAGGGGGCCTACCCCCCACTAACTGCACAGGGACACATTCCCTGAGGGGCCCTACCCCCCACTAACTGCACAGAGACACATTCCCTGAGGGGCCCTACCCCCCACTAACTGCACAGAGACACATTCCCTGAGGGGGCCTACCCCCCACTAACTGCACAGAGACACATTCCCTGAGGGGCCCTACCCCCCACTAACTGCACAGAGACACATTCCCTGAGGGGCCCTACCCCCCACTAACTGCACAGAGACACATTCCCTGAAGGGCCCTACCCCCCACTAACTGCACAGAGACACATTCCCTGAAGGGCCCTACCCCCCACTAACTGCACAGAGACACATTCCCTGAGGGGCCCTACCCCCCACTAACTGCACAGAGACACATTCCCTGAGGGGGCCTACCCCCCACTAACTGCACAGAGACACATTCCCTGATGGGCCCTACCCCCCACTAACTGCACAGAGACACATTCCCTGATGGGCCCTACCCCCCACTAACTGCACAGAGACACATTCCCTGATGGGCCCTACCCCCCACTAACTGCACAGGGACACATTCCCTGAGGGGCCCTACCCCCCACTAACTGCACAGAGACACATTCCCTGAGGGGCCCTACCCCCCACTAACTGCACAGAGACACATTCCCTGAGGGGCCCTACCCCCCACTAACTGCACAGAGACACATTCCCTGAGGGGCCCTACCCCCCACTAACTGCACAGAGACACATTCCCTGAGGGGCCCTACCCCCTCACTAACTGCACATGGACGCTTTCCCTGAGGGGCCCTACCCCCCACTAACTGCACAGAGACACATTCCCTGAGGGGCCCTACCCCCCACTAACTGCACAGAGACACATTCCCTGAGGGGCCCTACCCCCCACTAACTGCACAGAGACACATTCCCTGAGGGGCCCTACCCCCCACTAACTGCACAGAGACACATTCCCTGAGGGGCCCTACCCCCCACTAACTGCACATGGACGCTTTCCCTGAGGGGCCCTACCCCCCACTAACTGCACAGGGACACATTCCCTGAGGGGCCCTACCCCCCACTAACTGCACAGAGACACATTCCCTGAGGGGCCCTACCCCCCACTAACTGCACAGAGACACATTCCCTGAGGGGGCCTACCCCCCACTAACTGCACAGAGACACATTCCCTGAGGGGCCCTACCCCCCACTAACTGCACAGAGACACATTCCCTGAGGGGCCCTACCCCCCACTAACTGCACAGAGACACATTCCCTGAGGGGCCCTACCCCCCACTAACTGCACAGAGACACATTCCCTGAGGGGGCCTACCCCCCACTAACTGCACAGAGACACATTCCCTGAGGGGCCCTACCCCCCACTAACTGCACAGAGACACATTCCCTGAGGGGCCCTACCCCCCACTAACTGCACAGAGACACATTCCCTGAGGGGCCCTACCCCCCACTAACTGCACAGGGACACATTCCCTGAGGGGCCCTACCCCCCAGAGCCGGATTAAGGTTGCATTACTAGTTACACTAGTAATCATTTTGATGGAAGGGCCCCTGTTTGAATTACAGCCAGGGGCACTTCCATCAAAATGATTACTAGTGTAAGTAAACAAGAAATTTTATTGAATTGAATTTCAATTATATAAAATTTCATCCACATACTTATTATTATTACATTGTACGTTTACAAACTTTTCTCATGGCGAAGTCATCAATCAAGTCAGTGAAGCTCAGTGAGCTTACAATTTCATTTTCAATACTCATAAGAGAGAGCATGTTGTCCCATGCAAATTCTAACTTAATTTTTTATTCTTTTCAACTTTGAAAATGATCGCTCTCCGCTGCAGTTCGATGTAGACATTTGGAAAGCTTTGTGTGCACTTGAACTCATTCAACAGCAACAGCATTTTCAGCTATGTGCTGTGCATTGTGCTTCTATGTGTTCCTGTCCACTGACAGTCTTGAAGCTTACAATGTATTATTTTGGTGTAATTTGTAGAGCAGTCTCCGTCAGTAGCATGCTGAAAGCAGCTTTATTTTGGTGTAATTTGTAGAGCAGTCTCCGTCAGTAGCATGCTGAAAACAGATTTATTTTGGTGTAATTTGTAGAGCAGTCTCTGTCAGTAGCATGCTGAAAGCAGCTTTATTTTTGGTGTAATTTGTAGAGCAGTCTCCGTCAGTAGCATGCTGAAAGCAGATTTATTTTGGTGTAATTTGTAGGGCAGTCTCTGTCAGTAGCATGCTGAAAGCAGCTTTATTTTGGTGTAATTTGTAGAGCAGTCTCCGTCAGTAGCATGCTGAAAGCAGCTTTATTTTGTTGTAATTTGTAGAGCAGTCTCCGTCAGTAGCATGCTGAAAGCAGCTTTATTTTGGTGTAATTTGTAGAGCAGTTTCTGTCAGTAGCATGCTGAAAGCAGCTTTATTTTGGTGTAATTTGTAGAGCAGTCTCCGTCAGTAGCATGCTGAAAGCAGCTTTATTTTGGTGTAATTTGTAGAGCAGTCTCTGTCAGTAGCATGCTGAAAGCAGCTTTATTTTGGTGTAATTTGTAGAGCAGTCTCTGTCAGTAGCATGCTGAAAGCAGCTTTATTTTGGTGTAATTTGTAGAGCAGTCTCCGTCAGTAGCATGCTGAAAGCAGCTTTATTTTGGTGTAATTTGTAGAGCAGTCTCTGTCAGTAGCATGCTGAAAGCAGCTTTATTTTGGTGTAATTTGTAGAGCAGTCTCCGTCAGTAGCATGCTGAAAGCAGCTGACTAAGTCCTAAAGTATCCTGACCTCCTAAAGCACACCCAATGGTTCTAAATATTTTCTCCATTCATGTTTGCCATAGGCTTATCATAAATAGATAGCAACAAGTATTATAAATGGTAGAGAGACGCCTCCCTGTTAGGGCCTAACAAAATACCAGGGTCAGTTGTTTGTATTTTAAGTGATTTAGCCTAAATAATGTCCCATTATAAGCCTATTTCAACCAGTTATTTGAACCCACAATTAAAAAGTAATTCATGGCAGTGTTTAACAATTCATTAAAATAAGGAATACATAGACACAATAGATATTATATATACATAACAGTACATCGATGTCTACTGATATATTGTTGTGAGGCAAAATTCTATTAATTATGCAACATTATGTTCTTGACGCATGGTTGATTTTCATGGATTTTAAACTTATAGCATTATTCATTGACTCGTCACTAACATGGCATTTTGGCTGACAGTACATTTGTTGAAAGGAATGAGCATAAAAAAGAAGACATAGATAAGACCGCTAAAGCACACTTTTTCATCAGGTGCTTCTTTCGTCCCGATTCCGTGTAGGGAGTGTTAAGATGCATAGCTTTGACCCCAAAGTTGCATTCACATTAAATCTCAATAAAATATTATTTAATTAAAATTGTAAGTTATCTGTCTGAAATATATACGTATAATTAATTAGTCAACCGAAAAATACATAAACCCTGTTCGTGAGGAGCTGTGGAGTTTGGTCTGCTGATCGTGGAGAAAAATTTTCCTATTATTTGTGAGGAGTGTTTTAAAAACAATGGGCAGGAAATTATATTGGGTCCAGAAGTGTCAAAATCATCCATTTTAAAAATACTGTGACTCATAAATAGGGAATATTTCACAGCAAGGAAGCGGGGGATTACTGTTCTCAGCACAACAAAGGAAACGAGTGAACAAAATACCAATGAGGCGGCACAGAATGAGAAGGAACGCAAACAGGCCCTGGAACATGGCTGAGTAATGCCTTTCTTTGAAATGTGAACAAATCATAAACAGGTGTGTGAATAATTTTTAATTGACAGCTTTTCATTCTTTTTCTTTTTCTCCGTCTTCTTGCCTGTTTTGTGTTTCTTTGTTTTGGAAACGGATGTAACTGTGAGATAATTCAGCAGATGTGACATCGCTGTGAGATGATTCAGCAGATGTGACATCGCTGTGAGATGATTCAGCAGATGTGACATCGCTGTGAGATGATTCAGCAGATGTGACATCGCTGTGAGATGATTCAGCAGATGTGACATGCTGTGAGATGATTCAGCAGATGTGACATCACTGTAAGAAATTGGGCAGATGTGACATTACTGTGAGCTGATTGGTCAGATGTAACATCGCTGTGAGCTGATTGGTTAGATGTAACATCGCTGTGAGATGATTGGTCAGAAGTTGCCCCTTGTTTGGCCATCTGGGATGGTGGAGACTCAGTGGTGTGCTGTCCGTCCCCATGTCCGTCTGGGAGATGGAGGCGCTTGTGAAAGAAATTAGAATGCAGTCGGGTGTCCTTACTACAATGTTTACTTAATGAAACTTTTAATTTCCGCTGAACCCCAGAGAGGTTAATTAGCGCACAAACAGCAGTTCCACTCGTTGCGTCCATGGAGACATGCCTTCTGCCTCAGAAAGGGATTCTGACAAACAAATTTGAAGCCATGACCATAATGCACTGTGTTAATTTTCTGATAAACATTGTGGAAAAACTCAAGACATTAGAAAAGAGATGTACGTTGATGCAACTAAAGAAGGCTTGCTGTTTATGTGAAAGGTTTGTGGACTGGAGAAGTGGTGTTTCCTTACTGTGAAATAGATTATATCTCACTGGCTGTGGGGGTTAGGGTTCGGGTGAAGTCTTCTCCTGTAGAGGCATTTGAGAAGTCCAGTTTGTCTTCAGATACAGCTGAAAAAGTTTTGCAGAGGCACATTTTCTCTAATGGTGTGTAAATGTTGAAAAAGTCTGTCCTGCATAATTACGTGAGATAGAGATAGAGAGAGATAGAGAGAGATAGAGATAGAGATAGAGAGATAGATTTTTTTTTTTATTAGATTTTTTTTAAATTTTTTTTAATTAGATTTTTAACAACTCCTTATTGTTAACAACCCTTTTAATATGTCACTACAAATACCATGAACAGTGCATGACCATTAGAAAAATAAAATGACCATTCAAAATTGTAAATCAACTGCCCATCATTGTCAACCTGGCAAAGAACCCCCCCCCCCCACACACACACCATGTTGTGCAGAACCCTGGCATGTCATTAATTAAAATATGGTAAGCAAATTCAATCTTTAGTCATGCTGCCATCATGCCCTTCAGCATACGTCTAGGATCAGTGGTAGCAGCCCCAAGAGAGTTATTCTTCCTGCTCTAGGATCAGTGGTAGCAGCCCCAAGAGAGTTATTCTTCCTGCTCTAGGATCAGTGGTAGCAGCCCCAAGAGAGTTATTCTTCCTGCTCTAGGATCAGTGGTAGCAGCCCCAAGAGAGTTATTCTTCCTGCTCTAGGATCAGTGGTAGCAGCCCCAAGAGAGTTATTCTTCCTGGTCTAGGATCAGTGGTAGCAGCCCCAAGAGAGTTATTCTTCCTGCTCTAGGATCAGTGGTAGCAGCCCCAAGAGAGTTATTCTTCCTGCTCTAGGATCAGTGGTAGCAGCCCCAAGAGAGTTATTCTTCCTGCTCTAGGATCAGTGGTAGCAACCCCAAGAGAGTTATTCTTCCTGGTCTAGGATCAGTGGTAGCAACCCCAAGAGAGATATTCTTCCTGCTCTAGGATCAGTGGTAGCAGCCCCAAGAGAGTTATTCTTCCTGGTCTTCCAAATACACAGTTTCGCTAAGCCAGACACATAGTTTAGTAAACAATCTTTCCTCTTAGTGACAACACTGTACTTCGGCCCCCCAGTGAAGGATGTAAAAGAAAAACCATCGCCCAACCCTTGAAACCAGCTGTCGAGCAGTTTAAAAAGATCCCTAAAATGGTCACAGCCCAGGAAGAGGTGATGCAAGCTCTCCTGACCACAGGAAGAGCACTCCCTCCCCACTGCCGGATTCAGGTGTGCCACGTGTCTGTTCGTAGCCATGGCCCCGTGAATAACCCTCCACTGTAGGTCATGTACCTGACCTTCTTAGAGATCTCTCTAAAATTTCCCAATTCTGGGGTTCGAAAAGAAAGAATTCTTGAGGCATCTTCCTGTACATCCACCACAGCAGCAGCAACACTGAACGGTGGGCAATATACTCCCTCTGGCTCTGCCAAATTTGTCTTTCCAGCACCTCTCTGAAGTTGCAAGGCTACTTCCTCGACAATTTTTTTCACCAGCCAAAAAGACCGTATGCCTGTAACCTCCTGGAGGGCTGTTGAATTAGATATCAGCGATTGAGAGCTGAAGGACTGAATTAGATGGTTTTAGGTTCGGATCCTGGGGTAGAACGTCCGTCAGAGGAGGACTGCCGTGGAAGCTGTATTGCTTTATCCAGGTGCATGAGTTGATTAAATGTAGGTTCATCTTGTATAATGATTTGCTGAGTGGGCTTTTAGCTGAGAGGTTGCTGGTTCGATTCCCAGGCAGAGCACTGCCACTAAACCCCTAGCACTGCCACTAAACCCCTAGCACTTAACCTGAATCACTTCTGTACATATCCCACTGTTTTAATAGGGTTAGGGTTAGTATATAATAATGAGCTTAAACTGTGTAAGTGTCTCTGGATTAGAGCGTGTGCTAAATACCAAAATAATAATGTTAATTATGAAGGCCATTATAAATAATTATATAAAACTATTATAAGAAGGCCTACTGACCTTAGCCATGGATAAAAGAAAATGAAACTACTGGGTTAATGACAGAAAAAATATGCGCTGAAGACCAGGGAAGAACACCGTCGGTCCTCTTCACCACAATCTCTCCTACATCGTCCTGTCCTTTCATTTAATGGTTTTACATGTTCTTACTGAAATCACATGAACTCTTTTGAAACATAAATACAGTATGTTGCTGCTGCCTATTTGGCTGTGCAATTGTGTAGGACTGCAAGCCAAAAGAAAGAAAAAGAAGGATTTCTTATCTATGATAAAAATCTCCCAGCTGGTGCGGCACGGTGTGAATTCACATCAAACTTCTTTAATGTTTGCTCTGTTTCGCATGTTTTGTGGTTTGCTGAAGGATTCAAAAATCCTCTGTGACCATTAGAAAAAGCCTTAAGAAAATACTTAATTTATTTACGTCCACATACAGTATATTGTGAATGGACAGGCTTTGTTCCAGCGCAGACCGGTTCTGTTCCAGCACATAGACCGGTTTCTTACCAACGTCACAGTAGAGGTGCGCACGCAACACTGGGGCAGAATATTCAATATTGCAAAATAAATCAACATCAACTTGTAATTGCAGAAGCTGAAATGGATGATGAAGGACACCAGTGAGATAGCTAAGCAGTTTGGTGTAAACGTGTAATATTTATTCAATTTAGTAAGTGTCCAGGAAGTATATTATGCTGGCTCCCATCTCATCATTTAAGTTTGGTACTCAATTGAATAAAGACAGCTTCGATCATAGGCTAGAGCTGCAGTTTTGAAGCAAATGGTGTAGGTGGCTAACCATGACCGAAAACATACTGTGAGACTATTTTGACCCAATATCAAATAACGTTATCATTTAATACGAAGTTATGCAAGTGACAGTGGTGAGAACGAACAAGCTTGCTAACAATGTAGAAATGGATGCCTACCATTTTAGCGAGTTGGCCATGAGATATAAAAAGTAAAAGGTCTTGCTGCATGGTTATATGTTCATGTCGTCAAGACACAGGTCGATATTTATCACAGAGCAGCTGTTATTGCTAGTTACCTGTAGATATCTCAGGTTTGGCAGCAGGCGCTGTGCATTTATAACTTTAGTGTGCTATCTAATTGGGTGGACTAACCGTAACATTAGTTTTCCAGCGTAGATGAGCTGAGGTGGGTCTTAGTCACTTTTTTTTTGGAATACCTTGTGATTTGTGAACCTGGGGCATGTGGTCCAGGGTTGCCAGACTGTGGGATTTTACCCTAAATTTAGGGGATTTTAACAATTCATGGGGGAATTTTTAAAGAAAAAATGTATGGGAGTCAATGATAGATGGGGGATTTTAAAAGGAGGTATGGGGGGAAATTGTGAGAAAATTGTATGGGACTCAATTGAAGATGGGGGATTTTCGGAATTTTTTTGGGGGGAAATTAATTCAGGCATCTGGCAACACTGATGTGGTCTGTCTGTGTCTAGACTAGCGTTAGCTAGCCACTGTAACGTTACTGTCTTGGTTGCATCTCACAGGAACATTAGTCGCTCACATTTGCTAACTGCTAGATTGCCAATGTTAATTTAGTTAAATCTAAAGAATTAACCAGCTTAGAGTTAGCCAACGTATTTCCCGAAAAAGCAAGTTTACACCAGTGAACACTTGGATAAAACAAATAAGATGGATAACGTTAAGAAACGTAGCTAGATAGCGCCCATTATCGGGCACGCAACCATATTGGAACTTCCTCGACAGCTGATTTGCCAATGCGGTAAAACGAAATATATACGTATATATATATATATATATATATATATATATATATATATATATATATATATATATATGCTTTGTCTATAGCACATTCACAATATTAGCAAAATGTGTGTTGTTGTTTTTTTAAACTCTAATTCATTGTAATCAACTCAACTAGCAAACACCAACATCAAGAAGTGCCATTTTTTATATGTCCACTCGAGGGCGCGGTAGGTGAAGAAATAAATCCAATGAGATGGACTGCCATGTGTAAATAATCCAGTTAGCCAGCCATCTTACCAACATATTGGGAATTCAAAAGGTATCTTTCTTGATTCAATAAACTAATAACTGATTATTAAAACAACAAAAATCATGAGCTTCTTTTATGCACTGCAACAGCCGCTAATCGGCTCCCCTTTTTTGGCAGTAGCCTACTAGCCTACGGTCTCATCTAAAAGTTTTTTAAAAAGACTACCGGTCACTTCTAACTTACATGTTCATTGGCTTAAAAGTTATCTTATCGTTTTTTGAATCTAATAAATATGATATGTTCAATAGTAACGTTATGTGCCCGAATAATATCAGTATCGTAGATTTGTTGTTCACAAAAGTTTGTTTTCCGCCCGATAACAGGGTTTGGTACGCTAGCTAGCTAAACATTACAGAAGAAAACACTGGTAGTAGCTACTAGTGCCATTTCTGTTCTGGCTAAAACTAAAAGTAGATTAACAATAGGCTTTAGTTAAACATTAACCCCTTGGCGCAGATGGCAAATTTCACCTATTTAGGGGGTGCTCTGTTTAAGGCTTCATAACTCCATGGGCCCTATCTTACACCCGGCGCAAAGCGGCGCTAACCCAAACGCAAGTGTCTTTGCTATCTTACACCCGGCGCTAGGTCCATAATAACGCCTAGCGCTCACGTCCTTTAACTAGCATGTATTCTTGCGCCATCACAAATGAACTGGGCGTGTTGGTCTTAAGATGAGGAGTGGCCAGGATTCTTTTTGGCGTATTGCTATCTTGAGCCAGCAGAAAGCGCTTGCGCTAGAATCACCACAAACCTGGTCTAAAGTCATGTCGCAGTTGTTTACATGTTATTTTAATGGCGCATATACAGTCAAGCCGGAAAGTCTCCCCACCCCTTTCACCTTCTCCACGTTTTATTACGTTACACACATATTGTACAATAGATTGAGTTAATTTTTTGTCTCAAAATTCTACACAAAATATCCCATAATGACAAAGTGAAAACAGGTTTTTAGACATTTGTGCTAATTTATAAAAAATCTAAATGTAAAATATCATATGTACACAAGTGTGCACACCCTTTGATATGACACCCAAAAGTGAGCTAAGGTGCATTTTGTTTCCACTGATATTGCTTGAGATGTTTCTACAACTTAATTGGAGTCCACCTGTGATAAATTAAATTGATTGGACATGATTGGGGATTGCCAACACCTGCCTATATAAGGTCCCACAGTTGACAGTGCATGTCAGAGCAAACTCCAAGCCATGGGGTCAAAGAATTATCTGCAGACCTCAGAAACAGGATTGTGTGAAGGCATAGATCTGGAGAAGGGTACGGAAAAATCTCTGCAGCTTTACAGGTCCCAAAGAGCACAGTGGCCACCATCATTCGTAAATGGAAGAAGTTTGGAACCACCAAGAGTCTTCCTAGACCTGGCCGCCCGGCCAAACTGAGCAATCGGGGAAGACGGGCCTTGGCCAGGGAGGTGAGCAGGAACCCGAGGGTCACTCTGACAGAGCTCCAGCGTATCCTTGTGGAGATGGGAGAACCTTTCAGAAGATCAACCATCCAGGCAGCACTCCACCAATCAGGCCTTTATGGTAGTGGCCAGACGGAAGCCCCTCCTTAGTAAAAGGCACATCACAGCCCGCTTGGAGTTTGCCAAAAGGCACCTAGAGGACTCTCAAACCATGAGAATCAAGATTCTCTTGTCTGATGAAACCAAAATTGAACTTTTTGGCCTGAATACTAAGCGTCACGTCTGGAGGAAAACAGGCACCGCTCATCACCTGGCTAATACCATCCCTACAGTGAAGCATGGTGGTGGCAGCATCATGATGTGGGGATGTTTTTCAGCAGCGGGAACGGGGCTACTAGTCCTGATAGAGGGAAAGATGAATGCAGCTAAGTACACCGAGATCCTTGAAGAAAACCTGCTCCAGAGCGCTCTGGACCTCAGACTGGGGCGAAGGTTTACCTTCCAACATGACAACGACCCGAAGCACACAGCCAAGAGAACAAAGGAGTGGCTTCGGAGAAAGTCTGTGCATGTCTTTGAGTGGCCCAGCCAGAGCCCAGACCTGAATCCAATTGAACATCTGTGGAAAGAGCTGAAAATGGCTGTGTACCGACGCTCCCCATCCAACCTGACGGAGCTTGCAAGGATATGCCAAGAGGAATGGGCAAAAATGTCCAGAAACAAGTGTGCCAAGCTCGTAGCTTCTTTCCCAAGATGCCTTGAAGCTGTAATCGCGGCCAAAGGTGCAGCAACCAAGTATTATGCTAAGGGTGTGTACAGATATGTAACCCCTAAATAACCTATTTTTGTCAGTAAAATAAAACTGCATATTTTCTAAAAACCTGTTTTCACTTTGTCATTATTGGCTATTGTGTGTAGATGTTTGAGGCAAAAAATGAACTCAATCTATTGTAGTATAAGTCTGTAGCGTAATAAAATGTGGAGACGGTGAAAGGGGTGGGGAGACTTTCCGGCTTGACTGTAAGTGCGTCTACATAGGCGTGTGCACAACGTGCATACCCTCCTGTCTGTTACACACAGGGGCGTGCACAAGCATGACTAAAATATCTAGATCACAATGTGAAATATTATTATTGTGTAGGCTATATCAAAAATGCATAATAATAAAAGTTTAATAAATAGTAATAAAAGTAAATGTGGATCATAAAGCAGCCTGGATGGTTGATCCACTGCTCTAAATAAAATAAAAAAATGATATATTTAACTACAAATTAACAGTTTTGGCTCATAAAACTCACTTTTGCATAATTTTCAAGTAGGAATTACTATATTTTCATCAGTATAGGGGGGTAGATATCTATGGGTCCAAAACCCCTATTCAAAACATGTCATAAAATTAATAAATTTGTTTTTTCCATTACAAAACAACTACATTTGCTCCTTCTGATGGCTTAAGATAAAAAACATTGATATCACAGTGTTACATACACCTAAATATGCTGCCTAATCATTCACTCTTGTACCTCAATAAAACATTACTTGTCCCTGTACTCTACAGTATGTATACTTTTGTCCTGGGATTGCATTTTTCTGTATTTTTTTAATCTTTTAAATTTTCCTATTCATAATGACTCCAAGGAAATTTTTACCTTAATCTACCACTTATCAGCGCATAGTAAATTGGAATGAGCATTTGTCATGCCCTAAGAGACAAGTATACGCCATAGCCTATATTACGTACGATAACATGAACATAAAATAGTATTCCACCATAAGCAAAATGCTGCCAAATGTTCTATCTTCAATGAACATCGGTAGCCTACATCAAAAATACATTTAACGATCGCACTACAGTATGTGAAATGCATTCAAAATGTGAAAATAACAATAGGGCTATCAAACATATTGGAAAGACAATGCTCGAGTGGAAACACGAAAGTACATATGTAGTCAGCGAGACCAACGGTATTTTAGATGCAAAAATGCTTACATATCGCAAAAGGGAAACACCCCTCCATAATGCGCATTCTATAGAGCTTGCATAATACTAGACAGATAAAACGAAAACTGCCGTTACGCTGGGCTGTAGTAAATTGCTCAAAGCACCCAAAAAGAGTTGGCATATACCGTTGCGAAGGTTATAATGTACTCTATTGGATAAAAAATCCGAAAATTAAACCAGAATGAACTGTAATGCATGAGACATGCTTACAGGGCATGGGTGTACGCGGCGACGTTTCTGATAGTGTAATAGCGGTATAAATTGTTGTATATTTCTCAAACCGATTGTACCAGACAATAAATAACAACTGAATTTTGAAAGGAACATCTCGATGTGTAAAACCGATGGTAGGATTGTATATTTATTTCATATTTAGTAGCATATATAGCTAGTAGAATACATGGTAGAATGAGACAGTACTTTCACAGTTTATTTTGCATTTGAGTGAGCAGGGCTTTTCACGGCTTTTCTGGCATACGATCAGGCTATTGTTGGGTTTATCGCGTTGCTATGACGTTATTCTAATTTTATATGATGAATAAATGTATTTATGAACTCAAACATAGACGCTATTGTCCACTATGTCGCGCATAGGTAGGTATAGACTAGGTGGGGGGTTGCTTGATAAATGGACTTGCTACAGGGAAATATAGTGACACTTAGAAACTACGTATTCGGCAGAAATCGTCACGAACCGTCTACCAATAAATTTAAAACACAGAGTTTGTGATTTCCAATAATAGTTTGGCTGCAGTAGCAACGAATGTCTCAGTTGAGCAAAAAGGTTCTGCCGGCGTCACCTTCTACGCAAAGGAGTTAAGTTATCAACACATCATCACACAGACAATTTACTGACACAATAGTTGTTAGCTAGCTGCACCACCTTTGTGTGTGTTAAGTAACGTTAGCTAGCTAGACAGGCTATGTCGACTCCTATCTGGCCAAACACAATAAAATATTAACGGCGTAACACAGAAGTTACACTAGGATAACGTTAGCTATATCAATTTCAAGCAGACTAGACTATTTTAAAAAATTTGTTAATGTGGTGTATCCTATCTGTCCAAGTTATTGAGTTGGATTAACGTTAAAAATTAAGTTGTCAACTTGCCGCTGATCAAAAATTGACAGTTTATGACGGTTAGCTTGCAGGTATTTATAAGGTAAATAGGCTATAGCTAAATATGCTATCTTAACGTTACAACAAAAAAAGTTGTAGCCTAATAAGACTAACACTAGCTATAATTTGTATAACTGTGCCAAGATGAAAGTGAAATAAAAGAACCAGAAACAAAATTAGATGCACTTGGTCCGTTAAATCGTTGATGATCAAGTTCACCGCATTGTGATAGCCTGCCAAGGTGAAACACTTTTTGCACCAGGGTTGCGCACGCATCCTCTTTTGTTTACAAACAAGAAATGGGTCTATACAGACTCTGTTTCAGCACAGACAGGCTTTGTTCCAGTTGCAGACAGGTTCTCTTCCAGCGCAGACAAGCTCTGTTCCAGCACAGACAGGCTCTGTTCCAGCTGCAGACAGGCTCTGTTCCAGCGCATACAGGCTCTGTTCCAGCTGCAGACAGGTTCTGTTCCAGTGCATACAGACTCTGTTCCAGCACAGACAGGCTCTGTTCCAGCACAGACATGCTCTGTTCCAGCACAGACAGGCTCTGTTCCAGCACATACAGGTTCTGTTCCAGCACATACAGGTTCTGTTCCAGCACATACAGGCTCTGTTCCAGCACAGACAGGCTCTGTTCCAGCTGCAGACAGGCTCTGTTCCAGCTGCAGACAGGCTCTGTTCCAGCTACAGACAGGCTCTGTTCTAGCACAGGCTCTGTTCCAGCACATACAGGCTCTGTTCCAGCACTTACAGGCTCTGTTCCAGCACAGACAGGCTCTGTTCCAGCACATACAGGTTCTGTTCCAGTGCAGACAGGCTTTGTTCCAATGCAGACAGGCTTTGTTCCAAATCAGACAGGCTCTGTTCTAGCACATACAGGCTCTGTTCCAGCACATACAGGCTCTGGTCCAGCACAAACAGGCTCTGTTCCTGCGCAGACAGGTTCTGTTCCAGCACATACAGGTTCTGTTCCAGCTACAGACAGGCTCTGTTCCAGCACATACAGGCTCTGTTCTAGCACATACAGGCTCTGTTCCAGCGCAGACAGGCTTTGTTCTAGCACAGACAGGTTCGGTTCCTGTGCAGACAGGCTTTGTTCCAACAGAAACAGGCTCTATTCCTTCGCAGACAGGTTCTGTTCCAGCACAGTCAGGTTCTGTTCCAGCTGCAGACAGGTTCTGTTCCAGCACAGACAGGCTCTGTTCCAGCTGCAGACAGGTTCTGTTCCAGCGCATACAGGCTCTGTTCTTGCGCAGACAAGTTTGGTTCCTGCCCAGACAGGTTCTGTTCCAGCACATCCAGGCTCAGTTCCAACACAGACAGGCTCTGTTCCAGCTGCAGACAGGTTCTGTTCCAGCACATACAGGCTCTGTTCCAGCTGCAGACAGGTTATGTTCCTGCACAGACTGGCTCTGTTGCTCCGCAGACAAGCTCTGTTCTAGTGCAGACCAGCTGCATACAGGCTCTGTTCCAGCGCAGACTAACTGCAGACGGGCTGTGTTCCAGCACATGCCGGCAGTTCCAGCTCTCCTCTACAGCTCTTTATTGTGACTGATTGTGTAGTAATGAGATGCTTTAAATCACTGTAAATACAGCTGGGCCAGTATGTGACTATTCAAGAAGAAAGGGGTTGTTTCTGAATTACGGCTAATGTGCCATAATTAGAGATATTCCTGTCTGTTTCCTGCAGATGCTTTCTGTATGCACTGTGTGTCGAGAGGAAGTGTTATAGATTCCTGTTGATTTCATTTTAGGTAGAACATAAAATAACCCCCCCCCCCCCCCCCCCCCTTCTCCATCAACACCAGGGGCCCTATCTTACACCCGGCGCAAAGCGGCGCTAACCCAAACGCAAGTGTCTTTGCTATCTTACACCCGGCGCTAGGTCCATAATAACGCTTACGTCCTTAAACTAGCATGTATTCTTGCGCCATCACAAGTGAACTGGGCGTGTTGGTCTTAAGATGAGGAGTGGCCAGGATTCTTTTTGGCGTATTGCTATCTTGAGCCAGCAGAAAGCGCTTGCACTAGAACCACTACAAACCTGGTCTAAAGTCATGTCGCAGTTGTTTACATGTTATTTTAATGGCGCATATAAGTGCGTCTACATAGGCGTGTGCACAACGCGCATACCCTCCTGTCTGTTACACACAGGGGCGTGCACAAGCATGACTAAAATATCTAGATCACAATGTGAAATATTATTATTGTGTAGGCTATATCAAAAATGCATAATAATAAAAGGTTCCATAGGTCCACATACCTTTCCCTCAGCGAAGGGAAACGATGCCACATTACATTGCTCTCAGCCCACTCCATCAACATCCAGGCGATGTGCGATGGTACGGGACAATGGCTATCCATTAAAAAGGAGCTGCCTAATGCGCGAATTGTCATTTGCACCTAATGTGTGAATTGTCATTCAATGGAAAACCCGCGTAGCTACTGCAATAGACGGACATTTGCGTTCTGAAAATGCGCTTCAGATGTCATTACAATACAGCTCTGTTTATCTAGGAATACAGCCTGTAATGACTGAAAAAAGTTCAAAACCTTGTCCAGTGAATATTGCTTTTATTGTTTTCCAAATAGCCTAGGCTACAGCGGACTCGCTGTGCATAATGTTTTTTAGATAGACTATGGTTAAAAAACGGAGATAAATGTCATCAAGTTAACTGAATTGTAGGCTAACTTTAGCTATTCTTCGTCCTTCATATTTTTTTAAATTACAGTGACAAGGTTTCCATATCCTCAGCTTATTAAAACCCCGCTGATTTCACCTGTAATTCCATAACTTGAACAAAAGATTTTAAAGAGAACTAAGCGTCTAATTAGAAACTAAATTTGCAGCACGTTACACAATTAATTTTAATTCCATTATCTGCATGTTCGCTTTACATGAGCAGGTCTGTTTCCCCTGCTGTACATCGCACTTTTCACGGTCTTCCTGGGAAAGTGAATAGTTTTAAAGTATTACGCTACCAGTTAAACAGGTTGGTCACATTTCCATAAGCAGGACATTATAAAACAAGGGAAAATATGCTGAACCTATGGGTTGCCAACCTGACAGATTTGTTGTATTTAGTGTCATCATTAAGGCAAAATAACGTTAGTTATGTTATTAATCAAAATTAGAATGCAGGTAGCCTAATGAACTTCGGATGAAGCTTGAACATGAGTTCATTGCATAATCAAACAAAATTTGTTAAACAAGCAGGCTAATTTGGCGTTTTCTAAGGTGAGAAGGAAGAAATTGGTCGCTTATTCTCAGCTGTTGCAGGTGCTTTTAACGAAATTTAACAGCATTTCGTAAACAGCACTGTCAGGAATTACCGGGAACTCATAATACTACTACTACTACTGCTGCTGCTGCTGCTGCTACTGATCCATATAGCCGATTCCTTGATCGCACTAAACACGCACGAGCATGTCTGTTTCGCCATCATAAGCAATCCGCCAAGGTGGAAAAGCAGGCTTTTAAAGGGAATGGGATATGACATTTTGATTGGTTTATTGCATGTCACGCCCAAGACACACCTATAATTAATGAAGAGACTAGGTTCAGCCCAGTTGCACCTTGCGCCGTGCTTAGCGCCCAAAAAACACGCCGTTAAAATAGCAAAAGTAGACTTGGACATGCCCTAAATGGACTTAGCGCCATGCGCTTAGACTAAGCGCCAAGATCGCCAAGATAGGGCCCCAGGTCTTTCTTAGATACTCCAGATTCTCCACATCCTTTCTCTTAGATACTCCAGATTCTCCACATCCTTTCTCTTAGATACTCCAGATTCTCCACATCCTCTCTCTTAGATACTCCAGATTATCCACATCCTCTCTCTTAGATACTCCAGATTCTCCACATCCTCTCTCTTAGATACTCCAGATTTTCCACATCCTCTCTCTTAGATACTCCAGATTCTCCACATCCTCTCTCTTAGATACTTCAGATTCTCTACATGCTCTCTGTTATATAACCCAGATTATCCACATCCTCTCTTAGATACCCCAGATTCTCCACATCCTCTCTCTTAGATACTCCAGATTCTCCACATCCTCTCTCTTAGATACTCCAGATTCTCCACATCCTCTCTTAGATACTACAGATTCTCCACATCCTCTCTTAGATACTCCATATTCTCCACATACTCTCTCTTAGATACTCCAGATTATCCACATCCTCTCTTAGATACTCCAGATTCTCCACATCCTCTCTCTTAGATACTCCAGATTTTCCACATCCTCTCTCTTAGATACTCCAGATTATCCACATCCTCTCTTAGATACTCCATATTCTCCACATACTCTCTCTTAGATACTCCAGATTATCCACATCCTCTCTTAGATACTCCAGATTCTCCACATCCTCTCTCTTAGATACTCCAGATTTTCCACATCCTCTCTCTTAGATACTCCAGATTATCCACATCCTCTCTTAGATACTCCAGATTCTCCACATCCTCTCTTAGATACTCCAGATTCTCCACATCCTCTCTTAGATACTCCAGATTCTCCACATCCTCTCTTAGATACTCCAGATTCTCCACATCCTCTCTTAGATACTCCATATTCTCCACATCCTCTCTCTTAGATACTCCAGATTATCCACATCCTCTCTTAGATACTCCAGATTCTCCACAAATCCTCTCTCTTAGATACTCCAGATTATCCACATCCTCTCTCTTAGATACTCCAGATTCTCCACATCCTCTCTGTTATATAACCCAGATTCTCCTCTCTCTGAGATACTGCAGAGTTATTCTGCCTGGTCCACACACACTGTGTTAAATTAACAGAAAGTGAACTGGGTGAACAGCGCTCTGCATTCCTCTCCAAGTGTCTATATCTGGAACAGCAAAACGATATTCACAAATGCGTTTTCAGAAAACAGGCAAGCTATTTCAGCGACACCTGTTCCTGAGCATTAAATATGCTCCACTCTTTTACATTAATGAGATTTGTAAAAGTTGATCTGAAAGTGATGTTGTGCCTCCCTGTTAGGTGGGCCCTCTCTTGAGGATTCTGGGATTTTTTTTTTAATGCAATGTCTTCACGTGATTGACAGGACCCTCAGCCAGTCAAACATCAGAAACCAGGCCTTGGATAATGGCCTCCCTCCCTTCACTGACAGTCTTTTGAGGATCAGGCCATGCTGCCATGATAAGCAGTTAGAGAAACCTGCAGTCTTTTAATTGCTGGTTTCTTGTTTCAAGTCACAGAAATAGAGCTGCTTAGTCTAGAGATGTTTCCACATTTATAATGAACATTCCCTTCTGCAGGCTACTCTCCATGCATGGAATTTATTACAGTCACTGTTACTGCTGTGAAACCCTAACCCTAACCGTCACATTATACATACACACATTGGAATTTCTCTCTCTCACACACGCACACACACACACACACACACACACACACACACACACACACACTAGTGTTTAATATTTTCCTGAAAATTTGCTATTTTTAAACCCGGGATTATAACACCTCGCTCCCAGATTTCCCGGGAAATCCCGTCTAAAAAAAACAGGGATGTTGTAGGAGGCTATTATCAAATGTGCGACCCTACTTAATGGTTTATAGGCTATCGGCATCCATATGCCATATAAAACTATCTTTCAGCACCATGGCATTGTCCACTAGTGTACTATTGGCTGAGATTCTTGAATATCAATAGCAACAAACTGTTTTTCAAAGATGTTTTATTAATAAAAGCAACATATTTTCTGTACATAATTATGGCTGCTTTGGGCTCTTAGGCCTACCTGAACCATGAGCAGTATTAACTCTGGCTATAACTGTTCACAACAAAAAGGCTTTAGGTCTACAGGCAAACGGCCAGTGTTTAAGGAAAATAACTATACCCCCCCCCCCCCCCTCAAAAAAAAAAAATGCCTCCACATTTTTACCTTCTTCTTTGAAATGTTGAGGGTTTCGGCGGTGAATGCCCAAAACTGAGAAATTAGAAAATAAAGTAGCGTGTTTTATGCAGAAATTTTTCACGTTTATAACAAGAAAAAATAAAAACAAAAAAATAAAACCGAAATAAAATATCTAAGTTTTTGCTGCAAGAACTGAGAATGTGAGTAATAGGCCAACATTATATAGCCTAAGTAAATGTTATGGCATAAATGCAATAACTTAATATGATGGCTTAAATACAATATCTCCATCAAGACACATAAGCAAATATATGCTAGCCTACCGTTGTGAAATGAGGGAAGTTTAACCGTAGGCTACGAGTTGGTAAGAAAAGCGAAGGTATCTAATATACTTGCAACTTGCTCTAAGAATTCCAGCTCATTTTGTAATTATAGCTGGGCTATATTTCTGCAGAATCCGATGTCCTGGAATAAAAAAAACTATGGGTTTGCATTCATTATTAGGCTACCCCTTGTCCCTATCCACGGTTGCCCCCTAGTGGTAGCCTAGTCATTGACAACGCAATTATAGTAGCCTATTCTTTTCTCTGAAATAAAAAATTAAAAAAATGCCTCGTTAGTATTAAGTTTCTCAAAATTCTTCCACACTTTGCTTGACATGATTTTTCTCTCCACGTTTGGAGCAGGAATATTGAACTTCTATTTCCTGTGTGCGCTAGCAACTTTCACATGCTCTAAAGTGCAATCAGTTACCGAGTTTTCGCTTTTTAAGCAGTCATGAGTAGGCATCAGTTTTTTCAAATGGTGGATACTGCATTTGGAAATAAACTTAATATATTGATTATTTTATTGTACTTAATTAGGCCAAATATAAAGCAATAGTTATTTCCCGGTTTCCCGACGTCACTCCCGGTTGGGAATGGGAAGGAATTGTGATGGGAAATACCAGAATCCCGGAAACCGGGATTAATCACTAGCGCGCACACACACACACACTGGAGTCGCAGACACACGTACGTACGTATGCACGCACACACACGCACACACACACGCACACACACACACACACACACACACTCACACACACGCGAACACACACACACACACACACACACTGGAGTCGCAGACACACGTACGTACGTACGCACACACACACACACACACACACACACACACACTCACACACACGCGAACACACACACACACTGGAGTCACACACACACTACACTCACTATAGTCACCCACACACACATGCACACTATAGTCACCCACACACACATGCACACTATAGTCACACACACACACACACACACACACACACACACTGCAGTGTGTTAGCAGTGCTCTCTGGCTATAGCAGCAGATGGTAGTCCTTATTCTCCTGTGTGTAACTGGTCTCAGTGAAATGGCAGGAAGACTGATGGCTCTCATAGGCCTCTCAGGGACACACAATCTCAGGCTGCAGGGTCGTGTGTTGTGTAAAGTCAGAATAAGAGCATTGTATATTCTTGGGGAAAGGCAGAGAAAAAAGGTCTTGCATGTTTGGAAAGATCAAAGGGAGGGGGGTGGCCCCGGCTGGATCAGTCCTCCAATCAGGGCACAGTTCTAATCGTCATGGTGATTTTCCCTGCATATCTGGGGTATATGACTGAGTGACACTTTTTAACATGGAAAATCTCTTAGCAGCTGTACAGACCTTACACACGTTACACACGTTACATACATGTGCACACACAAAGACAACATGAACAGTAGCAGAACCATAATAATTACATTGCATGTTGAACATGGAGCTTAAACATGGTTTGTGCACACACTAATCACATGTAGTTAAGATGGACTGGGGATTAGTTACCAGTGGGTTAATGACTCTTATTAATACATGGCTAATGTTGCCCTAATTAAAAATCTCATTTAAACTTGAATCTTAAATTGTTCTGACATCCCTTCATCTGACTGGCGTGCACATCATTCTTCAGAAAACAGACAATATTTAAAAATATTTAATGCGTTTGTGTAATTATTTTAATATAGGGCGAGAGCCTATGGGCCTACTACTATCTATATTATATATCTAATCTACATGCTGAGACAAATACACACGTGAAGTTGGGTGCACAGAAAGCTTTTAACTTAGAGGCAGGTAACAGCACAGGTAAATAAGGTCGCTAACAGCACAGGTAAATAAGCTCGGTAACAGCACAGGTAAATAAGCTCAGTAACAGCACAGGTAAATAAGCTCAGTAACAGCACAGGTAAATAAGCTCGGTAACAGCACAGGTAAATAAGCTTGGTAACAGCACAGGTAAATAAGCTCGGTAACAGCACAGGTAAATAAGCTCAGTAACAGCACAGGTAAATAAGCTCAGTAACAGCACAGGTAAATAAGCTTGGTAACAGCACCGGTAAATAAGCTCAGTAACAGCACAGGTAAATAAGCTCGGTAACAGCACAGGTAAATAAGCTTGGTAACAGCACAGGTAAATAAGCTTGGTAACAGCACAGGTAAATAAGCTCGGTAACAGCACAGGTAAATAAGCTCAGTAAAAGCACAGGTAAATGAGCTCGGTAACAGAATGAGATACTAAAGAAAGTTGGCGTTGCTGAGAGTTGAGACTGTGGAAGGACAGTGACACATAGAAGGCTTTAGTGATGTGCTTCAGAAACACAGCGTGTCTGTGACCAAACCTGTCCCCACTTCACACGCCTAACCCCTCATCTGTGCATTTCCACCTGGTGCTGACTGATGCAGCAGGGAAAATCAGAGCTCCAGGGTAAAGTGATCACATGAGAGGAGGGGGGGAGGGAGGAGGATAGAACCAATTTATTTATTTGCTTGAAAAAACAAACAAGAAAAATACATATGATTGGAGGAGAAGAGGAGGGGGTGGGGCTGCTGAATTTCTCTCAGCTTTGATCTACAGAGAGGTTGAGCTGTGTGTGTGTGTGTGTGTGTGTGTGTGTGTGTGTGTGTGTGTGTGTGTGTGTGTGTGTGTGTGTGTGTGTGGAATGAGAGAGGGTGTGTGTGTGTGTGTGTGTGTGTGGAATGAGAGAGGGTGTGTGTGTGTGTGTGTGTGTGGAATGAGAGAGGGAGTGTGTGTGTGTGTGTGTGTGTGTGTGTGTGGAATGAGAGAGGGAGTGTGTGTGTGTGTGTGTGTGTGTGTGTGTGTGTGTGTGTGTGTGTGTGTGTGTGTGTGTGAAATGAGAGAGGGAGTGTGTGTGTGTGTGTGTGTGTGTGTGTGTGGAATGAGAGAGGGTGTGTGTGTGTGTGTGTGTGTGGAATGAGAGAGGGAGGGAGTGTGTGTGTGGAATGAGAGTGTGTGTGTGTGTGTGTGTGTGTGTGTGTGTGGAATGAGAGAGGGTGTGTGTGTGTGTGTGGAATGAGAGAGGGAGTGTGTGTGTGTGTGTGTGTGTGTGTGGAATGAGAGAG